>OZ038476.1:101808138-102408138 GCA_964036315.1 Acanthosepion esculentum | reverse complement strand
TTAAAGTCATTCATCCCGCTGAGCGAACGATATCTACACAAACAAATTAAGAACAAAGGAAATAAAAAAGGATGGACGAAACTTGACCCCTACAAATCCTAGTAGTAAACACCAAAATGGGATTGGGCGTGTATACTCTTTCCTCAAGCGACGTCACGTTTTGATATCAATTTACACAAATCTATTTCGTGTTAAATTAATTCACGTGGTTCTTACTTTCCTAGCGTAAAACGCTAGTTTCAACTGTTTGCAAATTATTGGGATTTTCCCAATTATATCTGGTAACGAAAATATTTTGACGCCGGCAAGAAGAAAGGAACACAAACACAGAATTGTTTTAAAAAAAACTTGTATTGTAGGAATCGGTTGTGAACTGGGGCAAGAATTGGTTGGTTAACTTTAACGCCTCTAAAACAAAACTGCTCTCTGTTAACCACCACAGGGATCCATCCTTGCATCCCATTAGAATGTCTGAAGACCAACTTCTCGAGAGCTCCTCTCTGCGGCTGCTCGGTCTCACGCTGTCCGCTGACCTGAGATGGAACAAATAGATCGAGTCAATTGCTTTATCCACCGCAAGGAAAGTTGGCTCCCTGTGCCGAGCCAGGAATTTTTTCTCCCCGGAATCGATCCTCCAAATCTATAAATCAATCATTCGCCCTTGCATGGAGTATTGCTGCCATATATGGTCTGGAGCCTCTGCTGTTTGTCTCAAGGTCCTTGATAAAATCCAGAGACGGATATGCAATGCAATTGGCCCTGACCTGTCATCTCGTCTGCAGTCGCTCTCTCACAGACGCGCCGTTGCCTCGTTCTGTCTTTTTTACAAATATTTTCACGTTAATTGCTCCGATGAGCTGCTTTCGCTGGTTCCCAGGCCTCATGAAGTTAAGCATCCTACGATGCTGGCATCCCGTTCCCACCCCTTTACCGTTTAAACTGTTAGATGTAGACGTCTCTTCTACTCCAATAGCTTCATGTCTCGCACATCTCGCCTGTGGAACTCCCTTATTCCTGTTTCCCTGACAAATATAATCTCCAACTATTAAAGTGTAACGTCAATCGACATCTCCAGTTGCCTTGATCTATCCACTTCCCTTCTCCACATCCTTTCCCCTTTCATTCCTATCTGCTCTCGCTCCAAATCTTCTGAAACCCCCTTGCCTTGGTCGATGCACTATCTTTCTCCACATCCTCTCCTTTACCACTCCTACCTGCTCTTCCTCCAAACCTTCTGTAACCCCTTGCGTGTTAGTGGCTTCCAGCCTTGCTTAGGGTGAAAAGCTTAAAAATACAAAAAACAAAAAGAGAGGAAAGTTTCTTGCAAACAGTCGGGTTTGCGGAACTTATCTGAAAGATGCGTCCTTTTAACGGTTTTACATTTCCTGTGTCGTTTTGGCTGGGTTGAAGAAATAGAGCCTTGACTTCTGTGCTTCAGTTGCTGTCCAAATCCTCACACGTGTCATGGTGTCTAGATGACGGAGAGTGCAGACGGGGAACGTGTTGTCTCTGAGTGTCCCAACAAGCAAAAGAGGAAGAGAGTTCGTAAAAACCGCTCTCGTGGGAGTTGATAAAAATCTAAAAAGGTAGCCTGTGATTGGTTGTTTTTCATCCAATCACCCAGTTAGCGACTCCGTAATAATTTAAATACTGTCTTTGTAGCGCAATGCTGTTACATAATTGTCAAATCTCTGTTCTTCTTTTTGTTTACATGTGAAGAACTTATGCGTGAGGAACGATAGGTTATTCCTCGGTTGGCAGTGCATATTAAATTTTTCTATCGCCACCTGTAGATCGTTCTTTTGTACTTCATTCTCAAATACAATCGTTGAGTATATGTCTCTGCCTCTTGATCCTATACATGTTAATAGAATTGAAGTTTGTTGTTTTCCCAGTCTTCATGTCCGATTCTATGGCTTGTAGGTATAGTTTGAATTGATCCCACCATTTTATCCATGTTTGTGCTAAGTTTTCCGCAGCGAAGTTCAATTCTTTTGGATAAGATAAAAGTTCCATCTCTTTTCTTGTGTGTATCATGGATTATGTGACTTATTACTTCTGTGCTTCTGACACCATTTTGTATTTTGCTATCGTGTTAATAACAAATGAATAAGAACGATATAAAACAATGAGGTAAAAACAATCCATGCGTAATCTTTACTGGAACAGATATCTTTGCTTAATGTTATTAGGGCGTAGGTCGTAGTGTTTATGGTGAGTGTTAGTAAGAGGTAATGACAATATACAATACAGTTTAATGATTATATTAGTTATAAATAGAACTCATTGGAGAAATTAAATCAATTTTATTTTGTAAAACCGTTAACGAAAATCTGGTCAGAATCGTAAAACAAAAAATGCAACACAATCCAGATATTATTTACTTAGAAAGCTTTTAATTACTTTTATGAATAAGATACTATTGTGTTAAGAAAACTTTTTTTTCAATGAATAATGAATTCTTGTAAAAATTCATTATTCATTTATTCTAATTTATAAAAAATTATTTCTGTGTTAACTTGTACTAGTTAGGTGATATTTTTATTAATTAAAAACTATACTTTATACTTTCTGTTCAAACCTTCATCTACGTATTAGACAGCCATGTCAAAATAGCTTTGGTTGACAAATGACCAACAGTCACAGGACACATACACAATTCAGTTCAGTAAAGATAGCTTTCAAGGACCTCTTCATCTGCTGAAGCTTCTGGGGGAACATTATCATAAATACAGGGTAGAAGAGAGCGGTTTTACAATAGGCTGCAGGTATTGCAGAAGTTCAATGAATTTCTTGTCCTGAACCAAGGTGAAATTGAATCCAGAGTTCACGATAAATTTATAAATCCTGTCATTTACCTCTATCTGAGTAACCTTCCTAGATAACCCGGACATCATTGATTCTGTCCTGCTGAGGCGCACCGAAATTCTCAACTGAAGTCTTTCTCATACTCAGGAAGCGTTGATATTTGACACCTGTGAATATGTCTTCAGATTAATGAAAGAGTGCTGACTGATATTTATCTTATTCATATTGGGTAAATAGGAGATGTACTGGAAAGAATGATAATCCAACTTAGTGAATAAACTTTTAATCTATCTCACTTTCTCACCTGATTAATTCATTCTTAATGAAAAACCAATGGTATGGCTACTGGAAAAAATCATTTGTTTCATTTTACGTCAGAAAATTTCTATTAAATTCCAACCTTACGCATTTAGTGCTATATAAATCTGTGGAAGTATACTATACGTATATAGTATGGACAATTTAATTATATTACATTTTGGAGAGAAAAATATTCAGCGTTGTCTGGATATAGTGCGTCTTGCACTTTGTTGGTAGAAGAATGCTTTGTTGAGCTGGGAGGTGAGACTCTTAACAGTTGAAAGGACTTAGAGTGGTGGATAAATAGTTGTAAAATTACATGACAAATACAACGTAAACGCTTTTAGATATTTTTCTAACTACCCAGTAATCTTAAACATTTAAAGCAATTTAAATATCCCCATTTTATTGAATTTTAGGTACTTTGGTTTTATAGGTTACTTATGAAGACGCTTGAGGGGAAATGTTAAAAAAATTACCAATAAATTTTAAATTTACTATAGTTATCATTATTTTCTGACAATGTGTATGTACATCCGTTTTTACAAAATTGTCACGTTTATACACACAAAAAAATCTAAATTATTTTTAAAATACTGGATGTCGCTTCTCCATTTATGATGATATTATAAGCCTAAATTGGATGTGGTCCAAGGCCGAAATTATGGGGCACTCAGCGAGGATCGAATTCCCTATTTAGTTGTGTGGTGAAAATAAAGGAACTCTTTAATCTTTCCCTGACTTTCCCAGACTGATTGATTTCCCTTTGTTTTCGTCTTTCTCTCTTCATGAGGTAGTCGGCCATTTTCTTCTTACGGTTCACTACCGGAGTAGATTTCTAGTGGAATAAAGCTTCACTCAAGCTATATGGACCCAGCCTTCTTTTACTTCCTCTCAAACCCTTTTTATAACAATTTATTCCGCTAGAAATAATCCATCAGGATGGAAAAATACCTTAAGCCAGAACGCCTAGATCTAGACACGAATAAACCTGACTCAGCCGACACATGGCGACACTGGAAAAGATCCTTACAAATCTTTCTCGAAGCGGCCGGCGAAACACAACAACAGACTCCACTGACAGACAGACTGAAACTGAATCTACTTATCAAGAGATGATTACGATTCAGCCATGGACGTGCTGGAAGGAGTATTTGTGCAGCCTAGAAATACCATCTTCTGTAGGCCTCTGCTGGCTACTCGTCGTCAACAAACTGACGAGGGTGTAGACCAGTATTTGCAAGCGTTATAGAAACTCGCGAAGGATTGCGAGTTCCAGGCTGTTACAGCAATACAGGCGAGAGACGAATACACACGAGAGGCTTTTATAAACAGAATTTCGTCTAATCACATCAGACAACGACTCCTGGAAAACAAAACACTAGATCTAGTCACGGCTTATGACCAGGCGCTAACACTTGAGATGGCACAAAAACAATTAACGTCCTACTCTCAACAGAACTCACTAAACGCATCTGTTTCTTCTGTTCAAACTGAGGTAACTGACGATGACGATCAGTCTGGGTGCTATGAGGAACATACCGTGGCCGCCATTTCTGGACAAAAATACTTCTTCTGCGGGAATCAGAGACATGATAGAATTAGATGCTCTGCCCGAAACTCAATTTGCAAAAATTGCAAAAAGAAAGGACATTTTGCTCATGTCTGCATATCATCTTCAGCGGCTGCTACCAACCACGGTGAGTCTATTCTTGCGTTTTCCATTCCATCTTATAATTTCTCAGAGAGTATATCTTGATCGACATTGCGTGGAAAAATCGAAGGCAAGTCACTAAAAATACTTGTTGATACTGACAGCTCAGAAAATGTTATTAATTCTAACGAGGTTAAAAGGCTCGGATTAGCAATCTTGCCAAGTTCAGAAAGAATTTTTATGGCTAGCAGTTCCCATTCAGCCTCTACTCTTGGACATTGTATAGTATCCCTCAATCTAAGTGGTAGAGAGTACCGTAATGTCAAGTTGTCCGTTATGGCTGACTTATGCTGTCATGTCATTCTTGGGCATAATTTCCTACGTCAACATTCTTCGGTAAAAATATCTTTCGGGGGACTGCTTCCATCTCTCACTGTTTGTGGACTAATGTCCCTTACCCCTCTCTGTTTGCGAATCTAACTTCTGATTGTCATCTAATAGCACTAAAATCCAGGAGACATAGCCTACCTGACGCTAAATTCATTCATTCAGAAATATCGCGTATGCTGAAGGAAGGAATTATAGAGCCATCTCAATCGCCATGGCGAGCCCAAACACTGGTAGTGTCTCCTGAAAATCACAAGAAGAGACTCGTCGTAGATTATTCCCAGACGATAAATCGGTTCACTCTTCTGGATGCTTATCCACTTCCTCGGATAGAGGACATGGTAAATGAGATTGCCTGTTATCAGGTATTTAGCACTCTTGATCTAATCAGTGCCTATCACCAGGTTGCTATCAAGCCAGAAGAACGAAAATATACTGCCTTCGAAGCTGCTGGGTCTCTGTACCAATTTTGTCGAATCCCTTTTGGAGTGACCAATGGAGTAGCAAGTTTCCAGCGAGTCATTGATGACATTATCAGGCGAGAAGACCTCCGAGGAACCTACGCCTATATCGACAACGTTACTATCTGTGGTCATAACCAGGTAGAACATGACAACAATCTAAAGAAATTTATGAATAGTGTGGCAAAGTACGGCCTAACACTGAATAAAAGCAAATGTCAATATTGACTTAGTTCAGTGTACTTGCTTGGTTATACTATAAGCATGGGTTCAGTAAAACCTGACCCTGACAGACTCAAAGGATTGGTGGATCTGCCAGTACCTCAAGACCATACCTCTCTCCGACGAGCAATGGGGATGTTCTCTCACTATTCTAGGTGGATATCACATTTCTCCGAAAAATTACATCCCTTAGCTAGAGTTGCCCATTTTCCTCTCGCTAAAGAACAAACGGATGTCTTCAAGCATCTAAAGGAGGAGATCGCAAAATCGTGCCTGGTGGCTATAGACTCTACTCTACCTTTTGAGATTGAGACTGATGCTTCGGAACATGCTATTGCTGCCTCTCTAACCCAAAACCGTCGGCCTGTAGCTTATTTTTCAAGAACTTTAACTTTTGCCAAGCAAAAGCACTCATCAGTTGAAAAGGAGGCCTATGCAATTGTAGAAGCGATTCGAAAATGGAGACACTTATTACTCGGGAGACATTTAAGCTTATCATAGATCAGAAATCTGTCTCCTTCATGTTCAATCTTAAAAGTAAAAACAAGATAAAAAACGAGAAGATCACAAGATGGAAATTAGAACTTGCCTGTTTCAGTTACGATATAGTATATCGCCCAGGAAAACAAAATGCTGCTGCGGACGCTTTATCACGAATTTGCTCTTCTACCATCTCTGTTAACAAACTACATATCTTCGTCAGAAGTAAAAATATGCCATACTCTGTAGAAGATGTAAGAGCAGTAACCAGATCATGCCAGGTGTATTCCGAGATAAAGCCTAGATTCATTAAAATGTCTCCTCAAACACTCATAAAAGCAAGTCAACCCTTTGAAAGATTAAGTAATGACTTCAAGGGACCTTTACCTTCAAATTCTCGCAATCGGTTCATACTTACTGTGGTTGACGAATACTACCGTTTTCCCTTCGCTTACCCTTGTGCTGATGTCTCAGCAGCGACTGTCAAGAAACATCTAACTAGTTTATTTTCCATTCTTGGAAACCCTTTTTTGTGCACTCTGATCGTGGTACAGCTTTTATGTCGGACGAATTAAAAGCGTTTCTACTTTCTCGACACATTGCTACCAGCCGAACAATTGCCTTTAATCCACAGGACAATGGACAAGCAGAGAGGTACAATGGTATAATCTGGCAAATGGTGAGCCTGGCTCTACGGTCTAGTAATCTCCCAGTTGCTAGTTGGGAAAAGGTTCTATATGTAGCACTCCACTGCATTCGCTCATTGCTTCCCACTGCCTCAAACTGTACTCCTCATGAACGTTTGTTTAATTTCCAAAGGAAATCAGCTTCTGGTGATTCCATACCAACATGGTTAACAAAATCAAAATCGGCGCTGCTGAGGCGCCATGTACGCGGGAGTAAATATGAGCCTTTAGTCGAGACAGTTGAGACAGTTGACATACTCGAAGTCAATCCGAACTACGCTCACGTGCGACTTAACAACGGACGAGAAACGACAGTGTCTCTACGCCATATTGCACCATTGGATGGCAAACCAAACGGTTCACACACAGAACTTGATCCAATGGACGCCCCTATCCAGTCTAACACTCCTACTCCTCCTCCTATGCCGAGTGCTCTGGAAAATACTGTTATTGACGATTCAGCTGCCTCCGAAAACCACCCCACTGTAAATTCCACTCCTACATCTCCCCATCCTCTGCCCTTGGATAGCTTCCAGAGGACCTCTTCAGAAGACGCTGATGTATCGAATCTTCGACGCGCTTCTAGAATTCGTCGAAAACCTCCGTATTTAGCTGAAAATTATCAGCTTTGAACATCTGTTTTACTCTTTTCTCTATTTTCAGTTTGAGCAGAGACACCCATAGAAACCACCCCTTTCCAGATGAACATACGAACCTGAACTTTTTCTTACGTGGCGGAGAATGTGGTGAAAATAAAAGAACTCTTTAATCTCTCTCTGACTTTCCAGGACTGATTGATTTCCCTTTGTTTTCGTCTTTCTCTCTTCATGAGGTAGTCGGCCATTTTCTTCTTACGGTTCGCTACCGGAGTAGATTTCTAGTGGAATAAAGCTTCACTCAAGCTATATAGACTCAGCCTTCTTTTACTTCCTCTCAAACCCTTTTTATAACAAGTTGTAATTGTTTTCGAGAGAAAACCTTGCTGACTATTATTATTACACCACGTAGAAATGCCCAAACTTTTCCATTTATGCTTAGTTTATATTTAACAACAATATCACTTGACCGCTACAAAGAATTTTAAGATGATAAGTTTATGAATTATTCTAATTAAAATTTAAAGGAAAAATGAAAACAATTCTAAAAATTCATTTATCGAAAAAATATTTTAAGCAAATAAGACAAAATATTTTAAGACAATAGTGTCCATAATATATGTTATTCATAAAAGCAATAAAACTTATTTCTAATTAAATAATGTGCTAGTTTTATTGCATTTTTTTATTTTACGATTCAGAGCAGATTTTCTCTGAGTGGGACTCATATTTGAGAAAAGATTGATTTAAATTCTCCGAGAACTTTTCCTCATAAGTGATACAAAAAAAATGAATTTCTCGAAATTTTATAATATCAGGTAAGTGAAAAATGTAAAAAAAATAAATAAGTAAATAAATCAAATAAATAAATAAAAGAAAAAAATATTTTTACCAAGATTTTCTAAAACAGAAACATCTCACAAACAATTTCATTTATTTGTGAATAAGTTCTGAAAGTTTCATTAAAATCCGACAATTATCCGATTTTTGCAAGAATTTCCAAATGAATGTGTTTTTCGCTGCAAAAAGACTAAACTTTCTCATACTAATTTACGATTCCCCATTGACGCCAGATGAACAATTTTTAACTAAAATTTTGAAGGTCCTAGAAAGGAATAAGATATTTTCACACAAAAAAATTTTCTGGTCTTTCCTCTTAAATATTTTGGCAAGAAAGCTGTTTTTATTAAGTTTTGGGCATTTTTTCATTATATATGCTCATTTTTTATCGAATCTTTCGAGGTACCTAATATAAAGCTTGTTAATATATATTTTTAAACAAATAGATTTTAATTAATTATTTTACAATAATGTTACAATAAAATGTGAAAATAGTTTAATAATAACACACAAACTTTCATTATTTGTAAACCATATATAATTAACTGACAGAAATATGCACGCAAACTCGCAGCCATTGTAAGTAATTCGGTCGTCTAGGTTTTTTTTTTATTAAAAATCCGAGCGTCCTAATTCCAAGCAATAATAAAATTAAAATAAAGAAATATGTTTGTTAAATAAATCATTTGTATTTACAAACATACATATATGAATTCAAAAGAGTCAAAAATAAGTAAAAATATTCTTTAGTTGAGTAAAGTCTTTGGGTAGTTTGTTCACAGAAAAATCTAAGGTTTAGAAAAGACTTAGTTGGTCCACAGTAAAAAGTTGTGGTTGAGAAAAATTATCTTCAGCGAAGATTCACTGGCCATCCCTACTGCTGTTTTTGGAGATGTTTTGTTTGAAGTCGCCGATATTTTTAATTCAGCACGCGCTTGGGAGTGGGAGCTATGTAGTCACGTCTTTTGTGTTTGAACGGCTTGAAGACTGATCCTCAACGTCGAAATCTGGCTTTTTTTAATAAGAAATTTTGCCCGAAAGTAGGCTCAAGAAAAATAAGGTTTTACTTTTCTTTGGTCAAAGATTTCACATGGTGATGTTAATTTCTAACCAATAGACAATTAGGTTTAAATGGTGTGTATTGTATTTTGGAATCTTTTTGGTATATTTTTAAATATTGTCTGTTATTGGGTAGAAAAAGTTTCACCGTGTTTTAATATGGTATATATGTGGGTGTGTAATTGTGTTGGAAATAGTTTATTTTTATTTTTTATTCAATTCACTGCAAACAAGGCGATGATCGCACTAAGACGCAAGGAGCTACTGGGAGTGAATGAGAATGAGAAGACTTCAAAAGGAACCGGAAATCCAATCCTTAACAGGAAACATGAGCTAAACCTCCACTCCTGTTCAAAAGACCAGGAAGGGGTATAACATTGTGGGGGACAGAAACTCCACCACAAAGCGGAAACTTTCTTAAACTGTAGCAATTTGTCTGCCAAAATAATTAAAATTTATCTTTGAATTAGAGCAGAAGAAAAAAAAATCCGACAGAAATATCTCCTTTCGAATATTTTCAAAATGTGTCCTATAATTAAAAGCCGACCCAGACAAACAAGACTGGCGGTGGCCCTTCAAATTTCGCAACTTAATTTTCTTTTAAATTTTAGGAGCGCATCCTCATTTTGGTTCTTTAAAATGGGGTGAGCTCCACTCCCACGCATTGAGTAAAAAAAAAGTAGGGGTCCATATTATGGCTCTAACAAAAAGAGTTGAGGGTTTCCTCAAGCCCTGATTGTAGGTTTCTCTCTTTCATGAAAGAGTTCCGTGACGTATTCACTTTAGAGTATTTTCCCTTCTCTATTATCAGCGTTTGATTTATAATAGCCCGTTCAAGAGCTCAGCATTTGTCCTGTTCATTTTTTTTATTCTTTTGCGCATAGTTGCTTTATTTGCGTTCTTTTTATTTCTGCACATTTTTCATTGAGCCATTCCTTTTTAACTGATCTACATTGGTTTCTGCTTTGTGTCTTGAGTGTTCTGTACTCTTGTCCATTGCTCGGCATTGTCGCTTTTTCATAATCTCTAGAATTTCCTGTCATTCACTCTTTTTCCTTGTCTTCTTTGCCTTGGAACGATCTTAATTGCCAACGTCATTTGTGCTTCTCTGAGAATGTTGCACTTTGAATTTGTAGTCTCGATAAAGTTGTATTTGTTTTTAACTGTCTTGCAGTTTAGGCTTTGATGTGGTAGTTTTAGTTTCCGTAGTTTTACTCTGACGTAGCATACGACCGAAGGATGCCCACTCCCGCAGTCGGCATTGAGTATGTTCTACAGTGTAGAGCTGAGTTTCTGAAAGTTTTGTTGATAGTTTTTTTTTTAAGCGTTTCACCCCAAGCAAGGCAGGAAGACACTGGCACACAAGGGGTTACAGAGAGTTGGAGCAAGAGCAAATAGGAGTGATAGAGGAAAGGGTGAAGAAAGGGATATGGGATAGATCAGGGCATCTGGAGACGTCGATTGACATTACATTTGAATAGTTGGAGATTATAGCTATCAGGGAAACAGGAAGAGGGGAGGGAGTTCCACAGGCGAGAGGTGCGAGACATGAAGCTATTGAAGTAGAAGAGACGGCTACATTTAACAGTTTCGACAGTGAACGGGTGTGAGCGAGATGCCAGCCTAGTAGAACGCTTAAATTCATGAAGTTTGGGGACCAGCGAAAGCAGCTCGTCGGAGCAGTGACCATGAAAGTATTTGTAAAAAAGACAGAGGGAGGCGACGGCACGTCTGTGAGAGAGCGACTGCAGACGAGACGCCAGATCAGGGCCAATTACGTCGCATAGCCGTCTCTGGATCTTATCAAGAACCTTAAGACAAACATAAGGGGCACCAGACCATATATGACAGCAATAGCAAGGGCGAATGGTCGATTTGTAGATTTGAAGGATCGACTCCGACGAGAAAAATTTCCTGGTGCAGCACAGGGAGACAACTTTCCTTGCGGTGGACGAAGCTGTTGACTCAATGTATTTGTTCCATCTCAGGTCAGCAGTCAATGTGAAGCCGAGTAGTCGCAAACAGGTTAAGTATTCTTCGCGTCCTCTCCATAGGCGTCCTGGGTACTTCTGACACCAGGTTTTCGAAATTAATTGATTGCGGATGGCGGTCTAGTGACCACTGTCGTTCAGGTGTGGGATATCTCGCTATCTCCACCTTACATTTAGACGCACGCGCGAGTTTTCACCCCTTCCTCTCACTTTCGACCGATGATAGTAGTAAACCGTTGTTTTTAGCCGAAGATGAGGAAGATGACAAGCTACTGCTGATATCATTTTTCGCGCGCTTTTGCGCTGACGTCACGGCAAATTGGGCTTTTCAGAATTAGTCGCCTCGGGTCGTTTGAACCGGCCGGCAGGCTCACTTGTCTCTCGCCGGTAACCCATATATACCGACAGGGATATTTTATTCGGCAAACATTGCCTAGACCTCATGGCTCGTCGCTGTACGACACTGTCGTCACTTTATGACAGATTTTTCGTCCCGAAGCGAACATCTTTACCGAGCCGCCTACTTCCAGGAACTTTCGAAAACTTCCAACATGAAGAACAAAGCATCTTTCACATTCTCTGTACTTTCAGAACCTGTTACCTAAAAAAGAATTACATACACTCACAATTATAAACTCTCGCAGTGAGTATTTTTCCTTGCCGTATGTTTATTATGCATTACAAAGGACTTTCTGACTTTCTTCCTGAGGAACTTTTCCCGCCATAGCCATCTTGAATTTAAATTTTGGCGCGGAACTTTATCCACCTTTTTATCAACTACCATATTTCCAGTATCTTACTGAAGGTCTTCACTGAAGACAATTAAATTTCATTTACTACAACATTTCCAGTATCTTACTGAAGACAATCTACTTGGCCTCTTTTTCAACTACATTTCCAGTACATTTACTGAAGGTCTTCTCTGAAGACAATTTACTTGTTAAACCCTAATAAAATTTTACATTTGTTCTCTTGACCAGGCTTATCTTCGTCATTCCTCCTGCCTATTTATTTTTTACTTCGTTTGTGGATTCGGTAGTAGTGTGTAGTGTCTGGCACAAGGTCATCTTTTCGTAAACCAGCGCTGCAACGCTATCGGGTCAGCAACACAGGTCTTCTCTTACCGGGCGAGGAGTTAACTCCAGTGGGCTATACCCTTTACACGTCGCTATCTCTAATACTTATTACCATGATTATTCTTGGTATATGTAGTGGGGTGGTTTCTCATTGCCTTCTCCATAGTGTTTTTATTCAGAACCCAACTCTAGTTAACTGGCCGTTGAATTATAGCATCCTGCTACCACTTGTTTTCGACTACAAAAATCTGTGTAAAAAAGTGGATAACAGGGCCTTGATATTTTCCTCACTTCTCATTGGTCAGTTAATATTGAAATCATGTTCTCAACTACGACCGAATAACATCGACCTAGTTCCTGACCTAAACAAAAATACAATCCCGCCAAAATCTGGCTATGCCTCCCAGAGCCTATCACGTAACTACGTTTATTATAAATACTTCGACAGAAGTTCGTTCATCCT
Source organism: Acanthosepion esculentum (assembly GCA_964036315.1). Classification (NCBI taxonomy): domain Eukaryota; kingdom Metazoa; phylum Mollusca; class Cephalopoda; order Sepiida; family Sepiidae; genus Acanthosepion; species Acanthosepion esculentum. The sequence goes on along the minus strand of OZ038476.1, from coordinate 102,395,115 downwards.
CTCTTTTAACTTCTCCTGTCTACCAACAATGTTGGACTTTAAGAGAAACGGTTTCGACCCAGTTCAAGCGAACGCTATGAAACGCCATCACACACGCACACATACACGTACGTACGGGACATTGCAAGCAACAGAAACTTAATTACAAACATTACGGAACATTCACTCCTTCAACTCTTCTGAAGCTAAAAGTTTATCAACATATTCTCAGCTTTCCAGAATTCTTTCAACTCTATCACGGTGAACATTTAGAGCGGCAAGTTCATTCAATTTTCTATGGGCTCAGATAAAAATATTTCCTTCTTAAAGGACTCTAAGAAATTCCAGCCAAATAACCCCTATGCTTGTAGATCATTGACATACATAAATATAAATATTGATGGTTATAAAAACCGTTTTGTGTTCCTTCTTATTGTTTCATATTTTGTGGTATTTTGCGTAAATAAAAATTCGAGAGGTTACATCAACTAACAGACCTCTACAGAATCATCGAGAGTTCTTTCGTATTTTGATAGATCTTATTTTCGTCCTACAGGGTTGCTAACCACTCGCTTTGCATCAGCGGATTTTTCGTCCTATAGGGTTGATAACCACCCTCCTTGCATCAGCGGGTGCCGGTTTAGTCACCGACCATCCGACAAAGTTTATTTTTTATAAAGAAGAAATCACTTATCTTGACGTAAGTAAAAAATGAGCTGCAAAAAATAAATAAATAAATAAACAAAAATACACTAGCTTCTTTTTCTAGTCGAAAGTTAAGGCGGAAAAGATAAGACGAAAGTAAAGCCATATAAAAAATAAATAAATAAGAAAGGGCCCAAATAATTGTTACTGTTTACCGTCCAAGGCAATACAAACTGTCCGAAATGTAGCTGACATTACAGCATAACATGGCCTCAGAGTTACTCACCGAAAGCGTCTGCGAGGACACCCATCCATGCGTGATATGGCATTACAGAAATTCCGGTATTATGAATCTGCATATTCATCTTCGGTGTACTTGAAACCAAGTGTTGGCTACTACCTGGTCATTCACCGTACACCAATGGGCCCATTTTTCTTCGCGTACATTATAGGTTCTCAGTCCGAATTTGCCAACTATTTCCCCCTCCCACTCGTTGCCTATTTTGGCATTCAACTCTCCCGTGACAATTATTTTTTGCGATTTACATTGAGCCTTGGCATTGTCTAGCGTAGAGTAGGACTTTTCGATTTCTTCCGTACTTTGTGCTGTCGGTGCATAGACAACTATGGATATTTTTAAAGGTTTCCCTTTCAGTTTAATGACAAGAATTCTATCAGATAACTGACAGTATCCCAGAACGTATTTCTTCATGTCTTGGTCTAGTATCAACACTACTCCTTTCATGTTTCTCCTCTCTCTCTCTCTCTCTCTCTCACACACACACACACACACACACACACACACACACACACACACACACACACACACACACACACACACATATATAGGATATAAACTCCTATATTTTACGGCCAATAAGTGAAGCACAAACAAGAGGCGTCTACAAATAAATGTTATTAAATTCAGTAGATATGAAATTTTTTTTACAATTCTGGACAAACAAGGCTCCAAATTAAATAAGTGGTTTCTGGAACTTGATTGGATAGGACAAGTCACATGGCGTAACTTCTACAACGTCCGCGCGGTTGAACTTCAAATGATCTGGAAATGGGTCAGGGTTCGAATACATTCCCGCGCAAAACTGAGATAGGATTCGTGAGCCGAGCACCGGCTCGCCATAAACCATAAAACTGCTCGCCGTTAAGAGCGAAATAGGAGGGAAGAGCATTCAGTGAAAGACCATGACAACGCGTCAGTCAGCGATAATTTTTCTACATACAAAACCTCGACGAAAGTAAGCCCTATATCATTTCTTTTCGTTCAATGTGTTTTAAAATTACTGCTGTAGCAGACAATCAGTCAGCGGTCATACACGTTTCATTAGCGCGTGCTTCACAAACACACACATGATTTCCTCACTTGTAACAAAAACACTTCGAAACTTTGCAGTCTCACTTGAGACAAATCATTTCGAACACTCGAACTATTAGTCTGTTCATGGCCACAACAGAGAACATTGATTTTTAGTATGTAAATACATTTATCTGATTGTATAAATGTTAGTCATATTTAGCTTGATCTTCTTCCTTTTCTGCGAAGTTTCTTTTTTTCGCGTTGTATAAAAAATTGTATTGCATTTTATTTTTCCTCCTAAAATTCGGATAAACTGACCCCACATATATAATCCTGTGTGTCACTGACAAAATCTCCATTGTTAGGCCACCTCGTTTCACATAAGCCTAAAATGTTGACATTTAACTTACTCATTTTTTGTTTTATATTTTCCAACTGGTCACATTGGTTTAATGTCACGAGAATTATTTATTTGGTGCGAACAGTCGCTGGATGAAATATTCTGCGTCTCATCAAGCCAGTGATCTTTGAACAGTGCAAAGTTAAATGAAAATGTAATGTAAGATTTGTATACGAAACTATTTTGAAACTTTTTTGCTGGTTTTACTATCGTAGAAAGTGTTTCATACGTGGGTGTGTAGAATTTTATTAGTAGTATTAATTATAACCACTGATTGTAATAGTATTGTTTTTCTGTTCAATATAGGCATTTAACGAATCTGACAGCTGGTTTTTGAGATTTTTGGTGACTGGTGTGTTAATTGAAGATGGGTGTCTATTGCCCCTTACTTTTGAGAGAGAAAAAGGAGAATAGCAAACAAAAAAGCAAACAAGCCTTGACTTGAAATCTCTGACTACTTGAAAGCCATTAATATAATTTTGACCCCTCTCCTCGGAACAATCAGCCCATCACATGCTAAAAATACAGGCAACCTGGTTGGAAAACAAAGGGAAATAAATATGACAAACTCATAGCTAGTTTAGATATTAAATCTCTTTACACTAACGTTCCTGTTAAATGCTTAAGTATTAAGAAAACAAAAGCATGTAATACAAAGATAAAACTCTCTTTTGACCAATAGCTAAAATAATATCCCGTCTCATCACCAATCAATGCTATTTCACATTTAAATTTATGGACAAACTTTGATTACTAAGCGGGGTGTTGGCATGCATTTTCTTGAGTAGTCCTTTTCAAAATAATTTGCCTAAACAAAAAAAAAACAAAACAAAACAAAACAAAAAAAACACTTCCGATATATCGATGACACTTTATTAATATATTGTAGTGGACCGGCCGTGTGAGAATGGAAGAAGTAGAGAAGATGAATTATCTCTGGCCGGTCCAGCCACATTAAAATGTTGGACTTTAATGGAGTCCAAAGAAACAAACAAGACAGATATATGTATGCGAACAAATATATATTAACAAACAGGTTAAAACAGATTGATACACGAATTTACAAATACATAATTTCGAACATGAAATAAAACGTTTAGTGTCTGTGTGGAAAGTTATTGTGTGTGTGTTTGAGTCGAAATGTCCGTACGGTTGTGAAATTTTGTTTTAGCGTATTCCCTGAACATGGGAAACGCTGGTTGTGTGTGAGAGTTCACATACTGGAAATACCTCGCACCACGTGCGACGATTGTTGACCTCAAGCGAGGCCAGTTGGTCGCCCGTGGGCGCAGCCGTGGAAAGAGCTGTGGAAAGAGAGAGAGACAGAGGCGAAAGGTCAGCCCGTATTTATACTCCCGGGAGGGAGAGACCCCTGGTGAAGCGTTAAGAAAATGAAGGGGAGCTAACTGCGACAATATCCAGCAAAACGAATTTACGTGACCATGTAGATAAACTAAACGAAGTCGAACATAAGACAGAATTTACTTATGAAATGAAAATGAAAAATGCCTGAAATTACATACAGAAATTCTTTTAATACCGATTAGCTTTAAAGTTATCTTTCAAATAAAACCAAAATTTAACTTCAAAGACGCCATTTAAATTATTTAAAATGAGTTTTAAGAAATTGGTGCCCGTACCTATTAAAAATAAATCAAACCCTACCGACAAATTAAACTAATTAAAGTTATTTCATTTTTAAAGCTAACATTCTTACCTTTGACGAGAACCACTCGTGGATTTCTACAGAGAAAGAAAATTAAAAAGCATTCACAGGACTATTTTGTCAAAACATTTGTTGCGCGCGCATATGAAACATCGACCTCATTTAAAAAGTGAATGAAACATACGACAACATAAATATATGAAAAGTTCAGATAAAACACAAAAGTCTTCATTTAAAAACACTTGCATATATATATATATATATATATATATATATATATATATATATATATATATATATATACGAAATTATTAAAACAAATTTAGCATATATTTACTTTCAAAAGACTATGTACCGAAAACAATATGAATTTTCGTACTTATCTGTCTGGTTTGTCACGAGCCCGAATGTATGCGTCTTGATAACTTAACTTCCCGGAGCAAAAAAGAGAGATTAACTTTTCTGCCTAACGATGTCTCGTGGGTATCTTGTCAAATCACATGATTGTTTTCTATTCTCGTGACTATTTTAATTAGTTTTTATTGTTATTTTTGTTTGGTTAAGGGGAGATAACATTTGTCTCTTGCTACACCCCCACTTAGTAGCGTAGTCTAATAGTAGTGATATTGGTTTTCCAAGAAACATTTCTACCCGCTTTCTTATGACAGGGTTTACTATTACTGTCTATCTTTTCTGCATCCATTATTATATCATCACTATGAGGTTGCTTTTCAGTCATTACTTGCTTATCACGTAGTTCAACGTGTGGTTTTAATCTATCTATTAATACCGTTGACTGTATCTCAGTGTTCATTTTAATTATAAAATATTTGTCAGTTCTACTTAACACTTGGAAGGGGCCAGTGTAAGGAGCTTCTAGAGGCTTGCGAACTCTTTACTATTTACTGTTTGCTCTTAGTCATACACTTTTATATGTCTTAAGCTTGTCAGTAACGTACTGACGTGATTCATTTACAGAGCTATAATCTTTGTCTGTTGAATGTAAGGAGTGTATGCAAACTTCTGATTGTCTATGTTACCGTTATTATCATCTACTAGAAACTGAGGAATCATTACATGCGTTCCTGTAACAGTAAAGAATGATAAAGTATTGGAAGAATTAGGTGCGGCACGGATACCCATTAGTATTATTGGAAGGGCGTCCAGCCATGATTCCTTTCTAGCTATTAATGCTGTCTTAATTGTTCTATGTGCACGTTTGATCATCTCGTTCATTTGAGGCTGGTAATTAGTTGTGCGCAAACTATAAAAGCAAAATATTGAGGCTATCTCTGAAAACAATTCGCTCTCAAACACGAAGTAAGTATTTGTAAGTATTAGAAAGTTTCGTTGTTTCATTATCCCTCAGTCCCTATTCTGCCATTCATTTATACAATCCCATTAAGCAGGTTACTCGCTGCCTTCCCCCGTCCTTTTCCGCTTTAACAGATCCTGTGAGTATCAAGTTCAAGCACTTTTCCCTCAGTATGTGTTCTAGAAATTTTAACAGGTGTGTGCGTGATTCATAGTAAAGAGGATACGAGAGATAGTTAGAAATGAATATGCAAATCTCATGAGATTTATTGGATAACACTGAAATACATTATAGTATAAAAAGAAATGGTAAGTTCAATCTAAGGGAAACAATAATTGAAACAAAGCAAGTTCAGTCGGCCAATGATGACAATTCCAGAACAACGTAACCATAAACAAAACTCCTTTTCTACCCTTGTCAGCCGCTTGATGGAGAAAGCATTACCTCGAACCGTCGCCAGTGAGACATGCGGCAAGAGCCACTCTTTGACTAAGTATAAGCGTCTTTTCCTTTTCATTCAAATTTGCTACATGGTATCTCCACCTACATTTTTTATTGCCTTAAATCACTTCATCTGTAAACATCGTCCAGCAATTACTACCATAGAAGAGCACTAATATTAAACAGCAGTTCGGCACCTTTCTTCGTTTCTTACAAAAAATCGGTTTATTAATACTTCGCTACTCCAATGTGCCTTTGGATTTCGGTGTCACATTTTCCCTCGTCTGTTAAAACACTTCCTAGATAGTTAGATTTCTATATATGCCTGGTTTCGGTGTTTCCAATTCATATTTCAAAGTCTTTGGCTTCTCCTCTTAACTATTATAGCCAGAATACATTCATTAAAACTGGCAAAGTTTCATACAATATTTATGCAAAAATACAAGATGAGACACAAGGCTAAAAGGGAAATGGGGAAGGCTGATCATTACTGTTACTAGCTTTTAACTTAGTCCCATCCGCTGACTCAAAATTTTCATAACCTCACACCATAGTATCACATTTAAATAACACATACCACAATCACCAAGACAAGTCATTCTTTCCATGTTGCCTTGAACCTAATATCGCATAGTTACAAAACAGAGAGAAGGAAGAAAAAAATATGACATGATTTTTATAAAAAAATGAATCCTATGATAAGAAAATATATATAATGGAGGGGTGTTAATGTGTCGCAGTTAGCTCCTCCTCAGTTCTTTAATCCTTCAACAGGGGTCTCTCTTCCCTGAGTATAAATACTGGCTGACCCTTCTCTCTCTCTTTTTCGACTTAGGCCTTGGGCCGCTACCTCGCGTGGAGACGAGGTAGAATCTCTCTTTTTTCACTTAGGCCAATATGTGACCTCTCTCAGATACAGCGTCTCCCAAATTCTGGGAACGCGCTAAGAACAATACACGTACGTACAAACAGTACAACGCACACACATAATTTCTCCATACAAACTCTATGTAACAGTCCATGTCTTTGTTTAACTTGTTTTGTTATTAATATATATTTGTTTACCCATGTATATCGGTCTTGTTTGTTTTCTTTGTCTTCTTTGGACTTAATTAAAGTCCGACATTCTTATGTAGCTGGACCCGCCACTAGGAAAGTTTAACCTTCTGATATCTATTCACATCTTCACCCCCACGGTCCGCTACATATGCGACCCCCACCGCGGCTAACAAATGGCAGAAAAGCAAGTTAACCGAGTGAAAAATAAAAAAGTGGAAAAAATGTAGAGAAAAAATGCATAAAACAAAACGAAATATTCCTACCGCGTCAGAGAACTGTACCTTCTGTTGTCTATGGGAGTTGGGGGTGAAAAAAAGGTGGAGCCAATGACAATTCACATTGCTATAAACAGAACTGGCATCCAGTATGAAGAATTATTCGTGCAGTATGCGGACCATGTAGCCTTCAATAAGTTCACACAGCGAGCGTACGTCCAGGCAGTGAAATAATGTGCTCGATAGACCATTCCATTCCACTACAACGGAGGCATTCTGGCGAATCAACCAGTCACACCACGAAAGACTTTGCCAACCCAGAGTGCATTTCGAATGGTCAGCCAGGTGAGTGGTGCCTTGTTATTAGTGAGACATTTCAACCTGGGCGTCCAAGGCCATATGGAGCAAAATTCCCTCATCAAACAGATCGTTGTAAACAGCTCCACCTCCTAATTAACATCCGATATAATGCCTTTCTTGACAACGGCCGGATCTCAGAGGCCTGTCTGTATCCGAGAAACTCAGCGCATGACGGCATTCGTGGTAGAAAGATCGCTGATCTCGGGGTACATTCAAGGACGAGAAAGCTGTTTTGGAATCTTCCTTCCAGAACCGACTGTTCTCGTCATCATGTGTGCACATCTTATTAAGGAATTGCAGTTGCAAAGTATCTCGACATGTCTATGCCCGGAATTCCAAGACCACCCCCGGGCGGATGGAAGTAGCAAACCTCGCGACTCGGGGCTCGCATACAAGAGGTAAATCCAAGCCGCGGACAAGACAGCCTCTAAGAAACGATGGTTCACCCTACCAAAGGCCTTTGACAGATCCAAATTAATCAGCGTGGCTTTTCCATTAACTTTCTCTCTCTGACCGTGCGAACCGAAGGCTGTCTTGGATTGTCCGACCCCTTACAGCACAAGTCTGTTCAGGAGATACCAGTTTGCCAGGACCTTGGCTAAAATCTTTAACTGCATTAAGCATCGTTAAGAACCGAAAATCACCAATCCCGTCTCCGCGAGGTTTATTTATTTTGGGTCGTCTATTAGACAGGGACCTTCTATCCACAAGATTTATTTCTGTTACCAGCGCACTGATTAGGATCAATTTCGTGACTTTATTCGATTGATATTATTAATGTTCCTAATGAGAATTGTGCTACAGAGGTTTCTTCTTGGGTTAAAGCCGGTAACTTTGTAACTTCTTGGAAATATCAGGTCAAACCGCTATAGCCGAAAGGAATCCGCCGCTATAGCCCAAAGGAATCACTTTTTTCCTGACAGTATCAGCGTGATCTTTCTGAACACAACAGACGCCTGTGTTTGCTCGTAATAATTGTAAACGTGTCCTCAAAGAGGTTAAGTCTTTTGTTTGCTGATAGAATTAGGTACCATATAGCTTCTGACAAATTTGGCATCCGTGACTACTGGTGGCTCTGTAATAGTGTATTAAATAAGAGTAAGTCTTCTATCGCGCCTCTCTTCACTCAATTTGAGGTGTTAACATCGTTCTGCTGATAAAGTAGAATGTTTTGCTCGTAAATTCTCTTCAAATTCTACTCTTGACTCATCTGAAGTATCTTTGCCTGACTTTTCTACTTAGAACTGAGTCTCTATTGAGTGATATGATTTAACTTCGTCCAGAGTTTCTGCCATCATCTCTAAATTGGATCCTCACAAAGCATGAGGAAAATTTTATTAACGTCTTTTGTCGGAGAGAATATGCTTTCATTGGCTTACTCAGTTTAAAATGAAAGAAAGACAAACTTGTGTGTGAGGAAAGTGCCCTGGGATCCTTGAGGATAAGTGGGAATTTATATTATAATATATTCATATTGTCAACTGAAAATTACATCAAGTACTGTCACGTGTAGAAATATTGTTTTTATTGTTGTGTTGACGGATTCAACTATTTTCTTTTGATTTCTTGATACAGGAGTTTTTTTTTGTTTTTGTTTTTTACTAATTAAAGACATATTTGAAGAATTGAAAAATGTAAAGTTTAATGTCATTTTCCAATGTGAATAAGTTTTTTAAAAATTTTCATATTTTTTCATTTTAGCAAATGTTAGATTACTTTTTGTATGGATGTTCAAAGAGGAAATTTTTTCGAGTTATTGCCTTTGAATAAATACTCGTGATATATCCCAATTGAATAACTTTTAAATTCAGAATAATTAACAAGAGATCACATTGGGTACAATTAAATATTTTATGACATCGTACAGATAAGAAAATAATAAAAAAAATAAACGCAATGTATTAAACTTAAAAGTGTCATATAACTAAGAAAAAAAAAACTACTTCTAATGTAGTATAAAAAATTATTCATTCAAGCGTAGAGAAAAAAAAATTATATTCTTAAACTATTGGTTATATAACGTTAAAGAATATATTTTTAAACAAACACCAATTTACTGATTATCGCACTGCTGGGGTTCCGTATTTTTTAAATTTCATTATAACTTTTTCGCGTGTTTTTAAATCAAGGATGCAATTATACAGGTTCTGTTTTTTTCCCTATGACATCACAAGCCACCATGCGTTTTAAGCAAAACGTAAGCAATATATTTACAAAATCCAGTTAATTCTTCAAATAGATACTAAGGTACTCGTTCCCTGTCCGCCAAATAAAAGGTGTAGCATCCCGCTACCACTTTCTTATCAATGTTGAATTTTGTGCAAAAAGTGAATGAGAGAGCCTACTCAGCTCAGTAAATATTTTCAGGAAAATAATTGGTCAATAAACACACAAGTGGGCGTTGCAATCCACCCACGTACAAATATTTTTCCAGCGCATGACCAAGTCAAGTTTAATGCCATTTTCTGTGAGCCTGTCACGTGATTACATTAATTATAAATAGCAGACACAAGCTTGCTGCTTTCTCTTCTCTACAATTCCTTGTTTCTGGGCCGAAAAGAACACAGTACTTTGACACCTAATTTCAGAGATTACTATTATTATCCCTACCATAGTCTTACTTTAAAACTACCACAAACGGACATTCTACCATACTGCTACCAATATCTGCCTGATCAACGAACTTTTAGCTGCGCCGAATAACAAAGGGCTCACTCATCACTTTAAAGAAAATAAAAAAAAATTTATTATTTATTTAAAACTTTGAGTCAGTTCGTTTTATTTCCAAAATTTCCGATAAAAAAATTATTCTACACACTGGCAACGTTCTGGTGTGAACCCCTAATGCCACAATATAATCAACAGTTTAAATGACCGAATTTCTTTTGGTGGTTTTTACGATTCATCCTATTTAACGTAAAAAATTTTCACATCAAATTTAATTTTTATTAACCGATTGGCTTTTTTCAAAATGTAAGTGTAAAACACAAACGTGGCCTAATAGTTATTTATTTTTATCTACACTTTTTTTTTATTAATCATTTATTCAATTTACATGTTTCAGTTTAAATATATTATTTTTTATATTCTCCCCTCAAAAGAAAGAACAATAAACAACCTTAATTCATAATCTTTTAAATCTTTTAATATTCTGTATTAATTTGTATCGATCAAGTGATATATTTCTTAAATTGTATTTACTAATCATAACTAGTAAAACTTACTCTCATTAATTGAACCCCAGTATTTTAAAAAAAATAATTTTTAATTTTTTTGTGCAACTATAAAAATATCGATTTTTGTAAATACAGATATTCGTAAACAAGATTATCAGAAAATAAGTGCTGTAACTATAGTAAATTTAAAAATTTATTTGTAAGCTTCTGACATTTCCTCAAATGTTTTTGTAAGTACCTTAAGTTTAATAAAATATTAGAAAATTAGAATGCTTAAAAAGGAAAAACTATTAAATTTTTTAAAGATTAATGGGTAGTTTCAATACAGTTATAAAAAATGACTTTAAGTTGTAGTCATCATGTAATTTTATAAAATTTATCGTTCGACTCCTGTCCAAGCATTAGAATGTAGATAAAGAAAAAAATATTACTTATATTTAGTTTATAATATCGCAGAAAAGCATTTTTTAACACTGAAGTGTGCATTTTTATTTTATCTTTTTTTATCTACAATCTAATGTTTGGAAATTCCAATTAATTAAACTTTAAATCAGCTAATTTTAATTTTAATTCTGATTAATTAAAATTTAAATCAGGTAATTTTCTCAACATATCAGAAAAGTATATTTTATGTTTGAAAGCTTTTTTTAATAAAGAAAATTATGTGTTGACAGATTTGTTGATATGGATGATTTTAGCAATTTTAATGATATTAAAAAAATTCCAATCAATGTAAATTTAGTTTGAAATAGAGCAAAGTATTTTGCTTTTATTTTATTTATTTATTTATTTTTGCATTTTTTGAATCATTTCACCCCAAGCAAAATAATACAGCCACTAAGATGCAAGTGTTTACTAAGTGTGAGAGAATATGAAAATTAAAAAAAAAACACTATTAAGGAGGAAGAACAATAAAGGAAGAGGAATTAAGAAAACAGAAGATAACGATTGACAAGACAAAAGTTGACTGGGAAGCAAGAAGCCAGAAGATAGTTCCACAAGGGAGAAGTGCGAAAAAAGAAACTATTAGCATAGAACTTATGGTTACATCTAGCTATTTTAACTGTAAAATGATGCGACCTTACTGTACTTAGATTCATAAAGTCTAGATACTATAGAGGAAAGTTAATCAGAACAATGAACATTAAAGTATTTATAGAAAAGGCACAGGGAAGCTACATTACAGTGGCGGGAAAGTGACTAAAGCCGAGATGTCAGGTCAGGACTAATAATATTGCAGATTCTTCTTTGTGTTTTTATTAAGAATCTTTAAATACGTAACAGAAGCACCAGATATGTGGTAACAATAGTCAAAGCATAGGCTTATAAATATATAAGATGGATTCCGTTCAAAAAAGTTGTCTGGCACGATACAGTGAACCAACTTTCCTAGCAACAGACCTAGCAAGTGGTTCAATATAATATTTTCCCTTTATGTCAGTGGAAAATGTTAGCTTGGGAAGGTGCAAAGAGTCATTCTCCTGAAGGTTAGAATCAGGCATGTTGATGGAAGGCAAGAATAATTCTTTAAGACGATTAAAAAGGGCTGCTTTGTTTTGGAGGAATTCGAATTATGATGCCATTACTTGCCCCAATTAATAACAGATTGTAGGTCATCTTTTAGATCAGCTGACAATTAGACCTTATCGAACCGACCACACTTACTAATAAGACAAGAGTAAATACCTAATTGAGAACTGATGATATCAGGACGGTATTTGATGAAAATTAGGAACAACGTGGGTCCGAGACGCCTGCATTGACTGAAAATGATCTAAAAGAGTGGCCATTCAAGACAATTTTTATTTCACAATTTGATAAGAAAAACTGAACCAATTTGAAAATTCAACCAGAAATACCATAACCTTAAAACTTGTGAAGAAGACCGGTATGCCTATCGAGATATCCAAACCAACAGTCCGAGCATCACCATTCTTATCTAAAGCTTGGCAGACTCTTTCAGTAATAACCATTATCACATCAACAGTTGACCTGGAGAAGTGAAAGTCATATTACTTAATTGAAAGAAGATGCCGGGATGTGAGCTGCTTAACCAGTCCAGGGTTAATAGAGCATTAGTACTTTGCCCAAAAGAGGTTGAAGACTGATAGGCTGAGAGTTCAACTGAGTTCTTAAATACTGGAACTGCAGAGGATGATTTCCAACAAGCAAGAAAGCAAGTAGCAGCAAAGCATTTATTGTAAAGTTTAGAGGGAACAGGAGCCAATTCAGGATCACATTTCTTAAGGACTATATGAGGGAGAGAGAGGTTAAAGTTAGGGTGAACATTTTGTAAAATGTTATAACTGTTTCACTTATTTAAAAATAATTTTCTTAGAAATAGCAGCTGATCTTTCTGATGTCATCAGTTCCCAAGTAGGCATTTATGCAGATGATGCTACCATTTACTCCTGTGTCAATAGCAAATCTGTTAGAACTGACACAGTTAACCTGGCTACTGCTCTTGAAAAGGACCTCCAATCAGTGGTTAACTGAGGCTTGTAAATTTTAATGACTCCAAAATGAAACTGCTCTCATTTAACCACCATAGAGAAACTTTCCAACCTACCATCAGCATGGCTGATGCTAGACTCATGGAGAGCAATGCACTGCACCTTCTTTGACTTGTGTTTTCAACAGACTTTAAGTGCAACGATTATATCGAGTCAATAGCTGCATCTACTGCAAAGAAAGTTGGTTCATTGTGTTGTGGCAGAAGATTTTTCTTGTCAGCTTCCATCTTGCACATTTACAAATCTAGCATTCGGTCATGCACTGAATATTGTCATATCTGGTCTGGTGCTCTTGCTATTCATCTCAAGGTTCTTGACAAAATCCGAAGAAGGATCCGCAATGTAATCGATCCTGACTTGACATCTTGACTTCAGTCATTTACTCACCAATGTGATGTGGCTTCCTTCTGTCTTTTCTACAAATACTTTCATGGCAACTGCTTTTTTCGTTGGTGCCCCTACATGAATTTAAGCATGCTACTAGATTGGCATCTTTGTCCCACCTTTTTAATTAACTGTTGAAATAGTTAGATGTAACTGCCACTTCTACTCCAACAGTTTTCTTTTCTTGCACTTCCTGACAGTGGAAATCTCTTCCATTTACTTGCTTCTCTGAAGACTAAAATCTTCAAAAATTTAAATGAAACGTCAATTGCCATCTTCTGTCAGCTTGAAACCCCATTTTATCCTTTCCTCAATCCCCCTATACTCAGCCTTTTCTCTCACTTTCACTCTCTGTAACCCCCTAAGTACTAATGGTATTTCCACCTTTCTTGGGATGAACTGATTAAAAAAAAAACATAGTTATCGATATTTAACATGAGTCACCTTAATGCTCAGGATTATAAGAATTTTTATTGAACAAAATCCAGGATTTTATGAGAATTTCCAGCACATTGCCTGTTTCTTCTCAATAAGGCATGTAGCCATTTTCTTTTTGATTAAAAGTAATTGGCTTCCTGCCTATAACAGCTGCAGACTTCATTGCCAATTTAAGACAACATTGAACATGAGATTCAGATGAAAAAATCAACAAAATGTCTTTGGTTCTATACAAATGAAATGTTTAAATTAAATTCATACACTTTAACCTAGATGGTCACTGTATTATTCCTTGTAGGAAGCAATTCAAAAGTATCAATGATATTTTGCTGAAAAGAAAAAAGTATAAACTGTTGTAATCAAAAGATGTGCCAATTAGAAATTCTACTTGTAATTTTTTTTCTAACTACAAGTAAAACTAGATTAACCTTTTCAATGCAAGAAACATTCAGCATTCATTAACCAAACTGTTAACATTACTTTTGGTTGAAGTTTATAATAATAATAATTGACTGTAAGATAACTTGAGGTCAGTGTCATTATAAAAAAATTATCTTGTTACTGTGATCTTGCCATCAAGGTTACAACCATGAGATTTTGTTGTTTTTAATGCAAATAACTGGTACCTGACATCTAAGACAGGAATTAAAAATTTTATTGGTAACTAAAAACAAGTTTTTTTCTTTTTGAAAATATAACACATCATAACAAATAATCTGAAAAACTTTCGATTGCCAGAGATGGTTACTATAAAGTTGGCATTTGATTTAGTAATTGACCTCTGGCAATTAACATATTACAACAGTTTTTCTGGAAAATAGACCTCTAAAGTCCATTGTTATCACTCTTTCTGATATTGATGAGAGTTTTCTTAGAAACCTTTTGTTTACTATAATATGAAAAGCTGACATCTTATAGAATTATTTTCCCTTCTAGTTACATGTGCTACCCATTGAAGTTTTTTATTCTTTTATTTTTTTAATTATTTCACCCCAAGCAATGTCACTAAAATGCAAGAGGTTACTGGAAGAGAATGAGAAGACAATGTTGGCAAGTACTTCTCAAAATCAAGCAAACTGCACAAAATATTCAACTGACATACTTTATAAGTCATCTGAAAATATTCCACAAATCATAAAAAACACAAGTACACCACAAACATCCATAACACCTTAAGTACAGAACAAAGTTTGAATCCCTATTAAAGTGTAAAAGCTGACAAACCAACATCATATATCAGATAAAAATAGTGTATCACATGAAAGCTCATATATATATATACATATATATATATGTATGTATGTATGTATGTATGTATGCATATTTAAAAAAAACAGAAGGATCTTGAAAACAGAGAAGCTAATCACACAAAAAAATCATGTAACAATGGAAAATATGCTAATAGCACAACACTGCCAAAACACATTTGTCAGCTGTGACTACACATATGCATGAATGATGCTGGAAATTTTAAGTTTAATTGTTTATTTTGTATTTAACCTAGTTGATTTCATTTAGATGTTTTTCTTTTACTTTTTGTTCCCATCACTTTTGTTATTAGATATCCCACACCATGATAATAGAAGATCTGCCAGAAATGGTGAAATGTTGTAAGAGCAAGGGCGCAAATTTACTGTGGATGACTTTGCGATCAAGGCACTCTTTAGACATTTTTGTCTTAGTGAATTGTTTTCTCCTTTAATCCATTCCTGGTAGATCTTCTATTATCACAGTGTGGGATATCTAATAACAAAAGTGATGGATACAAAAAGAATCTAAATGAAATCAGTTAGACTATATACAAAAAAAAAAAATTTTAAATTACCAGCATCCCTTGTTCATGTGCATGTATAATTACACCAATGTAACAGATGTAAAGGATGAAACACGTCACACAAAAACTTTTTTCAACTTTGACATACATTTCTCCCCATATATATATATATATATATATATATATATATATATATGTATTCCCCACATATATATATATATATGTATGTATATATATATGTATATATATATATGTATATATATATATGTACACACACACATCTGAGTGTGGGGTGGCAGTGGGGAGAAAGTATGAATGACAAAATGTCGAAATTTCATGTAACCCATTTTGTCATTTAAGAGGACTTCATCAAACTGAAGTATTTTAGTCTGATGAAGGCTTTTTAAAGTACTAAATGCATTCCAATTTATAGAAGCTTATACATTATATTCTCTAACCCTGCATATATATATGGACAAATTGGTAAAGACCTTTTCATCATTTGTGTGTGTGTGTGCATGTGTGTGTGTGTGTATACAGAAAAATACACAAACAATACAACCTTATCAAAATACATATAGAGCCAAAAAGAAACACTATCCCCATCAAAATCAAATGAGAAATTATAAAAACAGTAACCCCATACAGTATTAACAGTAAAAATTGTATATGCTTAGAGGAAAAATTAGCAATAGTTATTTTTAAAAAACAAAATAAACTCTTAAACAAAAAAACTGAAATATAGGTATATATGTGCATGTGTGTAAATATAAGTATTTACAATTTAAGCATTGATGCCATTAATATTGTTAGTATCATATATATATATATATATATATATATAATAATTAGGAAAAAAATATAATTTATAATAAATTATTTATTATTTAAACATTAATATCAATTATTTATGTAAAAAATCAAAATATAACTTCCCTAGCAAAAATACTTGAATTCCTATAAATAAAAATCAGTCACATGTCTAGAGTCAGAACAAACCCAGATTAAAAAAAGTTGAAAAAAGAGGAAAAAAGAAAAAATAGAGAGAAGACTAAATGAGTGAGTGTAAAATGAAAAAACAAACAAAAAATATGAAGAAAAGGATGAAATGATCATGACTCTCTACATGTACACACATCCACGCAGACAGGTAAATGGCCGTAAGCGCACAAGTGCACACACGAGCACAGAAAATACCAAAGAAAACTTACACCAGAGTTAAATGTGCATAAAAGGAAGAAAATTGAAAAATACAAGCAGTAAATTGCTCATAATCACTGAAGATTGGATTTACAGGTCTGCCTATGAAACTCTGGAGTCAGATGCTGAAGGCAACATCAATCAACTAAGTGAAAAGCTTTTACTCAGATTAATCATATATATATATATATATATATATATATATATATATATATATATATATATATATATATATATATATGTATGTATGTATGTATAGATACACTTGTAGCTTAATGATGAAAAAAGCATTTATTTTACACAACAAATATTTATTTTTCATTATGATTTCTTTCTTTGTCAGTTCGCTTAAGCTATCATTTCTGTGTTAATCACATCGATGAAATATTATGCAATGAAAATGTCATATAAAACCCATAAAATTTTATAATTACTGCATATACTTAAAATTAGCTTCAAAATTAGGTCTTCAAGAGTCACATGATATGCGAGCATATACAGTACATACTTTGTAAGGAAATTATCTTTTGTGTAATGAATCTTTTAATTCCTTATACAAAGGATGAAAGCAAGAAAAATCTCTTCTGATTTCCTTATTTTTCCTAGGTCTGTCACATCTACTTCATTTATTTCTCATGAGACATCTCTTTTTAATGAATCAAATGAACAGCAGGTGTTTCTTTCTATGAGCTCAGGGAAAAAAGTCTAGATCTCTGTGTCACCAAATCTTTAAAATCTTTATCCTCACTGAAAGATCAATGATACTCATTACTTCAGGTTAAAATAGGTTAAAAAAAGCAAACCCCAAAACTCTTAAAATCAAGCAAAGAAACCTTTTTTTTCCCAAACAATCAGTATTTACTCATAAAATTTGTAATTCCATCAAGTGGTAAATGCCTGCAAAGAAAAATCACCAAAAGGAAATTTTTCTACTAGATTTTCAGATTCTCTTTTTACTCAGCCAGATGGAATAATTTGATTTGTTCAGTCAATGGAAAATGGGAGCTTACCTCACCTGGTTTTGTCAGGGTAGATAAATGTGTCTTGGTTAGGGAAATGTGATGTTAGCATTGAATAAGTGGTTTGACAATGGGAGGTTCTTAGTGACAGCTGCTATTATGAACCTTTTCCCCTTTTTAAGAGACAGGTATGCAAGGTAGGTAATTACTACCTACCTGCAAACATGCCTTTGTCTATTTTTAAAGTTGTAGTTAAAATTAATAAAGGGTCTAGAATAGGCTTTGTCCTATTGAGTCCTGAAGATTTATATTCAGGAGATTTTTATGTGGGTTTTATTTGAAATGAGTATAGGTGAAAACAGGGGAAAATTAGAATCTCTTTTTTTCTATAAAAACATTTAATATTTATAGGATAAAATTTTTATTACTCTGAATCATTATCAGGGAGGTGACTTCTTGATAATATTGGCCTGGAGTGACAATCTTATGCGCTGCCTTCAGGAAGTACCTGAAAATTATATCTCAGATTGACCTAAACCATTGAGTAGTTGGAATTTGTCAAGGTGCATTCTAGCATGAAGTTACAGAAACTGTAACTAAGGTCTGCTCAGAAAATTTGCAGTAGAAACCACATTTTGGCCTTGTGGGTGTTAAAGAACCAGAAATGTGTTTGCAGCAGGAATTAGCTATCCAACCAAACAGACAGACATACTCAGAAATGTCCAGCCAGCCAGTTACTTTATATTAAAAACACCTGTGAAAATGTCATGGTTTTCTTATTTTAATTTTCTGATTAATCTTAAGTTAATGATTGAATAAGCTTATGGCAAGTTCTATAACAATAAAATATCTGTAGAATTTCCTCTAACTCATTATTAAATATCTGAGCTTAACAACTTTAACAAAATATTGCAATAACAATCATAAATATGAATACTAGTCGTTATTTTAAAAAGTAAGGGAGTACAAATGAAAATAATTGAAATTGCCAACTTTTTCCCAATACACTGAAAGAGACATTAAACACTTCTATCTTCCATTCTTTCTGTCTTTCATTTTCTCACTGAAACCAAGTAGAGTCTCTGATATGTCTTTTCTGTCTTTCCACTCAGTCAAAATGGAATAGTTCATTATTTATGAAGTATTAGCAGGAGATGTTAAACACTTCTTTCTTCCCTTCTCTTTTTCTTTCATTTTCTCACTGAAACCATGTAGTGTCTTTGATATGTTTTTTTCTGCTTTTTCATGTGGTCAGAATGGAATAGTCCATTATTTACTAGGTATTGACAGAATGTGATGGTCATGCTAAGTGAGTGGCAAGCAGAATTATAATAAGAATGGATATAATTTTTATTACTTTAGTCATTATAGAATGTCCAATCATTAACTTTTTGTTTCTCATGGAACATTCTAAGATTTTGTAAGATGACAATAACTACATTTGGACTTCATAAATTTGGATTTCCAAAGATGGTTTTATTCAACCATAGTTGGTCCACTTAACAAAAGTTCCATGTTCAAAACTTTTATTAAACTAAAACTATTTCACAAAATATATTTCAAAGGAATAAAATATGAATATGAGGAGGTGTGGAAAAGTTCTTGACCCAACTAAAAAGGGATTTAACAAATGTGATTGTTGGTTAGATTTTGGGAAGTGGATCAAGCTGAAAACATTTTAGTTACTTTTATTGTATAAACAAAAAAATGATATGAATACAACACAAGTCTTTTAATAAAAGTTGTTTTTGAAAATTTAAAAAAATGAATCAATTTGAATATTCTGAAAGTGTTCAAAGTCTAAGTTATAACATCCAGAAAAGAATATTGTATTAAAAGTGTTTTAATTTATTTAGCATGTATTTTCTCTTTTCTTTTTTTAGCAATGGTTTGCAATTGAATAGTTTAAATGTTTAGCTTAGCACATCCAACACTAAAATTAAGCAATTCAGTCCTATTAATCTTTTACCTATATTTCTTTCATCTTATTTTATTTGTGATAAAAATCAACAGAAATAATATAAAAGAAATATTTGACAAAAATTAAAAATAATATTACTACAAATACAATTAGTGAATGTAAACATTAGAAACAAACATTATGTGAAGATAGGGTAAGAGTTTGTGCTTATTTCTTCCATATTGTATTCAGGCCTGTGTTCACGTATTCACAGTGATTTGATAATGTCCAATCTCAGCAAATATATTTAGTCAAAAGAGGAGGAGTCTCATTTTAGAATTCTGGGATCAGGGTCAGTTGATTAATGCCTTTCTGGTTGTTTTTTATGTTTTTTTATATTGTTTATTTTTATTTTATTCCTATTTTTTAAATTGTTTTTGTAACTATCATATAGATTTCATGGGGTTAATTGATTGAATTTTTTAAAATCATTTCACCCCAAGCAAGGCAATAAGGCCACAAAAATGCAAGGGTTTACTGAGTGTGAAACAATATGAGAAAGAGAGAAAGAAAAACATCATTAAGGAGAAAGAAGACTAAAAGAACAGGAATTAAGAAGACAGAACCTTTTGTGGGTTATTAAAAGCCAAAACATAGCTTGGGTTATAAGAATAATTCTTTGTTTACAACTGAATATTTCATTCAATTTTTTTTAATAAAATTGATATTTCCAGATACACAGCATACTGTTTAACCCATAACTGAAGAGAAGAGATGGATTCATAACTTTTCCCATGGTTATTTGCATGAAAAATGTATGCAATGAATTTGACTGGAATTTGAACACAGCTCTCTGATTTCTCATTCATAGTTGCTATCCATTACACAATCTGCTCATCCAGGTTGTTTGAAGAAAATATGTTACAAGTTTTAATCTCACCAGAGGTTATTTCTTATTTCTGATCTACACTGTATATTTGTTGCACATTTGAATAAAAAAAGCAAGAAAGTTTTTTAAATATAAAATATTTTTATTTTCGTGTTTTACAACTAAATTTTTCTCAGTGTGTATGTGTGTTAAAGTTCTTACAGTCTTCTTTGTAGTTGCTTGTTAAGAAGAAATGAAATGTGATTTCTTTGTGTGTATGTGTGAAAAAGAGAGACAAGTGAGAATGTGTTGAAAAAGTATATGTCATGTAGCTTAGTGAGAAAGATGGGTGAATGAGTAAGGGAATATCTTTTAAGCAGTGCGTCTCATAAACTGCTGTTGTATATTGCCATTTACATCTCCTTCATGACTTGTCTGATCTAGAAACTTTGCTTAAATTCTCTTCAAAGGGATCATGAGGCATGTTTTTATTGTTGGTGGGAATGCAACCAGTTGGTAGAAAAATGTTAAATATTTATTTTCAAATGATTAATTTATGTGCAGATTGTCTGACTCAGAAACCAATTCCTTGTCATTTGATGATTGACTGACTTGGTGTTTATTTCCATCTTCACTCCACATATTAACAATTGTTGAATGACAGTTTGAAAGTTAAGATTAAAAGTAGGTACCTCCAAAAATTTGTATACCTAAGGTTTAAATGTATTTTTCATAAAGGAAAAAATCCTTTTTGAAGCTTTCCCCCAGCTTCAATTGAAAGCTAAAGAATAAAATTTTTTAATTCCACAAAAAAAATACTGTATCATATTTCAAATAGAAATTATAATGATTTTTAGTTGATTCTTTCAAGAAATCAATCGAAATGGCCATTTTAAATTTTTTTAGAGAAATGTAAACAAAACTTGATTCTCTGTTTCAAAAATCCCACAAACATAAAATATACATTTCTGAAACATTACTTTCATAAAATTAGCAAATTTAAAGTTAAATTAATCTGTTCTGTACTTATAGCATAAAATTTTCTATATAAACATTTCTTGACCCGGGGTCTTGTTATTCTCATGTCTCCATCAATAATTTGATGGTGTTGACAGGTTTAGTATGGTGCACCAGAATTGACATAAATTTATGAATTCTAAGTAAGAACGTTTGTTTTTGTTTTTTCTTCTTATAATATAATAATTTAAAATGCTATAAAAATTTCTTAAATTATTGAGATACGTCGATAATGGTATTTCATTATTTAATAGCTAAAATAATGATAAACAATTTTATTATCACATTATAAATTATTACATTTTTAATTTAATAACTGAGATAATAATTAATAAAATTATTATTATATTAATAATTAAATTATCTCACTCAGTTATTAAATGTTTAAATTGATAAATAAGATAATCATATTATCTCAATTTAATTTTTAATTTAATAACTGAGAGTAAGATAATTTAATAACTATCTCACTCTCAATTATTAAATGTTTAGATTGATAACTGAGATAATATAATAATTTTAATTATATTATCTCACATATTAAATTAAAAATTAAATTATTAACTCACTCTCAGCTATTAAGTTTTTAACTGAGATTATATAAAATGTAATGATAGAGGTATCTCTATAATTTGAAATTTTATCGTATTTAGTATTAATTTATATTCTTTATTATTAATTGCTATACTTTGATGGTTATGAATTGTTAAAGTTATTTTATTTAACTCACAAAGAAAAGAAACTTAAAAAAAACTAAAAACAAATTAAATTATTTTTCTTAACTAAGTAAAAATAACTAATAAATAAAACAAATTATTTGATGCATGACACACACTGTGAAAAGTATACACACTATATAAAGTAAGATGAATACATAGCAAAATTAAAAATATTTAGTGAAATAGAAAAAAAAACTTTAGAAATCATCTCTTCAAGATTTAAAAAGAAGCCTGTTGAAACATAGGAATGATGAAACACAGCAGTAAAATGAAAGAATGCCGAAAACATTTATGTCAAGGAGTTTTCCCTAAGTGGAACAAACCTTGAAATACATGACCTTTTAACCATAATATCACTTATGATACACCATACTAAAAAAAATAACATCTTGATGCACAAAAAATATTTTTAATTATGGTAAAAGTTTTTGGTGTGATGATTTGTATTAATCTTTTAATTTTCACTTAGTAAATATAGTCTTCAATTAATAACTTAACAACCAACCTCAGACAATGTTTGGAAAAATTTAAAAACATTTTTGAAACTTAAATTGAAAATTAAATTCAAACAAGAAAAATGCAAACAATTCTTGTAAAAATTCATTATTCATCAAATTTTTTTTCTTCAGATAATAATATCCTTAATGTACATTATTTATAAAAGAAAATAAAAGCCTATCTAGTAATATAATTAGATAGTTTTATTGCAGTTTTTATTTTATGATTTGGAGCAGATTTTTAAAAAGTTGGTGATAGTTGGGAAGAAAAATGAGGATTTACATTCTCCAAGAAGTCCTGCTTATAAGTAATTTAAAACAATTTTAAATAATGTGAAATTCTAGAAAATTTCATCAAATTAATTCCGGGGGAGAAACTGATGTAAAAAAATATATTTTTACCATGATTTTCTAAAAATAAAAATTTAAAAAATAAATTCATTCATTTTTGAATAAGTCCTGAAAGTTTCATTAAAATCCAACAATTATTTGATTTTTGCAAGAATTTCCAAATTAATGTGTTTTTCATGGGAAACAGCTACACAGAAATATCCATTACCATAAGTCTTACACAGTTGACAAAAAGATTTTTGACCACAAAAATCTCCTAAGCCAACCAAGTATAGAAATGAATACAATATGGGAACCAGTAATACAGAGTACTAGAGAAAAACAATAACAACAACAAAATTGCAATATGAGCTCTGGTAAAAAAAAAAAAAAATAGAAAGGAGACATTAGGTTTAAAAGTCCCAAAATTTCATAAACTGATGTCCAGTGGGAAAAAGCAGTGGGAGAATCCAGTGACTTGATATTAAGGTATTAAAGAGCAGTATGTTCAATACCTGGCTACAAAAACTTGGAGAGTTGAGTTACAGGGAGATAACTGATACTGTGACATCCGGAAGAGGCATGGCATGTGGAACTAGAACAATCTACCCTGGTGGACACAATAAAGGGTTCAGTTTGAAATTCCAATCATCTGAAGAAGGTTGGAGTGTACAACGGTTAAAACATGAATATGGCAACAAAAATGATGAAAACAGTTCAAATAATGTAAGTAATTTAACTCAGAAACATAGACAGATATTTTCTTAGAACATATAATTTTCAATAGTGATTTAGTAAAATGCCACATAGCATGAGGATTTGAAACATTATGAATATTTCTGCTAAAAACAAAAGGAAAAGTGATGAAGCAGTATATTCTATGTGCTTCTTCTGATCAATCTTGTTTAGAATTTAAAGAGTTTGTTTTTCTTTTTCATTTTACCAAAATGAGTAGATGCCAGTCTCTGTTGGCTTATGTTGGCTTGTTTTGAGAAAAACAAAGAATTCACAAGAGAAAAAGACCAGAAAATCATATAAATCCCAAACCAAAAACATTACAGAATATTAGGACATAGAATTCTTTCCTCAATTGAAGTTTGTAAGTAGATTTTTCCTCTAGGGAAGGAAATCTAATAATCTAAGCATCCATTTTAAACAGGCTGTTTTGGCTTGACAGAATTATGATGCTATCCTCATTTTATATTTAGTGCTAGATATTAAAACTGAATTCTCTGTCTGGCCAATTTCAGATAATAATAATGTTGGCCAATTTCCATTACCAGGCCGGGTATTTGTTTACTATTAACCCCAAATAATTACCACAGTAGAAAATTTGATTTGGGTTTAATTTTCAAACATCATGAGGAATAATTCAACGTATTTTATGGACAAGTTTGTTATACTGCATGGGGTATTAGTATGGTTGCCAAGAATGGTTTGATATGAAGCATAAAAAGCAAAAAAGACACGAGTAAAGTTAAGTGACAAGAAAGATGTACTGATTGGAGACATAGGGATAATATTTGTAATCCATAGGAATAGACAGAAATATTTCCTATGGCTTTTTTTGGACCAATATCATCATGGTTGTTTTGTTTACTGAATTTTGGCTGGTGTCTTCGCAATACATCTTCATGTGTGGGTTGTGATGAAAACAATGAAGATGAGAAGAAAAGATAAAATAATTCCCCAAATAATGACAGCAACTCACTTAGGTGACTAACACTTGACATATATATATATATATATATATATATATATATATATATATATATATATATATATATATATATATATACACACAAATGAGCGAAAGAACAGATTAGGTAAAATACCACTGTTTGTAGCATTTATTTTTTAAAAAGTGCTCAATACAAAGTAGAGCAATATATTATTTTTATTTTCATTATAAGAGCTTATAACAAAAATGTTGAAATTACTACACAATAGTTTTCTTCTTTTGGCATGATGTTGTGCCTCTCAACATCGTAAGTGACTGGTGATTAAATGATTTTTAAGAAAATTTCAAAAGCAAAGTGTTACCTCTTTTCCTGTTTGTCTTGATCAACCAATTAAAAGTCAGATCTATGCTAAATAGAAAATTAAGCTCACTATTTCTTTATGACATGACAAACTGAAACTTAGACAGGTTATCATTGACAATTTCAGAAAACATGTAAGCAACAAATGTATTGTGATTGTAGACAAATATGACATGTTCAGTTTTTCAAAGGATGCTGATGGGAGTGGTAGGAGGATAATCAGATGTAAAGTTAATTTCAAAAGAAAAAAAAATTAATTTCAGATTCAGGAAACTTCTTAAAGGAACCTGTAGATAAAATTAAAAATATGGAACATCTATATAAGATATTAACAATACTAACTGGATAGTAATACATAGCAATACTAAATCTGAATAAATAAAATAAGATAATTACTCATAGAGGTTGAACTGTTATCTACTTATAAATTATGGCCATAAGAAATGGTACTACCTAATTTTAAAAATTTATCTATATTGTAAGGTAAAAGATAAACTGTGTCAGCAATTTACAGTTAATTCGCTTCTTTGGTTTAACAGATATTTTTTGTCAGCAAATCGGATAATTTCTAGTTTTTCATGTAATCATAAGAAGCAAAATTCATTTAAAGATTTACAGGTTCTAGCTTTTTTTAGTATTTTCCATTTTACCGGAGAGGTTTTGTTAACTTCTTTTAAGTTCCAAATATATTTAGAAAGGGACATCATATTTTTGTAAGCATTATGGGTGAAAGATAATATATGTTGATACCACCTTGTTTTAAGGTCATCCTTGATAGAGTCAATCAGCTGATTAGAAGGTGCCTTGGACTTTTACAGTGGATTAATACCACAGATATCATAAATTAGTCCAATGGTATAAATGATAAAAGAAATTGTTCATTTATTCAATTTAATATCGTGGATTATTACCCATCTGTTTCCAAGGATCTTTTTACTTTGGCTTTGGAATTTGCCAGGGAGTACTCAGATCTTTCCAACGAGGTGCTTGATATAATTATGAACTGCAGAAGATCTGCATCTCATCCATATGGATTAAGAACAATTCTGCTGATCAATTTGATATTTCCATGGGATCATTAGATTCTGCTGAGTCTTCGGACCTTGTTGGTTTATTTATCTTATATAATCTTAGTGCCTACAATGATATTAACATTGATAATATAGGATTATATAGAGATGATGGCTTTATGCTAGTAAAAAATTCCACAAAAATCAAATCTTACAAAACCAGGAAACTAATACATAGAGAATTTAAAAGTCTTAACCTTAAAGTTAAGATCAACACTAATTTAAAAAAATAGATTTCCTTGATGTTATATTAGACCTAGTTAATAATGTATTCCAACCCTACATGCAAACAAATGCTAATCCAATGCACATCCACCCAAATTCTAACCACCCTCCATCCATAATCAAACGCATACAGAATATAGGATTAGCAATAACTCTTCCAGTGAAGATGTATTTTACAAACATAAACACTGCCTTAAAAATAGTGGCTATAACTGCACTGACATCAAATATATAAAACATAACAACAGTGATCATAGTAGTAAGAATAGAAACAGGAAAATCATTTGGCACACACCACCATTTAAACAAATAAGATAATACACACACACATATATATATATATATATATATATATATATATATATATATATTTAGAATGGATTTTTATTAATCTGATCCCCCATTTAGCCTGGCATACCTTACTGCTTGGCCATGAAAGAACAGACAGTTAGGCAAAGTAAATTTCTCATATCATAGATTTCTCAAAGTGTTTTTCATATCTGCACATAGTTTCATATCCAAATATAAACAAAGATATGTTTTTAGAATGTATTTTTATTAATATGACAGATTTGTATCATTTTAATATCATATACTGTTTAATAAATTAATGGAGTGCCTACTGAAATATGAGTATCCACTAAAAATAACGTTTAAAGTGATACAAATCTGACCAGCTCTCTCCACATGTGTTGGTAGGTATTCATTCATGCATAGTCTGCCTTGGGTAAAGTAGACCAGGCAGAACCCATCCCTCTCCAGATTAGATCGCAACCAAAAATCAGAGAAAACATATAGAATCTGGAATCTTGAAACTCTGATTTGGACCCCCCCACACTCATCCCTTGCTTCTAAATGTTTAAATCATGTTGAACATGATTTAAACATTTTATTTTATGGTGTCCTTCATAGGAGAATATTTGATCTAGAATTATGATGAAAAGCAGGAATAATATAAAGAAAACACTGGGCATGATTATTAAATCAATAATGTTTTCTATATTTTTTTATTTTATATTTTAAATAAAAATTGATACAATAAAGTTTACTTACTGATTTAAAGGCTTTTTGTAGATAGCCAACTAATACAATTCAAGTTCCAATTTTTACAAATGCACTTTCAAATGAAATAGAGATACTGTTTAAGTAAATATGTAAAACAGTTTTTTAATACAAATTTATAACTTTTTCCCTAAGTATTTAAATATATTGGTAAAATTTATCTTATGTATTGGATTACTTTGTAAGTGTTGCATTCAGGTTTATAAATCTTCAATATTCAGATGAACAAGTAAATAGAAATTAATTTATTTAATGATAACATATTTGGATAATATGCAACAGATTATTTCAGAATTGATGCATTTACAAATTCTGTGAATATGAGGCTATGAATTAAGTAATGAAATTTGAGTGAGTAATTTGTTTTTTACAACTTATCAACTCTTTGTGACTTATTTAAAGCTGAAACATATTTTGGATTGGAAGAATATTTCTTTTTTTAGTGAAAATTGCACCAGCAATTGTTTCTGAGAATAACATTGATTTTTTTCTAGATACTATTTCTACTATTTAACCCATAGTTGAGGAGAAGAGATGGATTCATAGCTTTATCAAGGATATTTATGTGAATGAAACGAACCTGACTCAAACTCAGATCTCTGATTTCTCATTCTGAGCTGCTGTTCCCTACACCAACAGTCCCCAACCACTGGGCTGTGGACTAGTACTGGGCTGTAGACCATTTGGTACTGGACTGCACTGCACAGAAAAAATAGCATTTTTTTAATCTTATTGACTATGCAGGTAGCAGACACCGAATCACACCCCTGGGTCTGTGGGAAAATTACCTTGCATGATACTGCTCCATTGTGCCAAGAAATTGGGAACCACTGCCTCACATCAGTGGCACATAATAAATATACAACAATTTTAAAAACTTTTATTCTAACATGTTTCTCCAATCAAACAGCATCATCAAAAAGTGAATTTTATTTCAACCAGATCTACATTGGTGAGATAGAACATGATTTATATTAACCATATTAACATTTGATTTTTATTTAACTTTAACTATATAGCTTTGGAAATTAATGGTATATTAACATGCCCACCACTGACAACTGAAAGTGGTATGAATCTTGCACAACTTTAATGCAAATTTAATGTATCTGTTAGACTAATGTTTACAAAAATGCCACAGACTACCATTACATTAAATTCATCTAACTACATAATACTGTAACATTAAATGTAAATTGAGACTGGGGTACTTATATGACATCAAATACAGTTTTCCAGGCATATAATGATGATTGATCATAATTCAGTCATATATATATATATATATATATATATATATATATATATATATATATATATATATCTATGAGGAAAAATAAAAAAATCTGAATATGTAAGTTTACTGTTTTTAATGTTGTTTCAATGTCGACGTCAGATGTTTTGGTCTAGTAGACCTTCTTCAGGACATAGTTATTAAACTAAATTAAAATTAGACGATATTCAAGTCAACATGAAAAGACGATAGGCATAAGAATAATCAAAACAAAATAACTGAATTTATATATATATATGATTCTAGAGGATGTCCCAGTGACCCAGTGACCTTAAAGAAGTGATCAATTTTGTCCAATTAAACAGTTGTTCTGGCTATACAAAACAATTTAAATATATGAATTTTTACTTTTAGAATCATATGTATATATAAAGGGGGCTTCATTAAGCCGGATTATATATAAGGGTGTTTCATTAAGATGAATTAAAGTTAGCAGTAAATAAATCAGTGTTATTGGTGAAAATTGATTTATTTCTCTATTGGATCATGTTATTTAAGTCATGGCAATTATGTGTGAAAAATAATATCACCCAAATGTTCACCAAATCTGAAAGAAAAAGAAAAAAATCATTAGACACTTAAAGTTAATTCACATTTAAAATCGGTCCAAGTTATTAGAACATCCTTATATATATATATATATATATATATATAATATATGGATAAAATAACTGAAAAAAAATTGGGCGTTTTTTTATGAAAGTATTTATTTCTGCGTTTTTATATCAAGAAAGTATACGTGGCCTCTCATCATGCTATATATATATATATATATATATATATATATATATATAATTGTGTATTTGCACAGCAATCTCTCTTTTATACAAATTTCATTAAAGATGCCTGACAAGGTACTGTGTTTAAACATTTTATTCAATTTTTATTGTGTTTGTATGAGGGCTTTCTTTTCTGAACAAATCTTTTCACAAAGGAAACACAAGGAAAATAGAATAAAAAGCTTAATCACAGTGCCTTATCAGTTATCTTTAATGAAACTTCTGTATATATATATATATTTATATATATATATATATATATATATATATATATATATATATATATATATATATATATACACAAGTTTCATTAAAGATAACAGATAAGGTAGTATATACTGGGTGTAACACCAAAATTGTCCAAATCGTGTTACAGCATAATGGTCCATCCCACAAAATGTTTAATATCAAAACTCCAATAAATTAATTGAGTTTCTTTTTTTCTAGGTTTTCAGATAAGACATTTTGCCATTTTGTTACCATTTTTCATAAGAATCACTGAAACCCCCCCTGAGATATTCATCTGAAAAGAGAGTAGGTTAAAATCATTTTGTGTCAGCCCCACTGCCTTCTCAAATGAGCAATAGTGGGAGGAAAAAATCATTCAGGCCTTCAGTCATAGTACCAACATTCATACTCTGGCTTCTCTCTTCAAAGTCCATTCAAGAACCATCAAGAGAATGGTGATTAAGTTTAAAAAAGAGGGAACAGTAGAGAGGAAAACTGGACCAGGAAGTCATAACAGGGAGAGGGATCATTATTTCAGTGTAGAGCTAAAGAAATCAATTAGAAAGGATCCAACTCAATCCATAATACATTTGGCATGTGGGAGGGGAGTTTCAGTTATGACAATCCAAAGAGTAGTGAAAAAAGACTTGGAAATGAAATTGTACATGAAACCTGTAAGGCACCTTGTTTCTCCAGGACAGAAAGTTAGAAGGTTAGGGAGGGCATAGATAATCTTGAATAAGGTGGAAAATGATTTTGGAATAATACATATATATATATTTGAACTTTATTTCAATCCTTCATGATCCTTCACTATGATTAATTAATGATGAACATGTCATTTTCGTTTATGATTGATTTCATCACAATTCTTCTTCTTGAAGAGTAATTATACATTCTTATTGCTCTAAGTAGAGTCCAATAGTGTTATAAAAACATCAGAGAATTCCAGTAGGATATCTTTAATGATTTCTATGATACAATGTTTCAAAGCTTAATCTAACAATTGAACAATTTTGCTTTTACACCTGGTGTGTATATATATATATATATATATATATATATATATATAGTAAGGAACAAATATTAATAATAATGAATAAATCATTTTTCTTGTTTAATCAGTTAGCAAACAGCCCTATTACTATTAAAGCACTAAAACAAATTCAGTTTTAATTTTACAAGCAAATCATATACAAGATACAGTACAATAAGCATAAACAAAAATGATAAAATGCTTTTGTGTACATTTCAGAGAAATATTTGTTCATTTCAAACTATATACCACGTCTACAGAGATAAAAAGTTTAGGTAGGAGCCACATGGTCTGTCAGAGTGCTGTCCCCAGACATCTGCCTCATTTGGCTGTTGAAAGTGTAGAGAAAAAACATTTGATTTCTGTTTCAATTGGCATTAAAATGCCTGTTTCATTGCATGATGTGTGTTTTCATATTTATTTAACTATTTTTTTTTATAATCTCACTTTTTCTTTATTTATTGTAAATTATTATTCTTATCTAAATTTTAAATTAATTTTTTTACTTAAATTTTAATTTTTCTTTTATTATTAATTATTTTGGTTTCATACTCCTATATAATCTAGTACTAAGGATTAGAAGTTATTTAAAGATTTATTTGTTGTTATTGCTACACCTACATTACCTTATTATATTAAGCAGTTATAATCCATCATTTTTGTGTAAGACACTGTCATTGTTTTTATTATTTACATTCAAGCTAATGTCATTATTGTTGTAATTATTGCAACATTTAAGCAGTTGTCTCCATTGGTTTTCTTCAGGTGTCTGTCGATCTGAGTAACCTTTAAGGATTTAAAATTAAATCCCTTATTTAATCAACAGGTGTCAATTGCTCAAAACGAACAAGATAAGATATTTCTAAACAGGGAGAGCAGAATAAGAACAATCTACCCTCACAAATTAATAAAGGGTAGAGAGTCAGAATTTAGTATAAACAAATTGAAGGTATGACTCCATACAATGTGGAATGATTTCTTGCTATACATTGGGATCCTTGATACCAATAAAAGACCATTTACATGCTACAACCTACCTTGGTACTGTGACTGACCATGTGCCTCTATTTATGACTACAAGGCAACCATTCTCTGATGGCAACTCCCAGCAGGACAACACACAGTATTATAAATCAAAAATCATAGACAATTTGTTCATGGAATACTGTAATGAATTTTCCATATTAAAGTAGCCCCTTAGTCATCGGATCTCAATCCCATAGAGCACTTTGGGATGTGAGGGAAAGTGAGTTCAACACAGGGAAATATAATGAAGATGGATATTGGCTCAGAATTGTTAGCTGGAGAGCTGAGTTTGGATTCAAGTCGGGTTTGTTATATTCACTTACATGCAAATATCTTTTGGGAGAGTATGAATTTATCTCTTGTCCCTCAGCTATGGGTTAAATGGCAAGACAGACTCATCCTATATCCTTGGTTGACAACCAGTCTACTACAGAAAGAAAATGCAACATACTGTAGGAAAATCTCCTGCCTAGTCAATCATGAATTGAATGAGTCATGATCACCCAAGTGTTTATCACATATGGCATTTGACTAACTAAATGAAGAGCAACATGGCCGGCATATGTCACACCAGTCAAGACCAGTAATTCTTGTAAAACACAAAAAAACATGCCTCATCCCATCTTGAACAACACTGTGATGACAGGCTGAATCCATAGTAACTGAATAGCAGTTGAAATCCTGTGGGATTTAGTTGTTAAAAATAATTTGATACTTGAAAATAGTAATATAATACTGTATAATAATGTTCTGATTCCACATGCCATACCTTTTTTGGATATCAGTTTCAGCTAATTCACTTTAGTAACTCAACTCTGCAAGATTTTGCTCCCTCTGTTGTGGCCAGGTATTAAACTCACATCTCTTTGGGACAAGTCACTTTTGGATTACTTGAACCAACGTTTTTATGCACTGGGCCATGTGTCCTTGGGGCATGTGGAATTAGAACAATCTATCCTTGTGAACTAAATAAAGGGTACTGTTCAAAATTCTAATATATTTCACCTGAAGAAGATTGACATATACAATGACCAAAAAGTTGTGAATATGGCAATAAAAATGAGGACAAAAGTTTGAATAAATAGTAAATATTGTAAATAATACTTTGTATAATCTTTTTCTTCTTTAGGACATTGGTGATCATGGCTCTCCACAATTTTATGTCTTTTGTAGCTCTTAGTAAATTTTGTCTCTTTGCTATTTCTCCTAAACATCATTCTGCTAACCATTTACACTAAACTCATTAGGTAGGTTATGTCTTCCCCCCTGTCCCTCTTTCTTTCAATATGTCTGTATAATACAATGAAATAATGTAAAATGCATGTTTTTAAACACTCAGCAGTTAACAAAATGTTAACAAAAGATATAAGAGAACATTTACTGTAATTAATGTAATTGACAGACCAGAAATTAAAGGTCTACAAGTAACTGGGGGGAGTGATGTCCCCCTTTGGACTAAAAATGTTATATCTAAAAAAAAAAGAAGCTATTGTGCTGAATTATTGGGAGTGTCAGTAAAATTGTAAATGCCATCTTTTAGCATCAGCATTGAGTTGCTGCGTTGTGTGGGAGATTGAAAGTATTTATGCCTTGAGCCACACAAAGAACAGTGTACAGGGGGTTGAACAATCAGTGTTCTTAGTAGTTGTAGCATAATATGCACTGTCTTCTCCCTACTCCCCATTAATAAAGAATTAAAGGCAATTAAAATTAAATGAAATTAAAGTAGGCACATGGACAGGTTCCTGTATTGTAAGAATCAAGATTTGTCCTAGTAGTTGTATAAAAAAAATTTCTGTCATCAACATCATTAATTTTTAAATAGCAGGAAAAGTTCTCACAAACATGCAAGCAAAATGGGTAAAATTTCATTTTTAAATGGTAGGTTTTATGCGTATTTTCACTTTCAATTACATACAAAAAATACAAAATGATATTTTAACTCTTTGATTATAAAAATAAATAAAAAAGAGAAATAAATTGAATGTGTATACAACATAATATTTTTAATAGTCTGATATTCTTTGAAACATTCCATGCAAAATGGAGTTATACATTCTTTACATAAATTTGTTAGCATTTTTTTCCTCTTTTCTGTTGAAGAAAGATGCATGCAGACATAGCCCTGTTTTTCTTGTTCTTCCAACTTGCAGGCAAATACTGCAGGAAATGATGTAACATCTAGATAAACTAATCTCATGAATTCTAGAGTTGACAATTAATCATTTAGACTTGTATTGTGAATGGAAAAAAGTCTAAATCACCAATTGATGATATCTGCTGATCTCTACTGAAACAGCGATTAATGACACCTAGACATTTTTACTCTTGCTTTCTCTCACTTCACTGCTTTTTTAAGAGGTACACTAAAGACACTCAATCACCAAAATGACCAGTAGTGAATAATCTCAAAAATGTGGCACATAAGGACATCAATAATTCCAGTTATAGTTGGAGCCCTCAGATTGATTGGAAAAGGTTCCGATAGACTTAATGAAGGGATTCCTAGTATTCCATGCCTTAAACAAATACAAAAAATTGTACTCACAAGTACATCTCACACATTATGAAGAGCTTTATCTATGTAAAATGTGTGTGATCTTTTTTTTTTTTACAAAAACTATCAGTGGGAAATGTCATGAAACCATTTCTGACCTTAGGTCTCTGGTTGGGACCCAGAAGGAAATGTGTATACAACATGAATCCAAGGAAATAACAATAGTAATAATAAACTTAGAAAAATTGAAGGGTGAGAAATAAAAACAAAAACTAAAAAAACAAAAATGCAACTAGAAAAAACATTTTAAATTAGTGATTTCAAAAGTTAAGAATACATAGAGTGTACATGGAGATGGAGACATATAAAGAAAATAGTCATGTATTTCATTTCTTTTCAGAAATTTCTTTAACCATGTGTAAAGGTGGCTTTACTATTAGTAAGGCAACTATTACGCATGGTTAAAACATGTTCTGAAAAGAAATTAAGCACATGACTGTTTTCTTAAACTTTAAATAGCAGGTATAATCAAGTGATAAGATAAGTAAAACGGATTTTATTTCTCATGATTTACAAGGTTGATTATTTCCTTTTTTCGGGATATCATGTATCCGTAGTAGAAGACTGTAAGTTCATTCCAGGTAGAAGTAAAGATAGCTATGTGGAGAAAACACGCATTATCACATTGTAGTAGTTGAGAGTTTCTGTTGATGGTTTCATTTGTGGCTGAAGTCATCCC
Organism: Acanthosepion esculentum; assembly: GCA_964036315.1. NCBI lineage: Eukaryota > Metazoa > Mollusca > Cephalopoda > Sepiida > Sepiidae > Acanthosepion > Acanthosepion esculentum. The sequence goes on along the minus strand of OZ038476.1, from coordinate 102,359,947 downwards.
TGTTGTTGGAAGCACCTTGAAGTGGCTGTTGATATACTTCTGGGTGCCAAATAAAAGGGTAATTGTAATAAATGGGGCAAATTAGAAAATGTAATAAATAGGAGGTGCTTAATAAAAAATCTAATTAACAGTGTCATAACAAGCATATGATAACATGGAAGAACAAATGAAACAGCACTGCTGGTAAGGTGAATAGTGACTTACTCAAATACTTATTCATTCATTCACTTTTCTTTCAGCAATCATGGCATACCAGTGAAAAGTCTTTGTCAAAATACCTGGTCATGGGACAGAACCCAGGGAAAAGTGGTTCATGCCTTTCCTACACAGTGACACATAACTTCAGGTGGAATTATAAACTCAACTTGACAATATTATCTTCCATGCCAGTAATTTTTTCATTACTGTTATAGCTGCTTGAAATAAATGAGATTTATAACTTGTGAAAATATAATATGAAATGTAGAAATTAACTTTGTCGCTAGTTAACCTTTGTAATAAATTAAATCATAATATCTGCCACCCCTTTTACATTCAAGTGATTTCAGGACCAACTTTTTCTCAGTAAGAGCAGCAAAATAAATGTAATTTTCAATTGAAAATAGTATTTCCTTTGAAAAAGCTATTTCATTGGTTTTAGTCCCTTTCTTAAGATGTAAGCCTTCTATTTCCATAATATGAAGAGTTCTCTGCAAATCCAACTCTTTTTCTTTTATGAACACCTTATGATTTCATATGTTCTTAGCCTGTTGGCACGTCTAAAAAGTCACTTTCTATCTTAACTTATATTTGCAGCATCTCATCAGCAAAGTCATTATCTTATGCTTATATCCGTTCCATAGATGCCTTGGGGGGATCAGTAATAAATGAACACATAAATAATAATAAGAAATCAAAATACTAAAAGAAAGAAAATAGAAGCTCATTTTTTCTTATGTGAATGAACTACCATTTATGTAAAGATAAATTCTGTATTCCTTTTAAACTCTCACCCTCATTTTCTGGCTAGCTTTATTGCATTTGTAACATGAATTGTTAATTCATTTTAATAAAAGAATCTCATGTTATTTCATGTCAAATCTGTCTCTTCTTTATCACTTAATATAGATATTGCTAATAAAGTTAAGGATATTCGTCCAAATGACTTGTGAATTAATAGATATTACAGAATTACCCAGTTTCTCTTTTGTAGGAAAAGTTGCAGTGGAAAATACGCTTATCATATAAGTTTCTTTTGCTTATCTAAAATTTTTGTATGTATGTAAGAACTATCTGACTGCTTCCATTCCATAGATAGAAAAAAGTTATTTTAAAAAAAATGAACTCTGAATAAATTTGCTATTATAAAGATAATGTGGCTGTGTGTTTGTAAAAAAAAAATTTTTTTGGTTTTAAAAAAACATATTAGGCATGCACAAAATCAGAGACTAAATATACAGTAAAAAATGATTTTTCATTGCAAAATTTTGTCCACCCACTTAATATATACTGCTGGGTGCCAAATAAAAGGGTAATTGCAATAAATGAGGCAAATTAGAAAATGTAATAAATAGGGGGGTGCTTAATAAGAAATCTAATTAACAGCATTATAACATGTATATGGTTGCATGGAAGAACAAATGAAACAGTACTGCTGGTAAGGTGAGATGAAAAGATGACAAGAATTGTAAATATAAAATTTTTTTGTATTGCCGATACAGCAAATCTGTGCTGGTATTTCTCTAAATGTAGACAAAGGAGGTAGCTTTTTAGGAAGGGTAGAGTTGGTAAGGCTGGAGTTGATGTGTTTATCAGGTTGGTTGACCAAGGTCATGGTGGCGATGGTCAGAGAGGCCTGCAGTGGATTAATGAAGCTACAAATCTGACATTGCTGATATAAAGGATGCAAGCAGAATGTTTGTATGTGAGTATAGTGTGAATGTTTGGAGGAGGGTGGGTCTTGAGCAGATATGTGTGTGGGGTCGATTGACCAAAGTCACAGTGGTGATGTTGAGAACCACCAGGCAGAATGACAGCTGTGTCAGTCATTTATGAGCAGATTTCTTAAAAGTGAATTTAATGGCTACCGAGCTCACTTTTTTCTTTGGCAGCAATCTCTGTGATTGGCCTCTTTTATGATGTATATTAGACTTTTGCAGGCAATTGTTTTGTGGGCCAGATGTGATGCTCGGAGCCTCTGTGCAGATGACAACTTTTATTATTTTGGGTTTTGCTTTCTTAGTGCTCACATATGTTAAACATGTTGCAGGAATCAGAAAGAGATTTAATTTACAGCAGAGTATAACAATTATAAGAAAGATTCTGCGTGCCAAATAAAAGGGCAGTTATAAGCATAGGAGCAAATTAGAGAATGTAATGAACAGGGGAGCATTAATAAGAAATTTAATAAACTGTTGTGTCCTTGTTAGGGCCAGAAATAAAGACACAAAGAGAGGAATTGAGTTAAACAAATATACTAAAAGAAACAGAATACGAACATATACAAACGAGAGTGTTACAGCAAGACTGTTCAGTCCGACTGTCAGAGCTGACTGCTGGAAACTTCCCTCTCCAAAAGCAGTACCTGCTCCTATTTAAAGCTGGTAGAGTCCATGCATGTGTGGTTAAATTACCATAACATAAACAGAGGTGTGTTCAATAAATGACAAGGTTGGGAAATGCTTAAAAGCAAATCTTAGTTATGTTCAAGTTGGCACTTTCATTCCATTACCATCTAGTACAATGCATAAAATTTTCTACTAACTGAAATCTGAAAGTCCTAAGATTAACCTTCTCTGCTGACATGGAAAGATTATATTGCATCACTTGGTAGGACCACTGCTAGGAAAGTTAGTTCATTATGTTGTGCTAGAGAATTTTTCTCACCAGAATCTATCTTACACATTTATAAGTCTACCATTCATCCTTGCTTTAAATACTGCTGCCACATTTTGTCTTGTGCTCCTGCTATATATATTTAGAGATTATTGATAAAATCCAAAGAAGAATCTGCAATTTTATTGGTCCTGACCTAGCATCTCAGCTTCAGTCACTTTCTCATCACTGTAACACAGCTTCCTTTTTCTATAAATACTTTCACGGCAATTGTTCTGACGAACATTCCTCTATGGTACTTAGACTATGAATTTAAGCACAGTACAAGATTGGCAACAAGGGCTCATCATTTTACAGTTGAAATGTCTAGATGAGATTGTAAGGTCTATATTAACAGTTTCTTCTATCACACTACTTGCTTCCCAGTCAACTTTGGTCATCAAAACTTTAAATGCAATGTCAATCATTATCTTCTGTTTTCTTAATTCTTGTTCTTTTATTGTTCTCTCTCCTTATTAGTATTTTTTCTCATATTCTTTCATGTTCAATAACCCCTTACATCTTAGTGGCTTTATTGCTTTGCTTGGGGTGAAATGATTAAAAAAAAAGAAGCTAAATTCACAACAGACAAAAGTAATTAAATCTAAACCTAATCCTAACCTAATCCTAATCTTAACCATACTACAATGTTTCAACAAATTCATTTAATTCTACTGAGCAAATTGTTATTCCCTGGTTTTGAATGTAGCTATGTTTACTTTTTAAACACATAATTAAACACATAATTAAACCCACAAGATATTTTACTAAAAGAAAGTTTGTAGTGCAATGGTTCCTTATAACAATACTACATAAAACAAAAATTTCCAGTAATCTCTTGAGTAAGCAATCATTTTGCCAGTTACTGTTTGGGTGGGGGATGTCATATGCCAGAATGATCTTCTCCATTTTTCCCCTATGTACAGAATGAAAGGCTTTAGAGAAACCTTCAAAAAGTAAAAAGACCTGTAGATTATTTGCACTGACACCCTTTATAATCTCCCAAACACGCAGGATTTTTTCAACGGTTTATCTATTTTTTCAAAAGCCATTTTGACTTTTTTGGAGGACCTTCTGCTGTATTTTGTTGACAAGCATTGAGATGTAAATTTTAATGATGTTATACAAAAATACCAAATCTTTGGTTAGGATCCCAGACAGAGATACTAGCTGCTTCAAAATCAAAGCAGGGGTCCTTCAGGGTGACACCCTTGCACCTTTTTTTCTTTGTTATCACCCTTGACTATGTATTAAGAACTTCCCTCAATAAACATCATCATCTAGGTTTTACTTTATGACCAAGACTTTCAAGTCTATATCTTACAAAAATGTTGACAGATATTTACTATGCAGATGACCTTAGCTATCACTGCAGACACCATTACCAATGCCACAGTTCCCCTACATCATTTAGAAAATGCTGCCAACAATGTTGAACTCTATGTCAGTGCCTCTAAAACTGAATTCATAGGCTTCAACCAGCAAGGTTCCATACAAACTGTCTCAGGTGAATCAATAAAATCTGTTGAATCTTTTACATACCTTATATATGAAAATTCACATAGCCAAAGCCTGGATTGCCTTGAAAAAAATGGATGCAACCTGGAAATCTGATTTACAACTTCAAGCAAAGATCCTTTTGAGACTCTATAGAGGTGGTTATAATGTATGGTGCCATTGCCTGGACATTAACTAAAACCTTAGAATCTAAGTTTGTTGGGACCTTCATGTGGATGCAGGGAGCTATACTTAACATCTATTGAAGACAACATCCAACTAAATCACAGCTCTATGGACTCATTCCTCATATTTCTACAATCTTATGCAGAATGTGCTTTGCAGGACACTGCTAGTGAGCAAAACAAGAACTTGCAAGTGATCTACTGCTCTGAACACCTAGTCATGGAGCAAGACAGATTGGTCACCCAGAGATCACCAACATTGACCAGCTATATTATGACACAGAATGCCATCCTAAAGACCTTCTGATCTTGATGCAAGACAGTGTCGGTTGGCACAATAAACTCATGAATGTCCAGGCTAGCTCGACTGAATTATAAATTAAAAAAAATAAATTGATTAAGGTGACTATGAATACTCAAGAATTAATAGGCCAATGTGAAGGTCCTAATAAGCTCTGGATGGGAATAAAAAAATAGTCCAAAAATTAACAAATAGTGGGAGATGTTTATTTGGCACTAAGTCAAAGGCAATATGTGAAGAATTAGGTCTCTTGATAAAAACTGTTAGTCTTTCTTTTTGTTAGCTTGTAATTTGAGCCTTTATCATTTCTTTCAGTTGCAAGTTGGGATTAATTATCTAATTTTAAAACTTTTATTTTCTTGGTGATCTTTCAATTTTTAAGAAATAAAGCAGATTCATTTAGAATCCACAATACATACAACTGTCAAACAAAATCAAATTAAATTCTATAACATTTTAGCTAAGGCAACCATAGTTGTCTCCTCCTTGAACTATTCAACTATAAAAGAAATGGTTGAACCTCACTTATGGGCAGTAGTCAAATTACATTGAATAAAGCTTCTGTTGAAGCATACCTATGGATGATAATGGGTATGTCCCCATTCACATAAATACAGTAGTAAATACTGTATGTTGGTTTGCAGTTGGAGATTCATTGTGGAATTCACTTGACTCACTTCTAGCAGTTGACTACTTCTTCTGCACTTCACTGGCAAATCTTATATGTGTTGTTTGTGTCCTAAGTATTATCATTCATTACCAACCTTTGTGTGATTGTTCTATTCAGTAGCCTCCTCAGATTGCAACAACTTCATTACAAGTTTAAAAGTTTGTCTGTTTTTCTTTACAAACTTAAAAATTTTATGAAGCCAACAGTAGATTCAGGCATCTCTGTATATTTTATTTATTATTTTCAATTGGACTAATGTCCTCACCTTCACAATGTTTCAGCCATTATGCCCACTTGTCTTCTTCAAGTATCTGTCAATCCAGGTAATAATTATCATACATGTGTGAATTTTTGTCTGATAATGTGTTGTCTTTAGTAAACTGCTGAAGCAGCTTGAAAAGATTTGAAAGTGTTTAACAATGGCTGTCCCAGAGTTTGCACCTTACTGGAATTTTCTGCAGCAATGATAGATTTGTATTAAAAGAGAGAATGCCAAATGAAGAGGATAACATGGAGGTGTGCTGACCAAACAGACTTTTCACCATCATCAACAAATGGTTTCTTATGGTACTGAAACAAATCACATATGTAAGGCATTTATTACCCAGATAGAGAGACATATGCAAAACGTTAGACAAACAGCCAAAGTGATATGATAATAAAAACAAAGATAAAGATATTAGTTCAACTGAAAATAATAAAAATAAGGATAACTCCTCATCCAAGAATGTTAGACAAAAATCATCTCCTGTTAAATCTGAGATAATTTTTTCTCAGTTTTTCAAAAATCAAGATTTTTTGAAAATTTTAAGGATTGTAAATGAATAGTATTGTTTAATCAGGACCAACTTGTAATTAACTACATGTCATATTTCATTGCTTTTCTAAAATCATTGAACAACAACAATATTGCATCATACTTGACATGACTGTTAATAATTCCAAGAGTTCTTTGGACTATCTAGCACATTCTTTTTGTTGGTTTTAACGTTACAATAATATTTCTATAACTTATGCTCCATATAGAAAGAGAAAAGTCCCTTTTATGGGGTTCAGGTAGCACTAACCAGAAAATGGTACCAAATAGAATAAAATGATAGTAAATATAATGTGGTAATAAAATAAGCACATCCCATCTCCCCCACTTTTGCTTGTAAAATAAACGTTTTTCAGCACTAAAGCTGAATTGGTCGAATAAAACTTCATAAGCTGAGAGTTGTTACTATATTTATTTATTACAATTTATTTGACCAATTTCTTTTTGCAATGATGGAACGTATGCTCTGTCCAGACAAACTAACTACAGATATGAATTCTCTAAACGCTGACAGTAGGAAAAAAAAGTAGGAAAAAAGAACACTATTAGTGAATATTTAGTGGGTTTGTTTAAAAGGGATTGGAGAGAATAAAGATCAAGTGACAACAAGGCACACCATTCAAATGAGAGATACACAGTGAGATATAAAACTAAAACAAATTTGTTAAAATAAAATAAAAGCATATATTACTGAATATTAGGGATGCACAGATTTGGGGGTTTGTGTGCCCAGAAAAAGGGGTAGTTAATACCTGGACAAATAACTTATCTTTTCAGAAATAAGCCTCAATGGTAGATGTGGGAAAAAAGATCAAGTTCGCAATCAATATCAATCAAATAACATGAGATATCACAAGAGAAATGCCAGCATATACAAAACAATGCAAATTACAATGAATAAAGTTCAATAAAAGTGTTTCAGTGAGGTTGAAAAGGGTATATTTACCTTGAAGGTATAAAATGTGAATGTTCTTAATGTGTTGTCGAGGTTTGTGACAGAATCCTTTAGTGCCTTCAGAGTTTAGAGTCTTCAACGTACAGCGTTGTTTTGAGAACAGTACTTATTCTCTATCGTGGAAATGACTATTTTGTTAATATAGTTGGGGTGAAAATAAGACTTCATTCTATCGTGAAAATGACAATTTGGCTGTCAAGACTTCATTGAGGAGTGGATTTTTGTGGCCACTCGGTTAGGCTTCCAGATATTTTGGAAGGTGTCTTGTCACCCACTCCTCAGCGTTGTGTCTACTACTGCTCTGGCGGTCACATCTACCACTTTATGCTTGGAGATGGTTGCATTGCAGGGATTTTTTATAGCCTAAGTTCGACTCGGATTTACCCAACAAAATTTTGGCGGTCAACACTAGCATTTCAGATTTCAACTGGCTCAAGTAGCTATTGGTTAAAAAATCATGTTTATCAAAACAATTTATTGTAGTAGAAAAAACACTTCTGTTTTTCTTTCTCTTTCTTTCATTTTCAGTTGCCCCCCCCCACTCTTTGGACAAGAAGCTTTGCCTGCAGGGTGGCAGGTTCAGGTTTCAGTAAATTATTTTATCACTTTCATATACTCCCCCAAACTACCGAGAGCCAAAATTTACTCAGAGGGATAAAAAAATAATTTTTAACAAAAGGGAGTATCATCAGTGGTGAAAAACCTTTGAAAACTTCTTGGAGGAAGTTACATTACTTAAGAAAGTATGTATCAGCTAGCGTCTACGAGTATTTCTCAGATGCAGCCACATATGAGGAAATCCAAGGAATTCTGGACAACTATATAACAGAAAGAGAAAAGAAATGGTTTCTCTACAACCCCTTGCTACGAGATGCCAGCAGCACTCAGAAACCTTTGACAAATTTCTTTGAGAACTAAACAAACTTAGCAAAGATTGCACCTTCACAACTGTTACAGCTGAACAATACCATACAGTGCTAGTAAGGGGATCCATTCATTAATGGATTATTGTGAGTAAACATTTGGCAGCATCTACTAGAAAATTAAAACCAGCAATACTACCACCAAGCAAGAATTTAGACCTAGCTCAATGTAATGCACAATCTTTCAATCCACAAGACTCTGACTGCAATGACCAATCTCTTGAGTCACCAGAAACTGTAGCCTTGACAAGGCACACTTGTTTTTTCTGCAGGGGGCAGAATGCATTCTCACTTGCCATGGCCAGCGAAAAATGATAACAGTTCTTTATCTGGAAAAAGGGTTCACTGGTCTAAACTCTGTAAAAACAACAACAAAAACAGAGTGTCTTAGTGCCCTGCACATTCTTGTCAGGTTTATTTAGTTGCTTATCGAAAACTACTATAAAAATCAAAGCCAATGGACCACCTCTGGACGCACTGGTTGATACAGGTAACACAGAAAATTTTATTGACATAGGTATCACAAATTCAAACTGGTGGAATTTTTTTCTGTGCTCTAGCAGAGTAGCAATGGCTAATGCAGCATTATTGTTTCTTGACTTGAAAATAAAATAGGACTCGTACAATAAAGGGAAATTCTTAATAATGAAAAACCTCTGCTCTAGTGTAATACTGAGACATAATACTTTTACGGTAATTGCTCCGAGGAGCTGCTTTCGCTTGTCCCTAGGCCTCATGAATTTAAACGTCCTACGAGGCTGGCATCCCATTCCCACCCCTTCACCGTTGAAACTGTTAGATGTAGACGTCTCTTCTACTCCAATAGCTTCATGTCTCACACATCTCGCCTGTGGAACACCCTTCCCTATTACTGTTTCCCTGACAAATACAATCTCCAACGGTTTAAGTGTAGCATCAATCGACATCTCCAGTTGCCTTGATCCATCCACTTCCCTTCTCCACATCCTTTCCCCCTTTCATTCCAATCTGCTCTCGCTCCAAATCTTCTGTAACCCCCTTGCCTTGATCGACCGACTGTCTTTCTCTTTCTCCACATCCTCTCCTTTACCACTCCTATCTGCTCTTCCTCCAACCCTTCTATAACCCCTTGCGTGATAGTGGCCTTCAGCCTTGCTTGGGGTGATACGCTTAAAAAAAAATAAAAATAAAAAAAAAATAATTTCCTTTGACTCCACTCTCATGTCAAGAAACCATTTAGTGGACCCAAACTGTCATTAAAATTATGTGGACTAACAACAGGTAATATGCCTTACTTGGCACTCTTCGCAGATTTAATGTCTTACTGCCAACCAATAGCCACAAAACCAAGACAGTATACAAATGAAGAGAAAATTTCATCAATATCAAAATTAAAGAACGTTTAGAGAAGGCTGAATAGAACGAAGCCACCTCCGGATGGAAAGCACATTTCCTTCAAATGTTTTCAGAAAACCACAGAAAGGGAATGGTTATCAACTATTCACAAACCATTAATAAATTCACCCTGCTGGATGCATATCCATTACCATGTATCCACAACGTGATCGAAAAGATTGCTAAATATTGCATATATAGTACACTAGATCTTTGAAATGCTTACCACCAGATCACAATAAAACCAAGTGACAAAGCCTATACTACATTTGGAGTGGGTGGTTGATTTTACCAATTTTGAAGAATTCCCTTCAATGTAACAAATGGCGTGGCAAGCTTTCAAAAAATAATAGACAAAATAATCTAAAAAGAAAAATTAAAAAAAGTTATCTTCATCTATATAGATAATGTAACCATATGTAACTATGACCAATCTGACCATGATAAGAAACTTAAGCAGTTTATGGCAGCTGTAGAAAAATAAAACTTAGCACTAAACTATAGATAAATACTTTTTTAAGCAAATTGCTATTAAATTACTTGAATATGTTGTTAGTAAAGGTAACATGAAACCAGTATCCAGAACTACTAAGACCACTTCCTAATTTGCCAATCTAGAGTAATTTACCCTCTCTTTGATGAGCACTGGGGATGTTTGCACATTCCGCACACTGAATACCTTTGGTCTCTGAAAAAGTACATCCATTAACAGGATTTCCAAATTCCCATTGCCTCCTCACACCATCAGTGTGTTTGAAGATCTAAAAAGAAACATTGCAGAAGCTGCTGTCACAACAATAAACCCTTCTACACCCTGGTAGTTGAGACTGACACATCGGACTGCGCCATAGCTACTCGTTAAGAGAATCTGAATGACCCATAGCATTCTTTACAAGAACTCTCACATGGTCTGAGCAGTGGCACTTGGCAGTTGAAAAAGAGGCATATGCTATAGTCAAGTCACTTAGAAAGTGGTGACACTATCTAATCAGATACCATTTTAAGCTAATTACAAACCAGAAATCGATCGCATTTATGTTCAACCCTAAAACAACATGGAATAAAAAATAGCAAGGTGGAGGATGGAGCTTTCTTGCTTCTCATTTGAAGTAACTTATCTCACCCCAGCAAAGAGAATACTGCATTGACAAGGATGTGTGGCTCAATTACCTGTTAGAGATGATCTCCTTAAACTACATAAGGAACTGTGCTACCTGGCTATGACAAGAATGCTCCATATGGTTTAAATTAGAAACTTGCCCTTCTTGCTTGAAAATGTGAAGTGGCAGTGGGGGGCTTGAAGACCTGTCAAATATCTGTGGAGCTCAAGACTAGGTAGGTTTTACAAGCCTAGAAGTGTATCAGTTATAAAAGCCTCAGTGGCTTTTATAACTGATACCTTTTGAAAAACTAGCTCTGGATTTTAAGGGACCACTTCAGTCAAAAACAGGGAATAAGTACCTGCTGACAATTATCGACAAGTACTCTTTTTTTCTGATCGCTATTCCCACCTTGCTTTTTACTCATTTTTTTTATTTTATTCACTGTTTTAGGGTTGAACATAAATGCTTCCAGCTGGATGGGAATTACTAATAAATACAGTACTAAGAGCTGTACTTTTGCAGAAAAGAGTTGAAAACATTGGTCTTTGAAAAAGATTTCATTAACTAGCTTCACTGAACCAGCACTGAAAATTGATTTGCAAAAAAGGCATTCCTATTTTTGTGTTTTAAAACATTTTTCTATTTCTACTTTTAAGGAGACTGTGGGAAAATTAAATTAAAACAGTAAATAAAAAATAATAAAGAATAACAAAAAAAAAACAATAAATTAATTTTCCCATGATGCAAGTTATGAAGAAACAGGAAAGGGTTTCTGGCCTCAAGCTCAATTTTATGACCCCACTTCTGGAAAGGACAGAATTTTTCTCATTTCCACTTTCCAACGACATCATTTGGATGTGTTTTGGCAGCCTTACTAATGAAGTAAGTGAATTGGCCATTCCAACTCAGCATATAGCTGACTGAATCTAAACCATTTTAACCATTGTTATCCTAACTTATTTCTGGACTCAAAAGAAAACAAATATACCCAAGAGATATTGATAACTTTGTTTCACTATACTCACCATAAAAGGAATAAACCTCTGCAACAGCAACTCAAGTTTTTGTATGTTTCTCTCTTCTTTGTTTACATATTGAACACATACCTTCACCTAAAATACACGCAACCCTACAACATTTTAACATTCCATAAGACTGCATGCTTTCATGAGGGTCCTTCAGTAATTGCATACATGGTTTGCCATTGAATACTGACTTATGAGTTTCAGTTTTGAAATAAAATTTTTACTTTACTTAATCCTGAAATCAGTTTAAACTGATAGCTTTTTTTCCATATGTCTAAACTATAATTATGAAATATAATTTTAGAAAGTGAAAATTTAACTGAAATATGATTGAAAATTTCCAAGCTTTCATCTGAAATCAAGAAAATACAAAATTTATTCAAAACAGTCACAATATATAGAAAAAAAAGGTGTCAATTTAAACTGATGCCAGGAAGATATGGCTTAAAGATCTATCAAAGACTTTGTTGTTTTCAGACCTGTGTAGTAACCATTAGGCTGCTCTTCCCAGTCATGTCTTTGAATAGTTTTAAAATTGAATTGCAAGTAGCCTTCACATTATTTGAAATAAAAACAGACTTTTTCTATTAAACTATAGTCACTTTTATTTAAGAGAACTATACACTCAGTTGCTCATGTGTATTCCCTTTTGTTTAATAATAGCGACACTAAAGTTCTTTTTTGATATTTAGCATTTTAGTTATAAAAAGTTATGAGGAGAATTTCATTATTATTCAATCTATTTGTGGTACTGTTTCTTTCTATTCAGGGATAATAAGTAAGTCTGAGAAAATGTTTTCTTTTCATTGTCTTGAATTGATTTTTATTCTACAATGAGTTTATTTTCAACGAAAAAAACATACAAAAAAAATAAAAACTTAGTATTCCAATTCCAATTCCATTTCTTCTTCTTACACTTAAATAATGTTTAAAGAGGAATGTTCTAATTTACCTGATGCATTTAAACCAGCCAGAGGAGATTCTTTTCTTATATTATACTTATAATCTAAGAGAAGGATGCCTTTTATAAAATTTTGTCACAAGTTTTCTCCTAGTATTTTTAATATCTATTTAGAGTAGCATTTCTCTACCGATGCACCTGGACACAATACTGTGCCCTGAAAGGTAGCCAGGTTAACAGAAGAATAATTCATGAATTGTTTTTATATTTAAAAAATTCTTCATTTTTAAAAAGCTAGAGACACCAAACTTGTGGTTTCCATATCTAATTCAAGTCTTTGTTATTTGATATTTTAAACTGGATATTAAATTCCTTAATCTTTAAGAAAGAGTGGATAATCCTTTCCCATTTGCTTTCCTCAAGGGATTTATTTCATTGATCATTAGCCTCTCTAAAAAAAAGATAGCAGATCTTCCAGCTGATTCTTCCATTATCCTATAGGCTTGTATAGACTCTCCTCAAGCTTGGTTATAAGGCTTGTTATAAAAAAAATCTGTTTTTTAATATGGTTGTGTTGAAATATGTGCTAATTTGGTTTGCAATAAATAGTAAAATAGTGGCATTTCTTAAAGAATATTTTTATCGATTAACAAAAGATAGTTATTCTAGTTTACTTATTTGCAATAAGTTTATTTCAAGCTATGCAAAAATATATCACAAGTAAAAAAATATTCAAGATGGTTGCGAGGGGCACCATAATTTCATTAGCTGAGGGGCCCTAAAAGATTATAATCTGACATTGGATTCTTCATAAATCCTTTTAAATGAAAACTGTACTGCTAATCTTTTTGGGGAATGCTAAAACAAAATTTCATATTTTCAAATTTCTTGACTAATTTTTCCTTATTAACATTTAATAGTCCTGGGAATAATGATAAACTATGTCCAGCAGCAAGATCTCTGATCAGAAGATTGGAGGTTTTGTGGCACATGGAAAGACCTCTTAATTGCTGTTGTTCCCAGGTCCTCCCTGACCCAGGGTAGTAAGCACCTGATAGGGTCCCAGGTATGGGCAAATAGTGAAACCCCAAACAAAAGCAAAACATTATGAAAGTATAAAAATACATTTTTATAGTAAAATGACTAGCAATGCATAAACTACAATAAATGCTTTTTAGGCAAAATGACCAACAATTGTGTTTAAAATATTTAGATTTCGGCATTAAATAACCCATAGAGGTTGATGAGCTGCTAAACGAAATCAACCCAAAAATTTAAAAATGTGCCTCAAATTTTTAGTTATTTTATATGTGTGCCATAAAGTTTGAGAAACACTGATTTAGAGAGTACAAGAGAGAAAGAGCGAGAGAATAATAGATTAGAAACTTTTTGTCTATGGTGCAATCATTAATGGTGTGTTGATTTTGGCTCAACAAATATTAGTATTGGACAAAGAACATTAAAGTGACATTTCCAAGATTTCCTTCATTTAATGTATCATTGAGTTTGTTACATTCACTCATGTGCAAATACCCTTGGGAAAGGTATGAACCCATCTCTTCTCCCACCAGCTATATAAGTACAGACTGGGTCCTATAGCATTGGATAGCAGCTGGTCTAGGAGAAGGACAACACTGAATTTAAAACTTCATCAACCTGCAGTTAGCCAAGCGTGGTGAGTAAGGCTATATCCTTGAAGACATAATCAATCAGGGAAGAGGTTCTTCCAAAGCATGTGAAGGCCCTGGATCTGAACCTTCATTTATAGTAAAACTGTGTACATTTTTATTGTATTATATTCAACATAAAACTGTATGTTTTAAAACACAATGATTAAGATATTTAAATATTTGACTTTGTGATGTTATGAAGGGCAAATAATCCAACCTCTTTACAAAGCAGGACAGTATGACTGACTATTCTGAAAAAAATTCATATTTGTTGCAGGAATAGAAAGTATTATTATTTTATGCTTCCTAATACATTTGTCCTGCAAATAATATTTGGTGGACTCATGTGATTCTGGATAAAAAAAAGGACACAAAACATGAAATTCAAACAAACAACAATTAATAAATGTATTAAGAAGAAGACATGTTACAGAGGGATGAAGAAAGAAACAAAGTTGAAGTTATGAACAGTTCAATATAATCTTCAATCTGTGTTTCTGAAGTACTTATATACCTCGTCTGTATTGGAGCAAAAGGAAACATGTGTTGCCAATCCAAAAGTCAAAGAGTTGGAGGCTTTCAAATATTGTGCCACCTGTGATTATCGTCAGGGTGTGGTAATCCAACACTGTCAATATTTCATTTCAGTATTCAATATTCATAAAATATTTTGATTTTGTTCCTCACTTGCATATCATCTACACATGCTGTATTCATAGAGAAACAGTAGCGTTTTTCACAATAAAATTGGTATTATTGTATATGATTCATGCCAAAAAATAGCAAATCATATGAATTTAATTTAATCTCAATAAAGAAATTGATCTGTGATGACCCTACTATGTACTAAGCTTACCCCAGATGATACCAAGTTAGATTTGCACTCAATGTTACACCAGAGCATCAGAAAAGCCAGGTGCATGAAAGGTTAACTTGGAAGGTGTCCTCATGATCACCAGGTGTAAATTCACACCTGACAGGCTCTCTGTAGCTGCTCCTGACATGTAAACAGGTAGCCAACTAAGCTGTGCATAGTTTGTGCACACGTCAATATTAATTGATGGAGTGAAATAAACAATAATTTTATATATAAGAGATGTAGTCTTATATTTTTATTAGACTAAATATCTCATATGTAAAATTATTGTCTGTACAATGATAATGTTACAGTATTAACCACCCGATGCTGCTAAAAGTTTCTGCATATATTGATATCTATATGATAAATATACCATCTACATTTTCAGCTTGTAAAATCAACCAGCATAAGACTGAATAACAAGGTCTATTGCTTTGTGAAACAGACTACTGGGAGGATGTTTTCCCGATCACTACAAACTTGACCTCTTCAAGTCTAGGGTTAACTTTACTACATAACCTCATGAATTTCACTTCTTGCCTTTTCTTCTGCTCATACAACACCACACAGTAACCCTCTATCGTCAGTGGCTCTTGGGAAAATTAGTACAAAAATATCAGAATATGAAAACAAGTTCTGAATTTTCCCTACAACTGCCTTTTTATAAGATTTTAAGTTAATAAATTTCTGTTAGATTAGCTCAGAATATACAGCTTTATATTATAGATTCTTAGACCCTTGAACTGTTTATAGCTTGGAAAATAAAAGGACAGTGACCAATTTTGAATTACCGAGTTTAAATTCCAATGAGATTCATTAAATTCACTTACATGCTAATACTCTTGGAAAAGGTATGAATACATCTTTTTGCCCTCAACTATTGGTAAATAGCAAGACAGACTAAGTTTTTAGCCTTGGGTGGCAACCGGTTTAGGAGAAGGAAAAACACTGAATTCTAAACCAGCTTGAAGATGGTTGGGCTCTGTTAAGTTATCTTGCCCAGGAAACAGCACTGCTACTGCTGCATCAGCACATGGTGTCCCTACCACCCTAATAGGGTTCTGGGTTAAAGAAAAAATTAGCAATTATCTCCCTTGGTATAGAAATCTGGGCAAAGTTTAACATTTGTGCCCACAATAAAACAGTGTATCAAAAGGATGTTTTTCTCTTGGCACCACTATTATTTTGTACTCCTTCGGCAATATTTATTGTTTTAAAAAGTGATGATTAGAGTTTTAATAAAACCCAAACATATGAAAGTGAATTTATTAGATTGTTTACTTACAAGAATAATTTTATATTTACAAAATTCTAAAAATGCAAATCAACTAATAAAATACAGTGTTTATCATTTACTAATTTATAAAGAAACAAATATGAAAAAAAAATTTTATTCATAAATTTACAAAAATTTACTAAATCATAAAAATATATGAACCAACTATAATGAAGTCTTTATTATTTACCAATTTATAAAGTTTGAACTGATTGGCAGTTCACCAATATTTTGCTAACCATTCTGCAATACATTGAAAATGTTGGAGTTTTTTTATAAATTCATGAATAAACAGTTTTCTTTTCAAATATATTTCTTTATAAAATGGTAAATAAAAATTCTTTATAAAATGGTAAATAATAAATATGGCATTGTACCTTCTTCACATATTTTTTTTCACATATTCTTATAACCTTGTAAATAAATATTGCCGAGGGAGTTTCGGTAGTTTAAAGTAATAATGGTGTCAACAGAAAAATCATCTTTTTGACACACCATTTTTTGCGGGTACAAAGGTTAAACATTGCTGAAATTTGTTTCAGAAAGTACTGAATTCGAATTACTTTTTTACAACAAAGAAGAAGTATAGCCAGTAGCCATTTTATACACAAGGGATGACTGAAAAGTTCTCAGCTTAACTCACTTCAAAAAATCTGACCAAATGATCAAACATAAGAATTTTTTAGAAAGAACTTCTTGATCAGGCCATGAACTTTTCAGCACTCTCATGAATAAAATAATGATTCCTGCTTATTTTAACTGTCAGTCAATATTGGACTCACTATCAAATCCACATATACAAACATCATTTTTCTTTCCTTTCTGCCTTTATGATCATTTATTGCAGTATACTTAATTAATGATGGAATATTAGATTCCACATTTTTAATAAAAAAGACTATTTAAATATTTTTACGACTGCATTTAAACTTGGTATCCAGAGTTCAAAGTTAACCTTTTGATTGACTCAAATGTCTTCCATAAGTTTATTCTCTTGTAAATTCTGAGTAAGAAAAGTTTGTCTATATTTCTGAGATGAGACACTATTGTGACACGAGTAGTATGAAATTCAGATTGAAAAGCTTCATGTGAAACACTCTATAAGAATTGGAGAATTAGAAGAGGGTTAAAAACATTAAGATCATTAAGGTGAAAACATGAACTGAAATATGAAGCAAAGGAAAAAAGAGAAACGTTTTTTCCTTTATAAACTGATGGGTAAAATGGGATTGTTATGAATCCGCAAAGCCGGAAGGTAAACAATAAGATTTTAATCAGTCTAAAATATTCTTCGTTATTTAGTTATGATATTTGTATTTTTGTCAGCGGAAGCATTCTTTGTTCTTTGTACCATGTTTTCACCGCAGGTCAATTCAGTGCTTAAGTACAGAGAAAATTTGGTCTTCACTGCTCTGTGATCAAGGAACATGTGGAACAAGGCAGATAAAGGAATGAAGCAGCTAGCAGATAAGTAACTAACCAGTGTGGGAAGGACCCAGGATTGAGCAAGGGTTGGCTCTGTTATACTGTAACTATTTACCATTGTGCTTAGGTGTGCTTAAGCACAGGACTACATTGGCCAGGGGTCCCCCATCTTCCTTCTATGCCTGTGTAAACATGCTGGGTCTACCTCCTTCAGTACCCAAGTAAAATGCCTCATAACTTTTCTAGCACAGGGTCTCATTTGTCCTAAATCTGACACAGCATTGTTCAGACTATTGTCCTCACCTTTATTGTCATATTCAAGACATTTTGGCCATTGTATGCTCCAGCCTTCTTCAGGTGTTGGAATTTTGAACAGAACCCTTTATTTAATCCACAAGGACATGGCCCAGTGGATAAAAGTGTTGATTGAGTGACCAAAAAGTGTTGCAAGTTTAATATCTGGCCACAGTAGAGGGAACAAAAATTGGAGAGTTCAGTTACTAAAGGGAATTAACTAAAACAGATATCCAAAATGGCATGGTATGTAGAATTAGAACAATCTAGACCCATGGACTAAATAAAGTGTTTGATTTGAAATTCCAATGTATGAACAAGTCTGGAGCATACAATGGCTGAAACAATTTTTTTTATAAAACTAGTGAATCATGATGATGGAGAGATAACTTAATTGTCAGGTCATGACTTTCATATGAATTTCATGCATGGTGCCAAACTTGTTCAGATACCTTAACTGCCAGCTTTTATACAACACCTTTCTCAGATCAATGGTTAAAAATGGCTTTGAGGGAATGAAGTCTGTAGGTCTTAACAAGGACCATCCTTCTTCAAACCTGATGAACTGGGTCTACAGAATCACAACAAAGAAACCAGTAATAGAAACTACATCACTGGAGGACTTTTAGCAACTAAAATAGAGAGCATATGTAACTCGAAGAGAAAATAATGATATAATCAAGATGTTGATATTACACACTACTTCAAACAAAAGATTAGGAAGTAAAACCCTCATTAATATTTGGAAAGAGTGATAACAGAAACTGGACTTGAGTAACCTATTTTGCTGAAAAATTCTTTAACAGTAAGATTTTGTAAATTTCAACCAATGGTAGCACTCTATGCCAAGTCAATGAATGTCAAATGTTTCCATGTAAGGAAGCTGCTAATATTACAGTTAACATTACAGATGAAGAGAACAGACACTACATTTTGATCCCAGCCTGATGGTGAGGGAGTGAAGAGAAGCATAGCTCAAGTAGCACTGGATGATCAGTTAATGAATGCTGAATGTTTCCTTATAAGAAAACAATTAATATTACCATTAATGCTAGAGAAAAGGAGAACAGATGCTGCACATTCATTTCAGCCTGATGGCCAGGGAGTGAAGAAAATTATAACTTGAGTAGCACTGGCTAATTGGTCAATGAATGCTGATTGTTTCCTCATAAGGAAACAGCTATTTTGCTGAAAAATTCACCCCAAGAAAGCCACTCAAATGCAAAGGATTACAAAATATGGAAGAATATGAGAAAAATAAAATATTATTACGAAGAGAGAACAATAAAAGAACAGGAATTAAGAAGACAGAAGATAACGATTGACATTGCATTAAAATTAATAAAGATCAGTGTTGACTGGAAAGCAAGATGCTGGAGGAGAGTTCTGCAAGAAAGAAGTAAAAGAGAAGAAACTGTTAGCATAGAACTTATCTAGCCATTTCAAGATTATGAGACCTTGCTGCCAATCTAGTATTGCACTTAAATTCATAAAGTCTCGGTACCAAAGAGGAAAGTTTATCAGAACAATTACCACAAAAATATTTATAGAAAAGGCACATGGAAGTTATTTAGTGGGAAAGTGACTGATGCCAAAATACCAGGTCAAGACCAATAAGATTGCAGATTCTTCTTTGTATTTTATCAAGAATCCCAAAATACATAGTAGAGGTATTAGATGTAACAGCAGTATGCAAAGCAAGGATGAATGTTATATTTATAAATATGCAAGTGAAATTCTGGCAAAGTGAACCAACTTTCCTAGCAGCAGAATGAGCAGTTGATTCAATATAATCTTTCCACTTCATTTCAGTGGTTGATGAAAATTAGGAACAACTTATGTCCAAGGATAGAGTCCTGGGAGACACCTATATTATTGGAAAAAAGATCTAGAAGAGTGGCCATTCTAATAAACTTTCATTTCACAATTTGATAAGAAAGACTGAATAAGATCAAAATTTTGTCTGGGAATACCATAACCTTTCAGCTTGTAAAAATGACCAGCATGTCAATTTTGTCAAATGGATTTGAGATATCCAAACCAAGAGCATGAACTTCCCCATTCTCATGGTTGATAGATTATTTCAGCAGTTGACTTATACAAGTGAAAAACATTGCTTATCAGTAAAAAGACCCAGTGGAGTGAGAAGCTTAAACAATTCAGAGTTGATTAGAGCCTCTAATACTTTACCAAAGAGAGGTAGAATGCTAATAGGCCAATGGTTAGAAGAATCAGACTGTTTGCCTGAATTCTTAAAGACTGGAACTGCAGAAGAGAAATTCCAACAAGCAGGAAAGCAAGAAGCAGTGAGGCATTTATTGTAGTGTTTAGAGAGATCAGGAGCCAGTTCAGAAGCACATTTCTTAAGGACTATTGCCTCAAGTCTACATGCTTTGTACAGATCCAGTTTAGAGATGATAGCAGAAAACATGGATGGAATTATATGCACATCACTCAGCAGAGACTCAGTTCTAAGTGGAAAGTCAGGTAAAGATACTTCAGATGAGTCAAGTAGAAGTGGAAGAGAATTTACAAACAAAACATTCTGCTTTATCAACAGCAGATGCTAACATCTCAAATTGCGTGAAGAGAGGAGGGATAGAAGACTTACTCTTATTTAATACACTATTACAGAGACACCAGTAATCACATGAACCAAACTTTTTAGAGGCTATATGGTGCCTCTTACTGTCAGCAAAGCAAAGACTTAACGTCTTTGAGAATACATTTACAGTTATTACAAGCAAACAAAAGTGATGCTTATGGGCTATAGTGGCTGAACAGGTGTGAATCAAGAATATTGTTGTTTTACTGGATATTTTTAGAAGATACAAAACACCAATGCCAGTAGCACAGTTCTCAATAGGAAGGTTAACAATATCAATCCAAGGAGCCTCAGGAAGAAAGCTTCAAAATGAATCCCAATCAGCATGCTGGTAACAGAAAGAAGTCTTGTTTATCAAAGGTTTCTTTCTAATAGACAACTCAAAAGAAATATCAACAGATACTACAAAGGACAGAGTTGCACTGCTCAACAAGAGCTAGAAGTGGATGTAAGGAACAAATCAAATAAAGAAGCATGTTGATCAGAATTATTAGGGAAACAAGTAGGGAAACCCACTATTTGACTGAGAGATTGAGCAATGGAAAAACTGGGCTATCTAATATGAACTCGGTTTTGATACACTTTATACAATGCCATTTATACCAAGTTGCTCTATAGTTTTGTAATGAAACTGAGTGACAGGTTTGAATGGAGAAGGTTGTTGTTGGTTACCAGGTCGTAGTGGGAGGTGCTGTAATGGTTGCAGCTGTTTAAGAATTGCAACAAAGTTGAGAAGTTTCAAAAGAAACAAAGCCAACATTTTAATTTCAACACAGAGGAGTTTTACATATACATTTTTATATAAAGAATAACAATTCAAGTAGTGAGAAAGTATACAATATGTATACAAATAGCTGAAAAACAAAGAAAAAATTATAGGCTTTGCTCTTAGAAAATATGTGGCCAGCCAACTGAAATTAAGAAGATAACCTTCCAGGGGCTAAGAAATCTCGCTTAGCTAAGAGAGGTCCTGTTGCCTTCATTACTACATTCTGGAGCAAAAAAAAAACAGAGAAAGATTGTTTATGTCCCTTCTTTTATAGTACTGAAACAGCATCATCTAGTGGGCCTCTTGGCAGATAAGGTGGAGCTAATCCCCACAGTTTCCTTATTTAACTGTAAAATGATGAAACATTGCCTCCAATCTAGCATTACACTTAAATTCATAAAATTTAGGCATCATATAGGAAAGTTCAGCAGGACGATTACTATGAAAGTATTTGCAGAAAAGGAACAAGGAAGCTATGTTAATATTGGTGGGAAAGTGATTGAAACTAAAATGCCAGATCAGGACTGATAACATTGCAGATTCTTCTTTGTTTTTGATCAAGAAACTCTAAAAACATAACAGAAGCAACAGACCAGATATGGCAGTAATATTCAAAGCATGAATGTATGGCAGACTTATAAGCATGTAAGATAAATTCTGGTGATAAAAATTGTCTAGCAGACACAGTGAATCAACTTTCCCAGCAGTAGATGTAGCAGTTGATTCAATATAATCTTCCTACATCATGTCCATGGAAAATGTGTCATTCTCCTGGAGATTAATACTAGCCATGCTAATGGAAGGTAAAAGGGGTTCTTTCAGACAATTAAAAGAAAGCAGTTTAATTTTGGAGGTGTTAAAATTAGCTATTTCTTGCCCCAGTTAACAGCATATTGTAGGCCATTTTGGAAATCAGCTTCTAATTTGACCATATCAAACCTATCAAACTTACTATTAAGACAGAAGTAAATAGTTGTGTCATCAGCATAGATACAAAGTTGAGAAATGGTGACATCAGCAAGGTTGTTGATGAAAATCAGGAACAATGCAGGTTCACTGATAGAGCCCTGTGGGACACTTGCATTAATGCAAAAAGATCTACAAGGGTAACTATTCAGGAGAACTTTCATTTCATTACTTGATAAGAAAGGCTGAATCAGTTCAAAAATTTGTCCAGAAATACCATAACCTTTCAACTTGTGAAGAAGACCATCATGCCAAACCCTGTCAAATGCCTAGTTATTCAAATCAACAGCTCAAGCTTCACCTTTCTTACCTAAAGCTTGACAGAATCTTTCAGCAATAATTGTTAATACATCAGCAGTTGACCTAGAAAAGCGAAAACCATATTACTTATATGAAAGAAGACCTTGAAAGGTGAGAAGCTTAACGAATTCAGAGTTGATTAGAGCCTCTAGTACTTTGCCAAAAAGAGATAGAATGCTAATAGGCTGAGAGAAGTATGAGATGGTTTACCTGAGTTCTTAAAGACTGGAACTACAGAAGAGGATTTCCAATAAGCAGGAAAGTAAGAAGAATCAAATCATTTAAAATTCCTGATAGAATAAAAATTTCTATCTCATTATATTGCAATCTCTTGTTTGTCTATTTTCTTTACCAATTCATTTCTTGCAGGTTCTCTTCATTAACACACAACACCTTCTCAACCTCAAACAATGACCCAAAACCTAACACAACAACAGGTGTAATATCCAGTCAAGATAAGCCAGATTACAAGTTTATTTGGTAATGAAGCAAAAATGATTACAACTTGATTGATTTTTCCCTCAAATGCACATCTGTACAAAAGAGGCCCTGGATTGCATGTGGATACGTTTGTCAACACCACTTACATCTGGGTTTTCCCCAATAACAGTGGGACAGCTTGGCATATCTAGATATGGGCCTCTCTGCAACTAGTCACTATCCGGGTTTTTGTAAGATGCCTCATGCTAATAAAAGCAATGGGAAAAACAGCAGTCAGGAGTTGGCAAACACAGTGTCTTGTGAAGTTGGTCCTGAGGGCATTTTGTTCCTAAAGTTGATGTGGTTTCCCAGGCAGTGTTATTTTTGTTACCTCCCATCTCTTATTTTGCTCTGCCTATTATCCTGTAGTTGCTGGGAGAGTAATCAGTTAGATATTTCTCCAAACCTCAGAAAACGCTTGCTTTACATTACAACACTCATTCACTGAACTTAACTGATATTGTGTCTTTAGATGACCAGTTATTCCAGTTATGGAAAATTTTTTATGAAAACTTTAAATTCCATAGGAGACTGCAAAAAGCACTGAGAAGAGTTCTTTCTCAGAAAGATGAGAAGTTCTGAGAGGGTGGAATTATGATGTTGCTTAAGATATGCCAGAAGATAGTGAAATGAAATGGTGAATATGTTGTTCAGTAAAATTAATGTCCTAAAGAAAAATTTGCCTTTTATTTGTAAAACCAAATTGAAGAAAGTTTTTAGGTTACCAGATAGAACAATATTTTGGTTAAAAATTATTATTTTTCGACTTTATCTCTTGATCAAAAAGAAAGTCATTTCAAAGGAAATTGTAATGCATATAGATGTCAGTATATTTAAAATTCAACAAATCTTAAACTCCAAGAAAATTGTCAAAATTCTTGAAAGTCTGTACCAGAAAGCAATTTTCACTTAAATCTTTTCAATAAGAAATTTTATTTATTTATAATCCAATTAAATATATGTCAAACATTTTAATTTAATTATAAGAGTTAAAACTATACATTTTTCTAGATTTAAAAAATGTATATTTAGACATCCAAAAAATCTATTACGTTTTTAAATATGAGTGCATTTAAAGTAGGAAGAGAACGATAGATATCCGTATTGTTATACATACATCTATTAAAGAATGATCCAGAAGGAAATTATTTCAATCTTTATATTCAATTATTTTATGTTTTGTGGCTTTGTCTTGTTTATTTTATTTCTTCACTCACATAAATTTCTCTATTTTCTGAGAACATTTTCTTTTTACTATTAAAACTTTTAAAAATATTTGCTTCCATTTCTTATTCAGACATTCTTCTCTTTTAACAATATTTTATATTATTTTATCCTTCCACTGCATATTAGAAACTGTTAAATATGCAACCACCTATAAATGTGATAGCGTCTATTATTGCTATGATTAAACATCAATTATTTCAATTTGATTTCTCAATATGTGTGTTGGCTGGACAAATAAGAATTAGTTATTTATGCCACTCTTACATACATATTGTAGATGTTTGTTAATATGTACATGTGCTTCTCAGTTTGCAGACACTCACATTCAATTCAAGAATCTTCTTATTTCGAAAATGTCAGATTTTGTCCTGGCCTGCTTTTATTTTGATATAGTTTTCTTCAAGTGTAAACAGCAATTTTATTATGTCTCAGTTATCAGTAAAAGTCGGAATTATTTCAATTTAAGCAGACTATCTCCCTTTAACTGGAGAAAAGCAATGAGGCAACAAACGTAATTCTCTAGTCATCACATAAGTTAATCATTGAACAATTCAACGAAAATTGTAAATAGTAATGTGATTTTTTTCCTCTTTTCGTTTCCGCATCGTCAATTTAATATAAAAAATGCTTTTCGTAAATCTAGATTGGGGAGTTGTAGTCGGAAATACAAGAATATTTATCTATTACTAATTGAAATATATAAGAGTTACCTCCCTTGCAACGTGAAGTTGAGGACATGAATGCTCTTACAATACAAAAATTCTTCAGAATTTTAAAACATTTTTAAGCACAAATATTGAAAGTGAAGTGACTCTAGATAATTAAATTATATTGATTTGTGATCAATGAGTGATAGAAAAAAATAATTTTCAATGAAATCACAATTTTAAATTAAATAATACTGAAGCCATTATGGAAAATAATTGTTTAACTTTTCAAATGGTGATAAATTTTTCATGATTATGAATAATGGAAGAATTGTATTAAAGAGAGGTATATCAATAAGTCCATAGCCTAATGATGGAAAAAAAACCTTTATTTTACAGGATATTTTGTATTCTCTTGTAATCTCTTTCATTGTGACTGTACTTAAATTCAATATATTTCATTAATCACATAACTTAAAAATTATAGAGTGAAAATTTCAGGTCAAAATTCAGCAAATAACTGTGTCAAGTTCACACACACACACACACACACACACACACACACACACACACACACACACACACACACAAAGAATAAAAAAACATTATTTTTATTTATTGATTTGTTTTCTACGGTTTTCAACATTTTCAGATTATTTAAAGCCAGAAAACTTTTTTTAGATTTGGGAAGATAATAATGATTTAGTGATAAAAGTCTTACTAATTAACCCATAGCTGGAGAGAGAAGAGGTGGATTCATACCTTTCCCAAGGGTATTTGCAATTAAGTGAATATAAGGAACCCAGTGGGAATTGTAACTTGGCTCTCACATTAACAATTCTGAGCCATTATCCATTACACGACTCACACATCCAAGCTTACTCACTGGTACTCCCAAGCAGTCACTGATCTAGGTACTGACCAGGCTTGACATTGCTTAACGTCAGTGATCATAAGGGAATTAGTGTTTCAACATGATGTGGCTGTAAGCTAAGAGAAAAAGTGGTAGGGTGAAAAAGTGCTACATTATATGGTGATTTACAGTTTTATATTAATCGCTTTGTTAATTTAATGATGCTATATTGGTCATAATTACTAAAATATTTTTGCTACATTTCTAGATAATAAAGTTTCTGTCATCTACCTTGGAAGTGTTTTAACAAATGACAAAAATGTGACACAGAAATTCAAAGTAAAATTGGCCTTTTATAAGGTAAGCAAAGTATTAAGAAACAGGACAATTTTCTTAGAAACAAAGAAAAGAATGCTGAACTGCTATATAATATCAATCAATATGGCAGTAAATGCTGGACAGAGATGTGGTTCTACAGAAGGATGCTGAGAATGTCATGGATAGAACATGTGAGCAACGGGGAAGTTTTAAGGTGAATAGAAACGAAAACTTATTCATAGAACCAGAAAGAGGAAGTTTAAACTTCTCAGACACATTATGAGAAAAGAGAGCTTGGAGAATTTGACACTCACAGGACATATTGAAAGCAAGAGGTGCAGAGAAACCAAAACAGAAGAGATGTCTGGTCTGAAAAAACAATTTGCATCAGACTTCAACACTGGACACACTAAACTGAAGAAGATACACCAATATACATCTGAGCATTACAATGTCTGTCTCCAAACAAATAATTATGAACCTCATGATTAAGAATAGAAAAGTGAATGAATAATAAAGCATCACTTGACAAATGGGCTGAAAATATAATCCCCTCTCCTGAATTTAAAAATAAATTTGGAATCAGAAGTGTGTACCAAGAAAATGGGGTGTATCGTATATTAAAAACAAAAAGGTAGTCTTCAAGGTCCTCCCACATACAGATGTCTCTCAACTGAATTCATTATGGTGAAGGTACTAATGAACTCCTTACAACACAATTGGTTTTTGACCTGGTAGGGCGTTTAATGCTGGCATATATGTTATCAAACAACTTCAGGAAATTGCTTAAAGCTCTAACAGAAAATTGTATTCCTTCTATATAGACCTCACAACAGCATGTGATCACATCAATAAGGACTTTCTCTTTTCATCCATTAAAAATTACCTTCCAAGTTCCAAATCCACTGAATGACCAGATCTGATAGAAGAACTATATCAGTTCACAAAGTTGTACATGTTGAGTGAGGATCCCAGTACTGAAAGATTCCGAACCTCATCTGGTGTGCAACAAAGAGAAAATGAGAGCCCTAATTTATTTAATCTCTTGCTAGACTATGCGCTTCACATATATTAGGTTGGTGCAAAAATAATATCGTCATTTACATAAGTAACATATGTGAGAAAACGACATTATTTTTGCACCAACCTAATACAAGCACAGATGTGAAGAGACTGTCACTGATCTCTTAAATATTCCATACTGTATCTCAAATGAATCTACTGAAAGAAAACAGAATTCCTGCTTCCCCTGGTAAGGCCAAGGTACAGAGGATGGTGGGGCTGTGTTGATGACATAGGCATTCATAGTTGGGACAAGAATCATCTGAAACAAACAATCAGCATCCTCTGCCTTGTATTCCGAGAAGTAGATAAATCTTTCGAAAACAAAAACTGTGGAGAGTTGTGCCAGAGATTCTTGGTATTTATTTATTGGAACTTCAGAATTAAAATGAATTGGATCAAGGGTATGAACAAATAATATATATTTATTTATTTTATTCAAAGTGGAGTGAGTCCTTTGTAATTCAGGGTAACAAAAGTTTGTTTATAAGTCCAATCTTGGCAGCAGTTAGGAGAAAGTCTGTTTCGGTTCAGTAGTGGCTAGTTTTGAAGTTACAACTTGGTAGTAGCAGTCATCTTAGAAATAGGTCAGTGTCGATCTGCTGTCTTTTTTGGCTCTAAGAAGAGTGGGAAAATGTCTTAAGCAGATGACCTCTTAAACTTCTTCACATGTCACACATAGCTGGTTTCTGTGGCAATCATTTCTTTATTTCCTGTTTCTCCGGTAGTCCCTTCCCCACTTCAGCTTCAGGGCTGTCAGTTTATATCCTTTTGACCAGTCTCCCCAACTACTGGCACAAACATTGATTTCAACTAACATCAAAATATCTTTGTGTTAATTTTTTGATTGGCCAAAATTATTTTTTGCCATTCCTTTCTTTTTTATTTTTTTATATAGCAGAAGTTATACATAGAGCCTATCTGATTTTTAGAATTTTTTAGTCACAAATGGCCAAACTCTGGTCCAGTGAACTTCTGCTATTTTGCAGCCAGGCTCAGTCTTTTCTTCTTCCTCATTTTTAGTTGAGGGTTGCCTTCCCATTAGTTGAGAGAGAAATATAGAGAGAAGAGAAGAGAGAAAAGATAAGAGTTATAATAGAAAGCAAATGCCTTATTTTAATTTTTAATTCTTTTTAATTTTGTTTATATATTTTATTTTATTTTTTTCAAAACTCACGACAAAACTATGATCTGGAATTGGAATAAAAGCAGTAATGGCACTTACCCTTAATCTATCATAAAAATTCAGGATATTAAATTAGAACACTTCAGATACCTTGGTGTATGGATCTGTTACAATAAATAATATAAGAGGTAGGGAAATTGAACATAGAACAATCTGTACTAGGGATAATTTTGCCCAACACTGCAATCTGTTACAAAAGTAAAACATTAACCTAAAAACTTGAGGCATGTTCTTAAAAGATCTTATCAGATCAAAACATTCATAGTGCCAAACTCATTCAGAAATATCTAAATTGCCAGCTGTATAAAAACGTTTTTGATTGTTAAAAATGACTTTGAGTGAAACATGTAGATCTCAATGAGGACAATCCTTTTTCGAACCTTGTGGACTGCAGAATCAGAAAAAAAGAACTGTACCAGATAAGAGAAAACACATCACTTGAGGACTACCAACAGCAGCAACAACTAAAATGGGTAGTACATGTAACTCAAAAAGAGAATAATGACATAATCAAGATGCTGACATTCCACTCTACCCCAAACAAAAAGCAAGCAAGGAAGAAAGCCTCCATCAATACTAGAAAGAGCATTAACAGTGACTGGATTTGAGAAACCTGTTTCCTGAAAAATTGTTTTAGGAGAAAGATTTTATAAATTTTAATTGACTCTTTGGCCAATGGATGTTGAATGTTTCCTTATAAGGAAACAGCTAATATTACTATTACCATTATCATTTGAGTAAATTCATTAAATGTTAACTAGATTTGAAAGAAGAAAAGTAATTATTTATTTCCAGAAGTAATATATAATGTAATAATGACTGGCTATTCATTTTTGAGTATATGCATCTGCTAGGGTGGCTAGCTGATCCTTGTTGCTGTATCCTGATCAGGCACATTTGTTTCTTCAACACTCAGACAGTCAACCTGTGGTTTCTACTACAGCTATTCTGAGCTGAACTTAGTTACAAGAAAATGCATAATCTACCATAATCAGTATTTGAATAAATTCAGTATTCTCAAACCCTCAGTCATGATGACTTATGACTTTGTGCTAAGAGAATCTTCAATGGCTTCCAAACAGTTTCATCTAACCAATTTCACTCACAATCTGTCGTATGGTCTTCAGGCACTTCCCAACAATATCATATACTGGAATTGTCTCCCCAGGTAATTATTATCAATAAGTTACCTCAATGACAAATCAACCATGGTTACATTCACACCTGGATCTCAGGGTCAGAATGCTAACATATAGTCCAGAATGATCTTATCAAGTTATTTATATCTATGTAGCCCAATAAATATTGCAATATTCATAATATATTGAGCCTAAAACTGCAGGAATGCTAACACAGTAGTAAAGAAATGCTGAATGAAAGGATGAACCATCAATTGTAAAATGAAAGAATGTATGATCATTAGCAAGAGGAACAAATGAAGTGCTAGATATCAAAAGCAAATAAGTACAGAAGTGTAACTATTTGGGAAGTGTTTTAACAGATGAGAGTAAAATGTGACACAGAACCCTAAAGTCACATTGGTATAGCAAAAGATGCCTTACAAAAGGTAAATAAACTATTAAGAAACAAGAACTTTTCATTGGAAGAAAAGAAAAAAGTGCTGATTTGCTATCTAATATCAATTCTCCAATATGGCAGGGAATGCTGGATACTTTCTTCAGAGATGAAAAGGATAATTGAAGCAACAGAGAAATGTACTTCTATAGAAGAATGCAGAAAATATCATGGATGGAACAAAACGGACACTTATACTTACAATCAGAAAGAGAGGTGAAATTTCTGGGACACATAATGAGAAAAGAGGGTTTAGAGAATTTGACACTCACAAGACATATTAAAGGCAAGAAGAGGTAGAGAAAAACAGCAAGTAATGTACTTGTGTAAATGGATAGCAGAAAAGCAATTGGGATGGTGAGTAAGGAGACAAACATTGATAAGAGCTACAAAGGATAGGAAATTGTAGAGAGCCATGATCACCCATGTTCTGAAGGGATAATGTACTTTGTCTCTTTTTCAAAATCTTTCATGATCCATTTCCCCCCATATATACCATACTAAATTAAACTTAGTAAATAGAGATATTCATTCTGTATAAATGTGATGAGAAAAACAAGTTATACTACATGATTTGGTAGTGCAAAAGTTAAACATAAGGCAAAGTATTTATCAATATTATACACTTTTCTGGTTAAACAAATCCTTTAATGTCTTTTTTTTCTTTCGTTATTTACTCAACTTCTATAAAATTTTATAAGTTAGTTTAGTATTTTCAAAAGCAATGCCACCTACACAATATTGTTATCTGAGTTTGGAATTCCAGAAGTGATAGTTTGATATTTACACTACTTACATTGTTTGGACTGTTGT
This sequence comes from Acanthosepion esculentum, assembly GCA_964036315.1. Taxonomy (NCBI): domain Eukaryota; kingdom Metazoa; phylum Mollusca; class Cephalopoda; order Sepiida; family Sepiidae; genus Acanthosepion; species Acanthosepion esculentum. The sequence continues at coordinate 102,329,018 of OZ038476.1, read as the reverse complement.
TCTCATCCTTATTGTTATATTCATATTGTTTCAGCTGTTGATCACTCAGACCTTCTTCAAGTGATATACATTGGAATTTCGAACCAAACCTTTTATTTCATCCACAGGGGTAGATTGTTCTATGTGCCACGCCTTTTCTGCATATCTCAGTTTCAGTTATTTCCCTTTAGTAGCTCAACTCACCAAGTTTTTTGTTCACCTCTGCTGTGTCCAAGGACAAATGGCACAGTGGATTGAAGTAATCCAGTGACTTGACACAAAGAGTTGTGAGTTTAATACATACAATGGCCCAAAGTTGAGAATATCACAATAAAGATGAGAACAACAGTCCAAACAATGTAAATAGTATAAATAGTTACAATACCCCATCTCAGAAATATAGACAAATGTTGATAGTTTGATATTTACAGTTATTCTTTCTACAATGTCATGTTCCTTTAGGACATAGCTGATCATGAATGTCCACAGATTCTTTTTCTTTTATCATGGCACTACGGAATCATTAACAAGGAACTGTACCAAATTGCAGAAATCACATCAGTTGAGGACTTTCAACAGCAGCAACAACTAAAATGGCTAGCACATGTAACTTGTAGAGAAAATAATGATATAATCAAGATGTTGATGTACCACACTACTTCAAATAAAAAGTTAGTAAAAAATAAAAGGAATCGACTGTAGTTGGGATCATCATGTCAATGCAAATGATCCTTTCCTTTGTTACATAGTATGCGCTTCACCAAGGCTACATACAGTTTTGAATTCAGAGTTTTCCTTCTCCTAAACCGGATTCCAACCAAGGCTATAGAACCCAGTCTGTCCTGTTATTTACCCATAGCTAAGTAGAGAAGAGATAGATTCATACCTTTCCCAAGGGTATTAGCATGTAAGTGAATGTAATGAATTTGACTGGAACTTGAACTCTGCTCTCTGAGTCCTCAATCTGAGCAACAATCCATTACTCTACCATGCCTTCTACAGAAAGTTAGTAAGAAAGCCCCTATTAATACTAGAAAAAAGCAATTAGTAGAGTTAGTAGACTTGAGAAACTTATTTTCCTGAAAAATTGTTTTAATAGAAAGATATTATAAACCAGAACTGAAGGTATCACTAGCTGCTCGGTCAATCAATGCTGAATGTTTCCTTATAAAGAAATGGCCAATATTACTGTTATCATTAGCATTATCTGTGCAGTGCTATGCATTCTTGAGAAAGATAGTGGAATGGCTTCAGATTGTTTTCTCTACAGTTTGGAATTCAGAACTTTAGACTGATTGCCCCTGAAGACTATAGAACGCAGCCTACCAATTTCACATTGTAGTTATTTAAGTTACTACAATTATCAAATTTAATAGGTATTTGAGAAAACCAATCTTGTCTGGCACTAAGCTAGATTTGTGAAGCACCAAAGCAAGACTTATCATTTTTTACTAAATGACTGCCCAGTATAAGGCCCAAGGGCTATTCAAATTAGACGGTTACGGGGTGAAGTTGTTGTATAGACATAAGAGGAAGAAGTAAGTGCAGATTATAAGGACATATATGATAGAAAATAGTTGACCCTAGACTTGAAAAGGTTAAGATTGCAGTGATTTGGGAAGCATCCTCTTGAGAGTCTGTTCCACAAAGTAATGAAAGGATAGAGAAGAAATTATTTTTCCTGGCTTTATATTGAGATTGGTAAGTGGTCAAGGAGTGCATGTGGGATTGTTCTTTGATTTAGTACTGGGTTTTTGATTTTTGTTTCACTTATCCAAGTATCTGATTTCAGGAACAAAATCAACTGATTGACTTGTCCTTATGAATGCCAATGTTAATGTCAATGAGGTGTTAAGAAGATAAGTAGGTGATACTTTTCTGGAGATTTAAGAAATATTTTTATTTCATTTATTAAACTTTGCCTACTACTACAATGCTATTAACCATATATGTAGACTATGTACCAATCTATATTATTTCAAATTCAACAAAAATTATTATAAACAAAAATTTGGACTACCTACCGGCAGGACAGATGCAAGAGTCTTGTGTGTCCCCTGAATCTATGTTACAGGGCCCTCCCACTTTACTATATCTCAATTTTCATAAGGTAGTATTCATATAAAATATAAATTTTATTGTAACCTAATCATGTGCATTAATGGATCATATGCAATAAATTGAAAATAATTACAATGTATCTAAATACAAATTAGAGACCTGTCAAAATAGATCATTACATCATAAATAAATCAACAATGTTTAGCACAAATTTTTAACATCAACTTGAGATTTTTCTTGTTGAAAAGTTAAATAACTCAGCATATTCAACATTATAGATAAAAAATAGTGAATTTTATATAGTGTTTTTTGAGACTTAGCACGAGCAAAACAGATTCACTGATTTGGGTGAAAAAAAGACTACAGAATGATGCCAAAATCTGTGGACAATTTTCATTATTTAACAGTCAGTTTTCCTTAGTTTATTTTGATATGTATATATAAATGTAGGTAGAAGAAAGTAAATGTTGATAAGATAGCAAAGATCACAAAGCACTGCATGCACTGTAGGGGTGTTTGCAGGTATTATGCATCAACACTTAATGGCTGTGTAACATGCATATTTTTACAGTGTTTAGAATCTGGCCCATTTCAATACAATTTTAAGCTAATAAGAGATAAAGTTCATGCATATTATTAACATTATTTCAAGGTAATTATAATTTTCTCAAAATAATGTAAGTAAAGATTGAAATATTAGCAAAAGTTTATCTGACTTTCAAGATAATTTTTGTATTCAAAACAAATCCATTCTACAGTTATCCTTATTGCATTTTTGTTTATTCATTAAAAATTAATTGTGAGCAAAAATATTTTTTATTTTCACTCATTATACAAATTTAGAAGTTATGCCCAAAAGAAAAATAACTAAGAACAAATTACTTGACTTATTTTTACAACTTTTAGAGCAATTTTTATGGAAAATGGAAACAAAAAGGACACTTATATGTAACATTGAAATTTTTGAGGCACATAATGGGGGAAGAGGGCTTGGAAAATTTGACACTCACAGGACATATTGAGATCAAATATCAGTGCAAAATGTTATTATAAGAAGGTGCAATGAGGTGTGCTCTCCTGGAGGTTAGAATCAGCCATATTGATGGAAGGAAAAAAGGGTTCTCTCAGATGATTAAAAGAGAGCAGTTTCATTTTGAAGGTGTTAAAATTAACAAGCCACTCCTTGCCACATTTAACAACATTTTTTTCAAACCAGCTGTCAACTTGTCCATACTGAACTGATCGGACTTACTATTAAAGTGGCTTTGTATATTACATTGCTTTGTAAGCAATTAAGGGACATCCATTCTTTATTCTTCTGCTACACATGGGTTTAATTTGTTCTGATGGTTTGTTGATAGTTTTCCTGTTGTGCTATTTTATTATTTGTGTCATGTTCTCGGTGCAACTGTTGATCATTTTTACTGTGTTATATATGTATATAAACTGATCAATTAACCGCAGACTTTCCGACAATTCTTCCAATGAAACCATATTCAGGGAAATTAAGAGAGACTATGAAACAGCTCTAAAATGGTGAATTCCCAGTAACACCACATACACACCACAGAGGACAAAAAATTCAACTGGAATAGAAACATTATGTGGTTCAACCCACTGTACACAAAAACGTAAAAACAAATGTAGAAAAAATATTAATCAAACACTTCTCTGAATCAAGCACTCTCCACAAAATATTCAACAAAATTTTTTTCTGCATTTAGTTTTGAATAATTTGTGAATTTTTTACAAACTTTGTTCTATTTTCTTTATAGTTGTAGATTTTTTCTAAAAATTGGCGCAGTCCAAAAGTATTGTCCCTCCACATTATGGAAATTATGAAATAATATTTGCTCTATGCCAGTCATTATGTTTTTGTTTAATTTAATATTTAATACAAGCACCCTTTGAAAATAAAATAGCATTGTTGTGATATTCTGTAACATTCTAGAAAGTTCTGAAGAGAATAATATGTGAATGCTGCATACCATGATAACTCATTCATTCTGCAGTCATGGGGAAAACTGCTGAAGACATGAAGCTCTACGTGATGGACATACAGTGCTTTCTCAGTGTTTTAATGTTCCTAGATCAATAAATTAGAACATTATCAAGAAGTACAATGGGACTCATTATGTTGAGAATAAGCCAAGGACTGGAACAAAACAGTTAATTTATGAGAGAATGGAAAGGAAAATTGTTAGTAATGTCTCAAATAATCCTCACTTAACAGCAAAGGACATTGTCAATGATGTACAGACAGCAGGGTTGAATGTATTGATGAAAAGAGGCATTAGATGCTTTCATTGAACATGACTCTGAGCTTTTCATCCAAGAAAAAACTCCCTTATTTAAGGCTAAACACCTAAAAACAAATTAGCTTATGCAAGAAGCTATGTAGAACATGGAAGTGGATATTGGAACTTTTAAGGTCAGATGAGACCAAAGAAGTATTATTTGATCACATGAATTCCCTATTTGTATTGAGGAAATTGAATGAAGCTTACAATCCAAAAAATGCTCTCCCTACAATTAAACGCTGTGACGGGAGTATTATGCTTTGGAGATGTTTCACTGCTTCTGTACTAGGAGAACTACTGAGTGTATAGGGTATCATGAATAAAGAGCAATATTTGGATATTCTTAAAAATAATATAAAAGTGCACAAAAGCTGTCTCTGGGGTGTTAACATGACAATGACTCAAAGCACATGGCACATATTTTTCTGAAATACTTAAATAGCAGTAAGATTTTTTATGAAATACTTAAACGGCAGCAAAACTAAGGCATTGGAATTCCCTGCACAAAGTCCTGGCCTGAATCCCAATGAATATTTATGGGAATGTTTGAAGAAATATTTAGGAGACAGAACTCCTTTGAATTTGAAAGCAGAGGAAACCATTGACAGGGAAAGGATGGAGCAAAATATCTGTTAACATGTAATGATCTTGTAAGGAACTATCCAGAATAATTAAAGGTAATAATTGAGAATAAACTTTACACAATTGATTATTGAGGCAAGAGGACAATTAATTTTGTCCTATGTTGAATGTTTGATATTTTTGGTATTATTGTTTGACATAAAAAATAAAATTTTGTTATGGGCATAAGTAAAACATTCTTTGAAATCCATTATTTCATCATTTGTGAAAAATGCACATAAAATTTCCATGAAAATTTGAAGAATGACTGCTTTATTCCTAATTATGGGAGGGGTGTGAATAATTCTGATACCAACTGTATGTATGTATACATACATACATATATATATATATATATATATATATATATATATATATATATATATATATATATATATATATATATATATATATGTATTTGTCTTTGGTATGACAATAAACTACATCCAGCAGCAAGGTCTCTAATTGAGAGATTGTAAATTTTGAGGAGTGTGGAACCACTTCTTAATTGCTGTTATTCCAAGGTTCATCCTGATCTAAGGTAGTAAAACCTGTTAGAGTCCCATCTATGGGCAAATAAGTGAAAGCAGATGAAGGTAATTCATTGATAACCCAACACCACTAATAAGAATAACTGGGAGAGTGGGACCCCTTAGTCCTTTTTACAACATTTCCCTGGTAGTAGGAAAACTGTGATGTGACACCTGCGGCACACTAGCAACTGATGATGCTGATGTTCTCTTTTTTTCAGATCATTGCTTGTGTTGCTCAGAGAGTGGGAATGACCCCGTGCACCATCACTCTTCACTTTAAAAGTTTCCTGCACTGGCATTGCATGATGTATTGGGGGATTTGACAGAGTAGTTCACATGGCTGGGCATCCCTTTAAAAGGCATGACTAGAGACACTAGCAATGAAGTTTCATGGCAGTCAAATGCCAGAAAATATACCTAATTTTGTGACTGATCATGGCTTCTGAGTCTGAGGAAAACAATGCAAGTCATTGGCCAGGCTTAAAAGTCATCTCCATGTGTGGCACTGGTGAATCTGTGTGGGATATGTGATAGCCATGCTTGATAATGAAAAGGCAGCCATCATATATGTATGTTTGTGTATATTTTTTTACAACAGCCTGTATTTGGTTTTAGTTTATTTTAAGCATTACTTTATTAAGAAATCTTTTATTTTATTTATAGCTAAAAGGAAAATAATAAGTAACAAAACTGTTGTATAATTATTTATATTTGAGTAAAAAGAGAAAAATTGCTTATGATTATTTATGTCAAGAAAGCAAACCTGCATGAAGAATTGAGAATCTTAAGACCCTTTTTCCCCAAAAATCTCTCAACAAGTCATTGATTAGCATTTTCTGTCAAAATGCTTTTTATTCAAAACATCATTATTCAGTCATTGAAGTATTTTCCCTGTTTTCTATAATAAGTTTCTGCAAACTTTTAGACAAATCATTTATTTCATCATAAACAACAAAAAAAAAGTTTCTGATTTTGATTTGGTTAATTCTTTGGGGAATTTTTCAATATCTTGGATATGCAACCACTGAGCAGACAAGCATAGAATGTGATTGTCTGAATTTGACAGATCTGGAGAATACACTGCATGTAATCAGTCTTTCCAATCCAATGACAGATGAACACGTATATACACATGTATACACACACTTATACACAAATAATTAAAATCTCTATATCTAATAAACATGAAAATATAAAATATAGAATAATTCCCTTTATGATGACAACTTAACAGCACAGGGACGAAAGGGGAAGAGGAATAGTGTGCTGCACCAATCATCCAAGTGGGAAGAACTGTCTCATTTGAAAACCAGCATTTCTAATTCTAGCTTTTACCTGCATCCAAACATTAACTACTTATATGATTCTTCTACATACTGTGTCCTTTCAGGAGATGGGTGATTATGGCTCTCCACAACTTCTTCCATTTTGTAGCTCTTATTGATTTTTGTCTTTTTACCATGTTTTATTTATGTTTTGCCATCCATTCACATAAGCACATCAGGTAGCTAGCCTACTGCTTCCTCTGACCCCTTTCACTGTTAATCTATTCTGTGAGTGTCAAATTTCCTAGCCCCCTCCTATCTCATTTTATGTGTCAGAAATTTCAGTTGTCACTTTCTAAATATTAATGTCCTTTTTGTTTCCATACAACAGAGTGATAGACATTTACTAGACATCCTAGTGTAACACAAGACAAAATGGTAAGAAATTGTAAGTGGGAAATCAGATAATCAACATTGAAAATCTTGAATTTTTATCTGGGTTCAACATCAACCATCTCAGCAACCAAGTAGGCTTATTATTATTATTGATGATGATGATGATGATGATGATGATGTTGTTGTTGTTGTTGTAGTATTATTATTATTATTATGATGATGATGACGATGACGATGATGATGATGATGATGCTTTTCCCCTACAGAAGATCATAGGCCAAACAATAATTCCCATGATCATTTGCTGCACCCCATTTGTTACATGAGGACATGGCAGTCTTATGGGGTAAAAATCACTAGTTAACTTTTCCCCAGGAAAAATATCTTTTTATCATTCATTGTGTCATCCAAATATGTTGGCAAATTCACATCTAATTGTTTTGGATGGGCAGAAGGATGCCATGGGCTGAATATACGGGCAACAACAAAGTTCTAGAGAAAATGGAAACAAAAACGAAACATATTTAACATCAGGAAGAGACTGTTGATATTTCCAGGGCACATAATGAGGAATGAGGGCTTGGAAAATCTACTACTCAGAGGACAGATTCAAGGCAAGAGGGACAGAGGAAAACAACACATAACATACTTAGTGAGTTGGACTAAATGGATAGCAGAACAGGGTTTGGGAGAAATAACAAAAAGACAAAATTTATTAAGACCTACAAAAGACAGGAAATTGTGGAGAGCCTGATGACCTAAGTCCTGAGGGGACATGGCACATGAAGAAGAAAAGGTGTTGCGTCAAAATTTCCTTCAGTTCATCTGTTTTCAAGTTTGAAGATCTTAAAGCAGTCTTTGCCCTTGAGTTGAAAATCTCATTGCAAACCATTTTCAGCACAAATTCTGTAGTTTTCCATGATCTCTTACTAAGAATCTGCTGCACCTTTTCACAGATTAAGCATGAAACATAATGCCAAATGCATATTTTATATTCAGCCATAATTTTCACAAATTATAAAGTAAAATGATTATATTTCTACAAAGAATTCTTAAAGAGTATGTATGCAGAAGAATTAAGAACTGATTAAACTTCAAAGACACTTCTAAGATTTCTCTAATATTGTACAACAGATGGTATTGGAAACTATTGTATCAACATGCTAATCTAAATGTTAGAATCTAACAGACATTGTATAAAATATTTACTCAGAATGAAATGTGAAGACAAGACTGAAATAAGATCAAAATTTGCAATCTAGAAATACGCATTATTTAAGATTATTTTTTTTTAAATCTAGCAAAAATAAACACGTTTGTATTCTTATTTTTTTAAAGATTTTGTTTTTTTCTGCTTAATATCAGTTTTAATTTATAAAAAGCAAGAGTAAAATTTGTGGCAAACTGAAGACGGGTTTTTCATTCAGTTAGGAAAGTTTCCAGCAAAATTACTAGCATTAAGAAAGTTGAAACCTCATTAATCTTTCTTGGTTCTTATTTTTTGCTATTTATGCTAAAAGTAGCAGTTAATTCAGTTGGAACTGAAAAAAGGACAAACAAGTGTCAAAAAAGGAATATCAAAGAATAACTGGGTGTGATATTAGTAGGAAATAAATACGCTTTCTTGATGCTTGAGTTAAAGGTGTGTCTGTCATTACTTTCAATGAAATACCTTTTATTTTACTGGCATGATTGTTTAAATTTGTAAATTTTCTTTTTAAATTTTATAAGTGTGGATCAATAAATCCTATAACCAGACATAGTTATGATGTGAATTTTGATCTGCAAAATGTTTGAACTTTGTGATTAATGGAGAAACATTGGCAGGGAAGGAGAATATGTTGAAAAATAAATGCTTTTTTGTCATTAAGTGACAAAAATATTGACAATCTTTTTTTTTTTAACTGCCTTTCAGGTAAATATCTACATTACATTTCTATCTATGAGAGAGAGAGAGAGAGAGAGAGAGAGAGAGAGAGAGAGAGAGAGATGTACTAAACTTAGCTTAATATAGTAAAAGATCACAAATGTGGATCATGATATGATAATCAAATTCACTACACTTCCTATGATCATTGCTTCATAGCAAGTGCCAATATATATATATATATGGGGGGGGGGGCGTGTAACGGATAGCAGCTTGGAATGAGAAATTGGAGAGCCAAAATCAAATTCCAGTTGAGTTTGCAACATTCACTCCATTTCCATCTCTTCATCACTCACTAGTTATGGATTAAATAGTAGGGCAGACTAAGCTTTAAAGCCTTAGTTGGCAACCAGTCTAGAAGAAGAACAAATCTGAATCCAAAACTTGAGGAGAGCAGTTTGGGGACTTTGTGGCAGTATATGCTCCAGTTCCTTGTACTGGGTTCTGAAAAGTGTCATTGGTTCTGCACAAGGGGTCGACACTATATACAAATTGTACATGTGGGTAGTCTGGCTGTTCATTTCTAAGAACATTGGATCTACATATAAAATACAAGAGAGGTATTCAATATATACAGCCATGGCCAAAATTATGGAGCACCTATAAAAAAATTGAGATAATAGTTTAAACCTACATATTTAAAGGTTAAGAATCGTACAGTGAACAATTGAGAGCAAATGTAAAATATTTAACAGTAGATTGTAGTATTTTTTTGCTTTAAAGCCTCTCTCAAGAGCTTTAGCTGAGTTTTGTACTAAATTCATTCCAATATTCAAAATGATTTATTGTCATACTAAAGGTTGTTTCGTAATTTTCGGGTAATATCTGATTCCTACCAGTGCTATGATAGTATATTTAATTGAAAATGCCTCCAAAGAAGCAGCTTTCAGAGATTAAAAGGGCACAAATTGTTGCTTTATCTGATGAAGGATATTCTCAGGTAGAAATTGCCAGGAAGATGGAATGTTCAAGGAAGGGGGTTCAAACAACGATTAAAAGGTACAAGGAAACAAAGTCTTTCAAAAACAGAAAAGGACAAGGCCGTAAAAAGTCTACAACTGCCAGGGAAGACAGATCTTTGAAAAGAGCATCCCTTGCAGATAGGAGGAAAAGTTCTTCAGAAATTGCTGCTGAACTTAGGGAGGGTGCAAACAAAAACATATCAGCTCGAACAGTGAGAAGAAGGTTATTAGAAGTGGGATTAAAAGGATGCAAAGCCAGGAAGAAGTCATACTTGTCTCAGGCCAACAAGAAAAAAACGACTGGAATTTGCAAAAAACCATGAAAATTGGACACCTGATAATTGGGCCAAAATTGTTTGGTCTGACGAAAGTAACTTTGAGGTAAGTTAACAGCTTCTCTTTCCTAAACTTTGGATGTAATAATTGAAATTTTTATGTGAATACACATCCATAACATTTATTCAAAAATTGTAACAAATTCTTTTTTTTTCATCAGATTTTTGGCACTCCTGGAGTGGTTCATGTTCGCCGTAGGGAAGGAGAGGCATTTCATCCTGATTGTGTGGTTCCAACTGTAAAATTTGGAGGAGGAAGCGTAATGGTTTGGGGCTGCATGGCTTCTTCAGGCACTGGAATGTAGTACACATGTGAGGGCAGAATGAACTCCACAATTTATACTAACATGCTGGACCAGGTTTACCGAACCTCTTTGACTAAAATATTTAATAATAACATTCCAAGTGATGTAATCTTCCAACAAGACAATGCTCCATGCCATACGTCAAAAGTTTCAATAGGTTGGTTTGAGAAAAAAGGGATTACAGTGATGAAGTGGCCCCCTCAATCCCCAGACCTAAATCCCATTGAAACTTTGTGGTCCCATTTAGGGAAAAGAGTGAGAATGCACAAATGTTCATCAAAAAAAGAATTAGAGGCCAAACTTCATGAAGAGTGGCAGAAAATAGATCCTACCACCTGCAACAACTTAGTCAATAATATGCAAAAACGAATAAAAGCTGTTATTAAGGCAAAAGGAGGACATACCAAATATTGATTGTTGTTATTAATGTTTACTCCACTATTCTTAACCTTTAAATATATAAGTTTGAATCATAATTTCGATTTTTCATTGGTGCTCCATAATTTTGGCCAAGGCTATATATATATATATATATATATATATATATATATATATGTAAAGATAATTTGAAAAACTTCAATTTTGACTGGTGTCATCAAAACAGATTTTTATTTCACAGGATCAAAATCTACATTTGGAAACAAAACAGGATTTACATTGAATGTTTGGATTTTGCTTTAACTTTATAGAAATTAAATTTTAACTAATTTGAACTTAGTTATTTTTTATTATTTTGGTTTTATCAAGGTTTTCATATCCTGCATTTTTCAGTATTAATTTTTTAAGAAGAGGCAATAAACTGAAATAGCCCAGTCATATATCAATAGTAGGGAATGAGTCATAGATCATGGCATTTTCAATGCATCTTTCTTTGAGAAAGTTATATTAATTCTTTATTAAAACTGCATTTCCAAAATCAAAATTATGATCATGAAAGTCCCAGTTGCATATAAGTGCATTAAATGTGTTGTTTTGTCCTTTTTATTTTCAGATCTTCTTTTCTTTAAATTTTTGTATATATATATATATATATATATTTAGGCAGCATATTTTTATTCAGGCATGTTTGATTAAATAATTTAGACATATTATGTCTATTTTAATTTTAATCCTTTCAAGTCCCTGGGTTAATATCTTGGTAACTGTAGAAAAATGATCAAGAAAAATTCAAAAATTTACTTTTGAATAATTTTTATTTTCACAAGTACTTTTACTCTTGTTCAAGATCATCTTCAGGAGTTGAGTGTCTATGAATATGCGTGCGTGAACATTGCAAAATTCAAAATATTTATCTGTTATACAAGGGAGGTAACGTATGTAATTTTTTCGGAGTATATTTTTTGTGATTATATTTTTTGTGCATGATCACTGTAAAATTCAAAATATGCAAGGGAAGTAACTTGCGTGATTTTTGGAGTATATTTTTATGGGTTTAGTTTTTAACAATTATAATTTAGTATTTTTAAAAACTTTGCTGCTATAAACATTTAAAAACTTTGTTGCTATACATGTAGTTGACTTTATTTATTTTTGGCTGCAATTCTCTTATGCAAAGAGCTTCTAGAATTTTTAGTTTTTGCTTATTATTATCTTGGTGGAATACTGTTGTATTTTCAATTAGTATCTGTCTAAACTGTGAATGTGGACATGAGTATTCCTTTAAATGCTCTGAGATTGAACTATGACTGTTTAAGTGAGACGTAAGCCTTCTTGTCATGCTCGTTGTAGTAACACTAACATACATATTATTAACACTTTTATCAGTGATGCAATCTCCCAAAGGGCATTTAAATTAATATACAATATTGGTCTTTGAAAAATGCCAATTGACGGAGAAGAGTTGTTATAAATATCTATACTAAATTTAATACAACCAACTTAGTCATATATATATATATATATATATATATATATATATATATATATAATAATAATATTATTATTATAAATAAAAAATTAATTAATTAATAAAATAAGATAAAATAAATAAATCACATTTTTTTGTGCATCCTCGTTCCCAAAAGCCATTACATATGACGTCATGCTAGACCCTTTAAAACATCCACCTTCCCAAAGGATAACAGAATGCAAACAAAGGAATTCTACCACACAAACACCCCATCAATTTTATGATAATGACTGCAAAAGTTGAAAGTACTTGAAGAAAAATAACAAAATACGAACTTTGGACAGTTTTTCCACAACTTTAAGCACAATACTTAACTCCCTATCTGAAAACTGAAAAAATATAATAAAAAAAATGGACAGGCCGACTTTGTCAGTTCCCTTTAATCAAACTTGTATGGATGAATACTTTCTGCCCAAATATACCTTATTTATATGTGTGTGTGTGTGTGTGTAATCAGCCATTGCTGATTCCTTGTAGGAGAAAGGCCTTTCACAAATCCTTTTATGCCAATGTCATGTTTTACCAGAAAACCCCTCTATTTAATCTCCCTATTTTCTATCTGTTCTCTTCCCTTTGTGTTTATTACCCATTGGGCACTAGTCAAGCAACCTTTTATTTCATCTGTTATCCTTTTTTTTTTTGCTTTGTGTCCCATCCGCCTTCACATTTATGTTTTAATCATTCTATGTTATCTATTATTTTGGCTTGATCCATGTTGACTGCTTTCGATCTCATTGAGTTTTAATCCTGTTGCTCTTTTCATTGGTCTTTGTGCATCTCTCAGTTTGTTTGCAACCAATTTTGTTCATTTTTATATTTTATATCTGTAACTTACATTGTAAGGCATTTTTCGTTATGTCTCTGTTTTTGTTAAATGCTTTCTGCCCTATTCATGTATACTATTTTGTTACATTTCTGTGGTCATTTATTTTATGTCTTCTTCTACATGGCATGTCCTTTCAGGATGCTAGCAATCATGGCTCTCCACAATTTCCTCTTCTTTGTAGTTTTTAATAAGTTTTGTCTTTTTCTTATCTCTCATAAATCCTGTTCTGCTATCCATTTACTCAAGCTTGGTAGGTAGGTTATGCATTGTTTTCCTCTTGCCTGTGAGTTTAAAATTTTCTAAGCCCTCTTTCTTCATTATGTGCTCTAGCAATTTCAATGCTCTTGTTCTTGTGTTAAGTATAAGTGCCCTTTTTATTTCTATTTTCTCTACATCTTCAACATTGTTCACATGTTTAGTGCACGGTTTTCTCAGCATTCTTCTGTAGATCCACATTTCTGTTGCTTCAAGTCTCTTCTTCACCTTAGAGGAGATTGTCCAGCATTCACTGCCATATAGGAAGACTGATATATTTAATGGTTCAGTACTCTTTTCTTTGTTTCTAACAAAAGTTTCCTGTTTCTTAATACTTTGCTTAGGTTCTGGAAGACATATTTCACTATCCCAATGCTCCTTCAGATTTCAGTGTCACACTTTCCATCCTCTCAATTGTTGTACTTGTTGGATTTTGGTATCTTTAATTTATGATCTGCATGTTGGGATGTTTCTTTTGCTAAGAATCATGCATTCTGCTTTTTTTGCAATCAGTAGCATACAGAAGTGAATGACAGAGGGTGTGAGAGCTGCAGTCTTCCATATCTGGAGGGCATCCAAGCAAAAAGTGTAATAAAAATTTAGTTTATATTTAATTTGAATAAAGTATTTTTTTGTTTCATCTGTTTTTACATATTTAAATTACCTTCCTTTCTCACATTTCTCAGTACTAGGCTCTGTAAGCACCCCTACTTGAGTCTTAGGGGCATACAATCAATGAGTTGGCCCTGGGCATCACCAAACTTCTGCATGTCAATTAATGTTTAGTTTTTTTCTTCTCACTTTCCTTTACTACCTTCTATAGGAGCTTATGTAGTTTCCTTTCTGTGTCTACTATCAGCACTGTGTCACCTACATATTTTATGTTCTTAAGATTGTGGCCACCATCCTAATTATATGTATTCTACTAATTCTTTACATTTCAACATTGTGATCTTTTTCAGACTGTCACAACTGAATATTATTTTTGTTCTGTTTCTGTTCATTTAAAACCTACATTGAGACTTTCCCTATTTAAATCATTTGGCATATCTTGAAATTTATTCAATGATCCCGATATCAGCAAATCATATATTGTTCAAATATTCTGTTTTACTTCCATCCTTTCTCAGTTGCTTTTCTGAAAGATGCTTTCAAAGCCTGTTATAAATAGTTTAGGTGAATTTATGTTTATCTCCTTACCTCACTCTGTTTCCAAACTTTATCTGTATCTTTGTGTGGCTAAATCATTGCAATACTATTATTGTATATATTCACAGTAGCTTTTATATAATGTTTATTAATACCCTACTTTCATTGTTACCAAGCCTTTTCATAATCAGCAAAAACTAAACAAAGTAGTTTGCTGAATTCTGTTGTTTTTTATTAGTTAGTCTATTATTTGCAGATGGCCTATTCCTAAAATCTGCCTGTTTCAGTGGCTGGTTTTCATTTGGAATGTGTGTTCGTCTGTCTGTAAGTACTTTTGAGAATAGTTTGCATATGTTAAGTATTAGTCTGATTGGCTGATAGCTGTCAAGGTTTTTATTAGTCCTTTTTTATAAATTTGGATAATAATTCATAGACTGAATTTATAAGATATATTTCTATTATACATTCACTGGGTAAATAGTTGTGATAATCTTTTGTAGAATTTTTCTCATGCATCTTTCAAAAGATCTGTTACTATGCCACCATGTTCTTTTCTGTGTTTTAAATTTTGTAGTGAAGAGCATATTTCATTTGTTGTTACCTCAGGAACACTATGAGTATCTACTAAAGTAATTGTTGCTGGTATTCATATTTTTGAAGCATCCAGATTGATATACTACTCTTTGGTGATCATTAATATTATATTCCTGCATTTGATAACTTCTACATATCTGTCTTCCAGTGCAAGTGATTGTTGTTTATCTGCTTAGGTTGCAGGTTGAAAATATTTCAAGCTCTTCCAATTTCTGATAGCTTTTTCTATGCTTTCCATATTCATCTTCCTTTATTCATGTCTTCCTTTGTTCATTAGTTCATTTAATAAATTTCACTTTTATGTCTCTTATGTCTCCTCTTTTCTTATCAGATTGACTGTTGACATTGATTATCTCCCTTTGTTATTTCTCTTTCCATTTATTTCCCCTGTTATTTCTACTGCTTCTTACCAACTTGTTATTCACATTTTCTATTTTCATTATTCCCCAAAGAATGGACTCCATTCTTGATTTCTATCAGAAATTTGGTGATGTTCTCTCAGACCTTATTAGGATATGCTTTCTTTCTGAGAATCATTTGGTTTCTCTTTTGATTTTAAAGTAAAAAATGATCCTTCTAGCTGCTATCTTATGATTTCTTTCTGTGTTTACTTTATGATGTCTACATCTTTAATGGTTATGGCTTTGTCAGCAACTATATATATATATATATATATATATATATATATTCAGTCATATGGATATAAGTTTGTAACCATAGGTTTCATTCTTTTACTGTCATCAGACAAATATATATAGAAATTATATATATATATATATATATATATATATATATATATATATATATATATATATATATATAAAAGTGGACATACAAGTCAACACTTAGAGGCGACAGTCTGTTTCATGCTAGATGCAATCGTCAGGTCGCCTGACGATTGCATCTAGCATGAAACAGACTGTCGCCTCTAAGTGTTGACTTCTATGTCCACTTTTATATTTACACACGCTCTATCTCTGATATTGAGCACTTTATCCCATAAATATAGCACATCTTAAGACTATATTTCTTCATATATATATATATATATATATATATATATATATATATACTTTCAGCCTTGTGCCACATCTTAGCTACACTTGTAAAATCACTATATATATATATATATATATATATATATATATATATACTCAGGCCAGAAGATGAAAATATATAAATATATTGTTTAATAAATTATGTGTCTACTCAAATATTAGTATTCAGCATCCAGTGTTTTTGCATGTTTATATATCTAAATATGTTTACGTGTTTGTGTATTATAATCCGATTGTGTATGTATTGTCGTTTTCATCCTCCCCTGCCCATATCACTACTTCAAATGTATCTGAGTTGTAACGAAGCTTTACATCCCCATTAGATTAACGTTTATTCTAACTGAAATTTTAACCTTTCAATTAAAACAAAATAAATAATAAAATATATGTATTTTTTCCTCAGTTTCTCCTTTAAATAATTTTATAATATTTTAAACTTAATACAGATTAAATTTAAAATTTAAAATTGGTAATATTTAATTTTCAATTTTATGGTAAAATTTAATATTAGTTAGAATGATTTCTATTTTAGTCTAACCCTAACATTAAAGCATTAATTATTATAACCAAGGTTTGACAAGTTTTTTTAATTCTCATATACTTGTATTTTGATTGGTCATTGCAGCTTATTTAACAGTGTTTCCCCTATCAAGGGGTGTTTGGTTGATTTGAACCTTTTAAAACTCTTTATTCTACATTCAACACCATCACTTGATAAAATGCCAAAAGTGTTAAAAAAAAATGGCTATTTTTGTAGTGATTTTATAACGTATTTATGTTATAATTTTTGAATAAATTATATTTGGTCTACTCTGTATTGAGCACTCTTTTAAGAATAGTATTTTTTGGTTATTGGAATAAAAAGAGCACCATGATGCAATTCACTCCACCAGAAATTTGGAAGCAGCATGCTGTACTGCTTGGCATTTGTGCCGGAAGCCCCAATGCAAACATTTCAGAGTGTTTAGGTGTCAATCTGAGGACAGTGCAGAGGATTCAGAAAGAGTTGGATGAGTCTAACAGCGATTACAAAGGTATGGCAGCTTGGAAAACTCACTCTGATTGTTCTAATAAGAAAATTTGTTGGTGAGGGCCTCACTCAACATGGAGGCCTACATTAAGTATCTTGAGGAAGTAGTGCTGTCCTGGGTCAAGGGGGTGGCTTCTGGAAGAGCCTATGTCTGGCAGTAGGACTCTGCACCAAGCCACACAAGCAGGAACACCCAGTTATGGCTGTCAGACAATTTCTGCAACCACATCACACATTACATCTGGTCACCTAACTCCCCAAACTGCAACCTCATTGATTATTATGTGTGTGGCGCAGTTGAGCTAGAGACCAACCAAAGATGAACTAAGGACAAGGATTATGGCAGCAGTCACCAAGGAGACTCTCCATAAGAGATGCAGGAGATTCCAAAGTCATCTGGAGGCTGTGGTTGAAGACAATGGCAATTTTATTGAATAAATTTACTCTGTAGTATTTCAAGATATTTTTGTATAATATTTGTAGATATACCTGTTAAAATGAGATGTCAGTGTTATTTTCATTTTTGGGTAATTTAGACGACAATTTATCCATCGCATCATGTATATATCTCATTGGTGACAGATGAGGAATGCATATTTTTTTTATTATTGGCAAATGTAACCTTATTGTTTCACAAAGCATACACTATGAAGAAGGCACTGTGTTGATGGTAGACTCAGATGGAAAGCTCAAAAATTTATTAGAAAAATAATTAATGAAAACAAGTAGAAAAGCCTAAACATTAATTGTAAGAAGACAGAATGCATGGGAGTGAATAAACGGGACTTCTCAAGATGTGTCAATTAATTAGAGTTAGTGTTTCAATAAAAGCATTGTGGAGAAGGCAATGAGAAACCACTTTATTAACAAGAACAGTCATAGCAATTTACAACAGAAATATCAGATCAGTGTAAAAGAAGTTAGCTCCTTTGGAACTGACTCAGTAAGGAGAGAGTTGTTCAAAAGCTTTTACCTGGTTGTTATCCAGCAACTGTCTGCATTAAAGGTAAAATCAGAATTGAAAAATGTAATATTATGACACTGTATTAATGCAGAAAGTATGAAAATGCAAAACAGGAAATGGAAAGGTTGAATATTAACATTCTGGGAGTTTGTGAAACAAAATAGAAAAACAGCAGGGATTTCATAAGTGACACAGAATTATATGTATAGGAGCAGAGAAAAATGAAAGAGTAGTCTGTTTAATATTAAATAAAGGCAAGGAGAAGTGTGTTTTGTGGTATTGACAGCTGTCAAATAAAGTTCTTGTGAAACTGAAAGAGGAGTCATTCACTATGATGATCATAATAATATATACCTCCATGTCAGAGTTTATTGAAGAAGAACTGGATACATTTTATGAGACACTAGAAAGGATATCAATACAAGTCAAAAGAAATTAGTATTATTATTATTATGGCTGGAGTACGAGCTGAATTAAAAAGTAGGTTTGATTGACTGATTTGTTTTTACAGTTTATCAACCTTTTGCAAGTTATTTAAAGCCAGAAAATATTTTTAGATTGTAAGAATTTTTTGGGGATAATAACAATTTACTAATTAACCCATAGCTGGGGAGAGAAAAGGTGGATTGATACTTTTCGCAAGCATATTGGTGCCTAAGTGAATATTTTCAATTCCAGATCATTATCCATTACACCATCCACTTACAGCATCTAGTATTCCCAAGTGTTTACACATCTAGGTCCTGACCAGATTTGACATTGCTGAACTTTAGGGATCATATGAAAACCAGTGTTTACACATGATATGGCTGTAAGCCTTCAAAAGTAGGAAAGTAACAAAAAGTTAGAAGTGTTTGGTAAGTATAAACATAAATCCTATAATGAGTGCAGAGAAAGAAAAGGTTCTTTGGTACAAAGCGAATGATGATATAATAAAAAACATTTGGTTTAAAGAATACCCAAGATGATTGCAAACTTTGAAAAAACTGGCATATAGACTACTTAAACATCAACAAACTATTTCAAAATATGACTTTATACTCTAAAACATACCCACATTTTTTTTTACAATAATGTTCACCATGTACAAGGCTCAAGAGCCACTCAAGGTAGAGCGTTATAGAGTGTTGTAACCTAGGGAAGGTTACCAAATAAAATAATCAAATGAAGGTTGGTAATGAATGATAATACTTAGGACATGAACAACACATAAGATTCGCCAGCAGCATGTAGAAGAAGTATTCAACTACTAGAAGTGAGTCAAGTGAATTCCACACTGAATCTCTAACTGCAGGATATCTACCACCACCCCATGTGGTCTGCTGTGGCATGAGGCCAAATTTAATGTGGTGTATCAAAGCCTGTAGGCTCAGCCAAAAATTCCCCGTAGACCCTGTATAAAATGGGGTCGGGTAACTGTTTCCCAAGACGAGACTCCGCCCTTTGACATAGCCTCATCTGGGGATCCTCTCTGCCCAGAGGCAGAGAGTTTGACCAGCACAGCTGGAGACGAATCTGCAACTGCAGACTAACATACAGTATTTACTACTGTATTTATGTGAATGGGAACATAGCCATTATTGTCCGTAGGTATGCTACAACATAGGGTAAGTGGCACAGTTTATGATGATATGTGGGGAAGATAATGGTTAACCCTAGACCTGAACAGGTTAAGATTGTAGTGATCAGGGAAGCATTCTCTTGGGTGTTGGTTCCACAAAGCAGCAGTTTTGGGGAAAAATGCTTCTCAAATAAAACTTATATGTCACCAATGGAATACAAAACGAATGAGGGTGGTTTGCTACAATGCTTGTGAGTCTTAGCTACGAAGGTCAGAACTGGTGGAATTAAAGAATGTAGTTTGTCGGAACACTTTCCATGGAAATAGTGATAGAGTAGAAAGAGGCTTGCAATGTTTCATCTGTGGGAAAAGGGTTGTAGGGTGGAAAATAATTCATCACCCATAAATATGCAGAAATGCTTTTGGACTCTATCAAGACTAGAAAGTGAAGACTGGGCAGCTCCTGCTCATATATGACAGCAGTACTCCATTTTTGGCCTAATCTGGCTCTTTTGTAAAGGTAGAGAAGAAGTCAGGTAATTACTGGAATGGTAGAGGGAACCAATTATTTTTCCAGCATCTTTAGCAATGAATCATATGTACAAGTTACACTTGAGGTCTCTGATAACCATAAGTCCTAAGAGGCACTTAAGTCATAGGGCCTCCCTGGGAGAACACCTGTTCAACACAATAGGTGAAAATTCAATATCTGCTCTGTGATGATGGAAAGTCATTAGTTTCGTACTGACTGCAGGAATAGGAAAGTTGGTTGTTTGTTGTGCGAGATTCCATCTTGCACATTTATAAATCTACCATTTGTCCATGCATTGAATATTGCTGCTATATCTGGTCTGGTGCTCCTGCTATATATTTAGAGATTCTTGATAAAATCCAAATCCTTTTTTCCCTAGTGTCTTGATTACATGAATTTAAGTGTACTACTAGATTGACAACTAGGTCTCTCTGTTTTACAGTTGAACTAGATAGATGCACCCACCACTTCCATTCGAACAGTTTCTTTTCTCTCACTTTTCACCTGTGAAACTATCTTCTGATTTTTTGCTTCCCTGCCACCTCCAGTCTTCAAAAATTTAAATGCAATGTCAATCATCATCTTTTGTCTTCCTGAAGCCTGTTCCTTTATTGTCTTTTGTCCTCACTAAAGTCTTCTCATTCACATTCACTCCCTGTAACTCCCTGTGTCCTAGTGGCATTATCGCCTTGCTTGAGGTGAAATGATTAAAAAAAATTCACTCACATGCAATCTAAAGGTAACTATAAATATTAAAGAAACCCAAGGCAATGCCTAAACTGCAATATGACAAACTGCACAATGACTTAATTTGCAAACAAACATCTGTAGTTGGAGTTAAGAACAAATATGAAAAGATGAAACAGTTCAGGAACTCAAAGTGGAATATTTTAAGGAAAGCAAGAAAAGAAATCCTCCTAAGGGAAGAGAGACAAGAAAAGAAAAATAGAATGATAAGTGAAATTCTGAACTGAATAAGAGGCTGAAGATAATGCATAGCAAAAGTACAAAATATATGAGGTTAATCAGAAAACATCAGACATATATATTAGCAAGCCAAAAATTATGATTTAATCAGAAATGGAAAATGATAAAAAAACTGCAGAACACAGATGCAGTAGGCTTGAACACAAAAATAAAAGAAATAATAAGACAGAAAATGTACTCTTTAGCAAGAAGAGGGTGCAGGAACATTATTATTAATAAATAAAAAATAAAAATATAAAATAATAATAATAAATATAAATAAGATAAAATAAAACAAATAACATTAAAACTTTGTTTAAAATAAAATAAATAAAACCAAAATAATAAGTTCTCCCAGCATGCAATAGAAAACTTTCCTGCCAGGGTAATGGTTTCTGTAATGCCTCAAAAATGTCAAAATCACTCTCTTTGCTGTAGACCCTCAAAGGGTCAAGACATCCAGTTCCTCTTCTCGCCTTGACACTTTGCTTGTCATAAGCTGTGACTTTCTTCCTCTATAACATGTAACCTTAAAAAACATATAACTAAAATACATACACACCAGTACACAGAAATAAAATTATATGATTTTAATTTACAATTTAAGATGCTTTTAGTGTTATTTCTTTGTATGTTTTTATTCTTGTGAAAACGATGCTATCCTTTCTGTGAGTGATCCTACAAGGGAACAATTGTAATGGAAAAAGTATGACAAGGATGGAATGAATACATAGGAAAACTCTTTCCTGATAAAGGAAGAGAGAAACATGCATTATATAAAAGCATAAAAGAACTTGTGATACTAAAATCTAATATAAGAGCAGTCATGAAGATGAAGAGGAACAAAGCAGCAAACCCAGATGGGACTGTCATAGAGATGATGACTGACTTTGTTGATTTTAGGATTGGTATTTAATATTTATAGCAAAGGATCCTAAGAGGTAATAAAATTCTGACCAGGATTTATTATTAATAAGCACAATTTTAAGAATATTGGATATGCAGATGACTGAGCAGTGCTCAGTCCTGGAGAACAGCTGTCCATAGAAGTACCCAGCTCATTGCATTAGAGAGAGGAGATTGGTAGTGATATCAATATCAGTACAGCCAATGGTTGGCCGCTAGAGTGCTTCACATTAAAGCCGACCTTGTGTTACATCATGTCACTGTGATGAGATGGGTAAATACATAAATAAGCAGATGACACCATGCAGATGGTAGACAAAGAAAGAAAACTGCAGAAACTCTTAGACAAGCAGTAAAGGAAAGCAGAATAAAAGGACTATCAATTGTAAAGGACAAAATGTATGGCAATAAGAAAGAAGAGCCATCCTTGATGCAAGCAAGCAATTTGGATGTATCAGAATCAATGAACTGAATTGGAGATATCAGAATCAATGAAGCAAATTGGAGATATCAGGATCAATAAAGTGAACTGGAGATATCAGAATCAATGAAATGAATTGGGGATATCAGAATCAATAAAGTGAATTGGGGATATCAAAATCAATGCAGTGAATTGGGGATATCAGAATCATTGAAGTGAATTGGAGATATCAGAATCAATGAAGTGAATTGGGGATATCAGAATCATTGAAATGAATTGGAGATATCAGAATCAATGAAGCAAATTGAAGATATCAGAATAAATCATGTGAATTGGATATATCAGAATCAATGAAGTGAATTGGAGATATCAGAATCAATTAAATGAATTGGAGATATCAGAATCAATGAAGTGAATTGGAGATATCAGAATCAATCAATTGGATTGAAGATATCTGAATCAATGAAGCAAATTGAAGATATCAGAATAAATCAAGTGAATTTCAGATATCGGAATCAATGAAGTGAATTGGGGATATCAGAATCATTGAAATGAATTGGAGATATCTGAATCAATGAAGCAAATTGAAGATATCAGAATAAATCAAGTGAATTGCAGATATCGGAATCAATGAAGTGAAGTGAAGATATCAGAATAAAGCAGCTGCAGAAATATTAAGATTCATTTGAATGATGAAAGATGACTTCCAAAAAGCTAAACAAAGTATTAAGAAACAGGAAAATGTTGTTGGAAACAAAGAAAACAGTGCTCAACTGTTATGTAATATCAATCTTCCTATATTATATAGTAGTGAATGATGGGCAATTTCCTTGCAGATGAGGTAACAGGAATGTTCTATAGAAGGATGCTGAGAATGTCATAATCACACTATATGAGTAACAGGAAAGTTTTTAGGAAAATGTAACCAAAAAGTCACTTATATTTAGAATAAGAAAGAGGCAGTTGAATTTTCTTGGAGACATAATGAGGAAAGAGGGCTTGGAGAATTTGACACTCACAAGACATATTCAAGACAAGAGGGGTAAGGGAAACAGAAAGTAACCTATCTAAGGAGCTTGTGTAATTGGATGACAGCACAGGGACTGGGAGAGATAATAAGGAGGCAAATAAAGGGTTTCAAATGGCAGGAAATTGTGAAGAGCTACAATTATTCACATCCTGGAGGAATTAGTAACATAAAACAAGAAGGTTACTGAAGTGATAAACAAAAGAGATGATAGAGGACTTCGGTAGATCACTCTTCATAGCATTGCCAAAGAAAACAGTTGCAAATGAATGTGAATGAACAATCAGCTTGATAAAGCATGCAACAAAATGTTTTATGTGAATTGTAAGAAACTAGGGTAGAATTAATTTCGAAATAAGTAGGAACAATATAACTTTGTACAATACACTGGAATTAGAAATGCAATTTTTATGATCAGAATACTAACAGTGTGAGTAACAGAACCCATGTTTCATAGATTACACAAACTTGGATGTCAAAAACTTACTTAAGAAAGTTCCAAAACATTCCTCACAATAGTAGGAGACAAATTGGAGATAAACTGCAATATTAAAGAAACTTCGCAACCTCTCAGTATACAATCTGACAGATTGCTAATGTTTTCTGTATAGATAATACTTTTCCAATAATAATATATAAAGAAAAAGGCCTGGTTAGGAGATAAAAAAAGAAAAGTGTACTAAGTCGCTTCTAAAGACCAGATACAACCTGCACTTGAAAAAGGTCAAAGAATGTAATGTCTGAGATGTACTAAAAACAACAAAGACATTCAGCTGGAAAAGACAAGGGGGTACTGAAAAG
Organism: Acanthosepion esculentum; assembly: GCA_964036315.1. Lineage (NCBI taxonomy): Eukaryota > Metazoa > Mollusca > Cephalopoda > Sepiida > Sepiidae > Acanthosepion > Acanthosepion esculentum. Next base: position 102,304,335 of record OZ038476.1, on the reverse strand, counting down.
TTGTTAGCCAAACCAAGAATGGATTTGAAAAGTTTAGTTGGATTTTGGAAATGGGTAGAGTCGAAAAACATTTCAGCACTCCTTTGGATGTAGAATAGTGAAACTACTTTATCACAAAACTTCAGAATGCAACTAGAACATGTACATCTGAAAACAAAAATGTTCAAGCTGAATCTCATTTTTCAGAAAACATACGTATAAATATTTTAAGGAAAAATGTTGTATTTGCAAAAGAAAATTCAAAACATTGAAAAAATCATTGGTAAATACACACACACACACACACATATATAAATATATATATATATGTGAATTGGTTTTTTTTAAAGAAAAATGAATAGATGGAAAAGAAAATTTAAAAAATTGTATATATGAAGTTCTTATTTAAAAATCATTGGATGCCAAAAAATGTTTAGTATTTGATTTAACAAATCTCAAATAAAGTCTTGCACAACTGATATTATTAATAATATCATTTTTCAGTATAAATATAGAATTGATGATTTTGATAAAATATGTCACTTGCCTGAAAAAAGAAGACAATGAAAATATAAGCTTATTGAAAAATAAAATTGAATGAAGAGGGAAGAATGTGCTTGAAAGGTGAAAAACCTGCATCTTAAATATTTTATTATTTTACCAAAAAAGTAAAAAATATCCCTATCATAGTAAAAGAAGAAATTTGATTAAGATTTAACAAAAGTAATGAATATTTTCAGTTTTATCCACATCATGTACTATTTTGGCTTGTTGCAGATTATCAACTTGTGTGACTTAAATCATCATTGTGATTTTCTTTTAGGGTGATATATTGCTGCAGAATGTAGTAAAAGAAAACAAGAAAAAAAGATTAAACATCAATTGCAAGAAGAGAGAATAAATGGTTGTTAGCAAAAGAGACAGCCCAACATGCAAATTACAAACTGGAGATGCCAAAATCAAGCGAGTGCAAAAATTTAAATATCTAGGAAATGTCATATCAAAAGACAGAAAGTGCAACATTGAAATCCGTAGGGGCATTGGGATAATGAAATATGCCTTCCAAAAGCTAAGCTAAGTATTAAGAAACAGAAAAATTTCATTAGAAACAAAGAAAAAACTACTTAACTGCTATGTAATATTGGTTCTCCTATATGGCAGAGAATGCTAGAAATCTCATCACAGATTAAGAAAAGACTTGAAGCAACAGAAATATGGTTCTACAGAAGGATGCTGAGAATACCATAGATTGAACATGTTAACATGTTGATGAAGTTTTAGAGAAAATGGAAACAAAAAGGACACTTTTACTTAACATCAGAAAGTGATAGTTGAAATTTCTAGGTTATATAATGAGGAAACAAGGCTTGGAAAAATTGATACTTACAGGACATATTGACAGCAGGAGGGACAGAAGAAAGTATAACCTATCTACTGAGCTTGTGTAAATGTTTGGCAGATCAGGGTTTAGGAGAGAGAGCTAAAAGATAAAATTTACAAAGAGCTATAAAGAACATGAAATTGTGGAGAGTCATGATCACATGGCATGGCTTATAAAAGAAGCAGAAGAGATCACTGCATGTGGTCAGGATGCTGGGTTTGTTTATCAAGTCACCATCTGCAGATAGATTGCCAACACAAAGTGCTTGCATCTGCCCATGCTAGCACAACCATTGACAGTTTCACCAACTCAGTTCCACCCACAAGGCTTGGGTCAAACAATGATATAGTTTTCAGGCACGGATGTTGCTGCAAACTGTGATCATCTCTCCAGGAAAATTTAATCAAGAAGTCACTGCCTTGATTAATTGATTGATGATGAGATTTGATCCGGAGCTTCATGGTCAGATTGCTAACTCTCTAACACGTGCCCAATTTTATACATTTTGGAATTGAGATATTAGATTATACTAGACTGAATTACATATATAAACACACATACAAACAAGCATGAACACAAATGCACATGCCTGTGTGTGAACTTACACACACATAAATATGCACAAATTCTGTAAATTCTGGATATTAAGTAAATGAAACCTTTGATATTTGAAAGAATAAAAAGAACAGATTATAGGATATTTTTTTTAAAATATGGATATTTGAAAAACTAGAAAAAGAGTTATGAAATCAATGTATTAAAGAAACAGTTTGATATTTGAAAATGGATACGAAATAAAAATTACTTAAATTTTTGATACTTGAAAAAATATCTTAATAAAAAGAGCTTTTTTATATTTATGAAAATAAAAATTATTGAATAATGAAAAAGAAGCCATGTCAGAAATATTTAGAGGAGGAATTATTATATTGGGTCAGAACAAAGATTTAGCCTTTTTTAAGCAAATTTAAAAGACAATATTTAGATATTTGTGCATGGATATATTCAACTACATATGTGCCATTTTGTTTCACTATATTTTGCCATTTTTGAGGCAGCTTCAAGATTTCACCATCCCAGAACTTAGCATCTTTTTAGGTGTTGAACTGGTGTAAGCAGTTTCAACAGTCTTCCAGAGAACTGAAGTTCTTTCTATTAAAAACATTGTGTAGGGATCAAAATAAGTGGTAATTCCAAGGTACAAGATCAGCTGAGTACAACAGATATAGTAGTACATCTCAGCCAAGTTGTACCAATTTCTGTGTGATCTTCTTCCTTATGGACCCTAGAAATTTCAACTATCTCTTTCTGATGTTAATTATAAGTGTCCCTTTTGTATTTTCTCTAAAAGTTTGTAGTTGCTTGCATGTTCAGATCATGGTATTCTCATCATCCTCCTGTAGAACCACATTTCTGTTGCTTCAAGTCTCTTCTTCATCTAAGAGATTGTTCAGCATTCACTGCCATATACAAAGTCTGGTATTACATAACAGTTTTCTTTGTTTTTAAAAAAACAGAAGAAACAGAAATATTAGTTTAAAAAAACATTGTATTTTTCAAATTAAAAAAACTGGATCAGTCAATATTACAAAAATACTTTTAATAGTTGAAGAATTCTTGAGCATTTGCAAAAACATTTTCAGTTATTTAGAAAAAAGTAGTTTGTATATTTGAATTAAAAAAGGAATCTGCAGTTTTTTGGAATGATAGAGTGGGAAAAGCAAAACAAAAAAAATCATGTTTACAAAAGATCCTTACATATTTGCCAGTGTTCTATAAAAGTACACAGTGATACATTTAGATTTCATTTGTTTTTGGTTTTTGTTAATTTTGTCCAATGTCTTTTTTTGCAATTTAAACAAATTATATTCCATTTTCACCAAATCTCACACATAACAACTTTCACAAGCCTGAGGAAAAGATAATTTTGAATATTTTATGTTGTTTTTAAAATGATTGGCTTCTAAATTAAAAAACTGGCTTTGACAAAATTCAAAATGGCTGAAAAATATTGTGCTCTGTTTTTTGCAAATACACATTTATTTCATCTGAGTTTACAGGAAACAACTCTCATTTGGGCAATCATTCATTAAATTTTTCTACTAATTTCTTAATTTTAAAAGTTTTTCTATCTAAAAATTTCTTGTTACTAATAAAATACATAAAGAATACCCTTAATATCTAGCACATTTTTTACATATTTAAATTTCCATTTCTATTATTTAATATTTGAAGCATTTGTGAGGGCATATTACTTTGTTTAATTCAAATTATTTTTATGGTAACACCTTTGTGGGAAAATTAAATAAAATCATTAAATAAAATAATAATAAAGAATAAAAAATTGAAAAAATGAATACATTTTCCTGTTTTGGTTGTGCCGATCTATATCGCACATACATACATACATACATACATACACAAATACAAATCACATACAATGACTAGCATTCATTGGTTAATAAATCACCACTACATTATTATAGACATTTATAAATTTCAGCAATGCAACAGTTTTGTAATTGCCCTATTTTCATGTAGTCAAGTCTTCTCAAAACTTGCTCGCTGATTGGTCAATGCCAACCAATCAAATCGACTGCACGTGAAGAGTAACTTTTCCCGTGCAGTGATCAGGAGCCTATAGTCACTTATATAAGCAAGAATTTTTCTTAGCTAATTAGTGAGAATTCAGCTGCCAAACAAATCTACGACAGTTGAAACCATGCACCCACTCCCATGCTGAACATTCCTTATACACTCATATAATCTTTTCTTACACAGCAAAATCTTCTGAGAAGAGTCATTATAAGAAACTCTCATAAACATTCTTCCAGTGAACTTTGGAATACTAAAAATACATTTAAAGAGAGACAACTCTTGTTTTATTCAACCTTTTCTTACTTAAATGCATGCTTTCTTTCACATTGTTGTTTGATATTGTACATCTTGTTAAATACATATTTTATGTGTAACAATGTCTTTTGCTTATCCTTTTCCACGTCAGTCTTGTTTCCTAATCTAAAGTTAAATTAATGTGGTGAAGTCCACCACATGGTCATCTGTGCAATTTTATTACCCCACTTGGCTTTGCTAGATTCCTGTTAAATGGCACTGTTAAGTTTTATAAAAAGACAAATATTTATTTTGTCTTTCTCTTTTCTCCTTCTTACTCCAAGATGTAGCAGAATGTAGATGAAAATGTCCACAAGGGGGAATATTTCCTTTCTCCAGTGAACTGATGGATGAAGTAAGTACAACCTGTGTTTTTGGTCATTCCAACTCAGTACAGGGCTAACTTGAGCTTGACCAATATAACCATTCTTATCATGACTTACCCTAACTTACTTCTCTCTTCACACTTTCCATCATATAACAATTGGACATGTTTTGCAGCCCCACCAATGAAGTAATTCCAACCTTTACTTTGGTTGTTCCAACACAGCACAAGCTGACATGAGTTTGACCATTATAACTCCCGATGGAGTAAGTACAACCTTTGCTTTGGATGTTCCAACTTAGTACAAGGTTGACTTAAGCTTGTCCATTATAACCATTCTTATTTTAACTTACTTCTGAACCAGAAAAAAAAATAGACATACCCAAGAGACATTGAAAACTTAGTTTCCCTACAGTTTCTATAAAAAGAAAAGGCTGAATATCTTCTAACTTTTTAAGTAAATGAAGAATAATGGAGTAGCTTTTAAAGAGCAAACCAAGTGGAGTTGTCTAAGCGCAGCTTAGACGAGGCACAAATATGGGGCAAATAAAGGCTGTTACCTTGACTTATTTACGTTATTCGGATTATTATCCTCATCTTCATTGCCATATTTAGAGATGTAGACAGATGCTGTTACCTTTTCAATATTGACAGTTGCTAATAATATGTGAAGAAGATTATTTTTAATGTCTGAATTTAATATATTTGTGTGTGTATGTGTTTGAATTACAATTAATGAGATCCAAACATCCCCATCTTTTTTTGTGGATGTACCAGATGAATGATACCTTAACCAACTCAGTTATAGAAACCTATGGCTACACAGGGCAAAAATTGTAATGGGTGTAATAGGCAATAAAGAGAATATTTCTAGTTTACATTTCTCCATTCTAGGCATATCTGATATGCTAACACCTTACAGAATAGAATAGCTGAAAAAAATGAATGAATAACAAAAATTATATACAGCTACATACATACTTGCCACTAATTTTTCCCCACACTGAGAAACTATAATATTTAAATACAACAATGTGAAAGAGCAAGAAGCAAGAGGGTCTTGTAATAATTCCAGGAGAGAAAACAGGCAAGCAGGTGGTGTTTTCAATATACCTGGGGACATCATATAGTTTCTTCTGCTCTTTTAACTGTCATGGGTAGTTATGTCTTACTTCTCCATGACTTACATATCAACTGACATGGGAAAATATATCTTGCCTCTATGTGTTCTAAATAGAAACTGGAGTTGGTTACTCTATGAACTGACATCACTCACTTGCGATCACGTAATACTCACAGATTCATCTTACCCAAAGAGAGATAATCGCCCTTTGCATTCCTATTCTCTACAGGCATAATGCTATCTCCTCAATCCAAATCTTAACATCATTTTTAATCCTAGTCTTAAATTATTTGTATTCTGAGATGGAGCACATTTTGTTCATTTTTGGTTTATTTCTGGTTTCCTTTTGTCATAACTTTTTGCTAAAATATCTGATTAGCGCCCTTTTATAGTCATCTTTCATCACAATGTAATTCTCTTTATTAAAAAAATCTTCCAAAAATAAAATATATTCTTCTGAAACTTCATTTGAGGAATGTTAGCTGATTTGAAGTATAATTAATCTGATTTGAAACAAATGTTATTTATGTTAAGTTTAAAATACGACAGAAATGTATATTTTAACCCAACATTAGCTATGTTTTAACTGATAGCATCTGTGTTGATGAGTTTGACAAGGTGATGACAGATCTAATGTTGTTGTTCTACAGAGACTTTATCTGTAAAACATAATTGAAGAAAATGACATGAGCACCATTTTTATTTAATTTTTAAGTATTCAGTAATCTTAAAAATTTATGAAAATATTCTCCATAATTTAATGTTTTATTGAATTTTAGAAATTTTTGGCTTTAAATTTGCTACAATTCATTGCTCTTATTTTTTGATGATGCCATGCATGGTTTCCCATATTTACAAAAAACATTCAGGTTGTATACCTTCTGACTATTTAAGTTAGTAATATGAAGTAGCAATAAAAAATGTAGTGTCTGATGAGATTTGAATTTGCATCTTGCATTCTAGAAGCTTATCTTTAGCATACATCTTTATTCCTATTGTCTATAATTTTGTAAAGAGTAATTCCAAGAGTTGTTCAGACAAGTGAACTGATTTTTAGTGTTTGTAAACAATATGAAGAATTGATCTCGGGCTTAACAAAATTGAAATTTCTATTATCCTACTTCATACTAAATTGTTGATGTCCTTGAAAATTATGATAAGAAGCAACAATAAAACGAAAAACATGTTTGGTGAAAAAATTAATAATGAAAATGCTTCAACTCCAGATTCAAATAAATCAAATTATTAAAATGGCTAAGAGAAGTAATCACTCATAAATTTACTAACTTAATTTGATTTACTTCTCTTCCCACTGCCGATGGGACAGGAAATATATAAATACACATTGATAATTATTATATGGTTTAATAATCACTTTTTCATCTTATTGCTGTTCTTTATCACAACATTCTAGGTTGAATACTTTTTGACTTTTTTAAGTAGAATGGAGTAAAAATAATAAAGTAGTCTTTAATGAGTCTGAGTCTGATGTCTTTTATGGATAAAGCTTTAAAAATTAAATCACAGAAACCTTTGGGCAAAACTCTCCAGTCATATTGCTATCTCCTCAATCCAAATCTTAAGCTATTGTTGCTTTTTATCACAAATTATTTTTATTCTGAGATGAAGCACATTTTATTAATTTTTGGTTTATTTCTGGCTTTCTTTCATCATAACTTTCTAGGTTAAATGCCTTCTGACTATTAAAGTTAATAACATGGAGTAGCAATAAAAAAAAATGTAGTTTCTGAAGAAACTTGAATTTTCAGCCGATATCATCTATGAAAAATAAACTCCTGTGAAAGGGAGATAAGTTCAAGACTAATGAAAAGCTTTTTATTTTGATTTCATGCTATTTATTTTAATATTCAACCTAGAAAAATGGGATAAAATGCAACAACGAAATGAAAAAAAGGATCTGCTAAGAATTAATAACAAAAATAATCCAATTTAAGTAAGTTCAAATAGTTACTTAGTAGCAAAAACAAAAAATAAACATGAAAAATTGGATTAGGGAAATAAAAATATAACTGTGAATATAAGCTTCTGTAGCCTAAATGGTTAATCCATCATTCATGGAAGATAAGCTTCCAAGATATGAGTTCAACTCTTATCAGGAGTGTATAAAGTGTATTTGGCTCAGAAAGTTATGATATTAATGTAAAAATAAGAAGAAAAAAGACTTGTCAAAAATTAATACTGAAAATACTCCATCTCAGTGGCCATATAAATAAAAATATTCTTAAAAAGAGATTTAAAAAAATTAAATTATAGGAAAGTAATTATAATAACAAAAATAATAAATAAGCATGTAGAATAAGTTATATGTGACTGTCCAAATACATACAAACTGTAAAGATAAATTTTATTAATGCAAAGGGATATTGAAAAGTTCTTGGCCTGACCAAGAAGGCAATAGTATATCGTCATGAAATGTACATTCTATTCCACATATTCACCCCAAAGTTCAAAAGACTCAGCATATCATTATTCAAGTTTCTTTAACCCTTCTTGTCAAAATTTTGTTTGTTTTTATTGGAATACTGCTCTGAAAATCATACAAAATTTCCTCCCTTTCAAACTTGTTTCAAGGTTTTGAAATTGAGAGAGCATGATTTGGTAAGCAGGATGTATGGTTTCTGTACAGCTCAAACCCCAAATTCTCCACAATATCCATCATCTTACCAGCACTGTGAGCAGATGAATTTTCCTGCAAATAGAGAACAACTTTTATAACTTCCTCTCTGTTTTAATGTTTGTTTTAACTGGCACATCAAGTTACAGTCAGATTCTGTGTGGACTGTTTGTCCTTTCTGGGAATTATCTGCAATATATTTCCTTATCCATCTCCCACCCCCAAAACTGTCCTATTGATTTTTGTTTGTGAATTTCTTTAGCCAAGAAGAACCAGAGTGCTTCCACTACATGGCTGCTTTTGGATCTATGTTTTGTTCCAAAAGCTTATAACCAGATTGCTGAAAATGGTGCAAAATTAACTGGGAAGCATCTACTTGGTTTAGTTTCAGGTCAGCATTCAAACATTATACGAGAGCTAGAGAAAAACAAAAAATATTTTAAAAATTGTACTGTGAGCTCTGATAAAAATGGTTACCGAGATATTAGGTCTATAAGTCTAAAAAATTCACTCACTGATCCCCCCTGAACACATGGCCCAGTGGATAAAAGAATCGGCTGAATAATCCAAAAAAGTGATTTAATCCAAAGAGTTGTGTGTACAATACCTGGCCACAGCAGAAGAGAGTTGAGTTACAAAAGGGAATTAACTGAAACGGAGATATTCACTCCTCCCACCACCACAACCACCACCAAAAAAAAGGCATGTGCAATTAGAACAATTTACTCCTGTGGACTAAATAAAGGGTTTAGTTTGAAATTCCAACGTATATTACCTGAAGAAGGCTGAAGCATACAGCAACCAAAATGTCATGAATATGGCAATAAAGATGAGGACAACAGTCTGAACAATATAAATAGTGTAAATAGTTACAATACCTCATCTCAGAAATATAGACAGATTATATGTTTGATTTTATTGTTTTGTTTTTTATAGCTTATCAACCCACTGAAGGTTATTTAAAGCCAGAAAATATATTTAGATTGCAATCATTTTTTTGGTGAGGTAGGTAATAATGATTTAGTGATACAAGTCTTACTAATTAACCCATAACTGGGGGAGAAGAGGTGGATTCATACCTTTCCCAAGGTTATTTGCACGTAAGTGAATATAATGAAATTAGAACTCGCGTCTCTGATTAACAATTCCAAGTCATTATCCATTACATCACCCACACAACCAAGCTTACAGCAACTGGTATTCCCAAGCGGTTACCCATCTAGGTATTGACCAGGCTTGACGTTGCTTAACTTTGGTTATTGTATGTGAACTTGTGTTTTAATGGGATATGGTCATAAGCCTCTAATCATTATAGCACTCACTTGACTGCCAGTTTCTGTATACACAGCTGCTTATTAATTTTAAACTCTGAATATATTCAGCATCTTCTTTTTGTTAATTAGTTTCAAGAGTAGACATAGTTGAAAGCCTCTTTGATTGTGCTGAATAGCGGGTCTCAAAATATCTATGCTAGAAATTGGTATATCACTTCTTCACAGTTGAGTATGATGGTACTTGTCACCAAAGGTTTGCACAAAGCACACATGGGTTTATTTTGGAGTTTTCTTCATGACAGTCAGAGTTCAACTTTTGAGAATTCCATACTTTCAATTGACATAGATGAGTGAGTGATTTGAAACAAATTCAAAAACAAGCACAAGAATCCTGAAAATTGGCAGCACTTTACAATATAAAAGAACCCTCTTTCCAGACACAGTGACAAAATAACATTCAGATACTGGGAAGTGGGTTGGGCTGAGAATTTTTCAACACTACCTTTTAAAACAAAAATAAAAACTGATGCCAATATTTCTCTTTGCTGTTTAAATGTGTCTCATTGTTTAGTTTAATTATATAAACTATGAAAACAGACTTCAATCAATATAATTTATTTTGTTGCATCATTGAAGTTTTTGCCTTGAAACATCTGTAATATGAAGTACTTTATAAAATGTAATTTTGTGAGACAATAGGACAGTAAGAAACACTTGTACTGGTATGAGATTTCCCAGGTATCAAGATGAATGAAAAGAGAGTGTCAGATATATTTTGGAAGTCGAGGCATATACCTCCTGGATATAACCACAAGAAGATCATCATCGGATTTAGATAGAAAAGAAAATAAAAAGCATTGTTTTGTTTCCACTTTTTTTCTTTTTTACTTAGAAAATCTTTTAAAGGAAATGTTGCATTATCTTTTATAGCTTTCTTAATATATTTGAAATTATTATTTATTATCCATTACTATGTCAGGCTAAAATGCATATGAAGACAGAAAATGATTGTAAGTTTTCTGATAAGAAAATTATTTGAAAAATATGTCTATGATATGTATATCTGAGGTTGATTCTAAGGTGAATGTTATCAGCACACACACATATATATATAATAAAACACACACACACACACATATATATATACATGTGTGTGTGTATGTGTATCAATATGAGAACAGAATTTGAATGCAACATAATAAAGTTAAAAATGTCAAAATACAATAATACATATAATAGTATATATTTACCTGGCCTCTCCACTAAGGCAGGATGTGGCACAAGGTTTATTTTTTATGTGGTGATCCCATATGCATACAGGCAATATACAAGATACATGGGGAGCCAATACACATACACATATGGGCAAGACAAAAATTGCTCAATCCCCGTGTCCACTGTCATGCTGGCATTGATATTACACTGACTCAGTACAATGAATCTCTGCGACTGGGTGCCTTCTCACATCTAAAATGAGGAGAACAGTTTACCCCACTTTCAGCCAAAGGTAAACTCCTCTGACAGGTGTTATTATTCAGCACGCCCACATTGTTACCAAATGTGACACAAGGTTGATGTTTAAAGTGGGTTTAACTGCAATACTGTAAAAAAATTGCCCAAGCCCTCTCAGTACTTCCCCTTTTGAGGATGACTCAGGTACAGGGCAATAAACCAAACCCCCCTCCCAAAGGAGAGCTACTGCCTCGGAGGAAGGCCACCTAGGGCTTGGGCTCAAAACAATAATTTTTAAACTTCCATGGTATGTGCCAAGTAAGTTTACATATAATAGTAATTTTCAGTCAGTAACACTTGCTTTATTATTCTGACCAGTATTCCCTTCTTGGCAGTGATACTCATGTTTCTTATGAGGTTTGTCATTGGTAACCTTCTTAGAAATTCAAACTAGACCCTTTATTCTATCCACAGAGATTGTTCACTTACTTAGGGGAGATAATTCCTATCTGATAATTCATATCTCACCTGTCTTATTCACTTTTGGGACATTTTTCTATTTCTTCAACTGAAACAGTGTGTGTGACTTTTCTGTACTACCAGACCCAGGGATTGAACACACAATTGCCAGGGAACCAGTTATTTAACCAATGCTTTAATCATGTCTTGTGGACAAACTTCTTCTTCTCCTGCTCCTCCTCATCCTCCTTGTGCTCCTCCTTTTCTTCTCCTCCTCCTCACTGTCCTCCTCCTCCTTTTTCTTATTCTTATTTTCTTCTTCCTTCTATGTGCCATGTTCTAAAGGAACATGGGGAAATATGGCTATCTACAACTTCCTATCTTGTGTGACTCTTAGCAAATTTTCTCCCTTTACTAAAGTTCTTCTTTTCACCTATTCAATCACACAAGTTCATCAAGTAAGGTTGCTTGGTGTCTTTTCTTATCTTTCTTGCCCTCAATATGCCTTGTCTAATCCTCAGATGGTGGAAACTATCTTAACTCTATAATAGGTCTACTCTTTAAGAGAAAAAAAACGAGTCAAACAATAATTGGCATGTCCAGACACTTAAAACTTAATTTTCATAGACAGAATAAACATTTCTTGTTGCTTCCATTGCTGAAAAGACATTTTTAAATTCCTGCAGCATACAGTGTCTGATATGGGTCTGATCTAACCTGAATTTAAAAGGGTAAAATCAATACAAAAATATATATATTATATATATATATAATCATTTCACAACATGCAAGGCAGTAAAGCCACCAAGACACAAGGGGTTACTGAGTGTGAAAGAATAAGAAAGAAAGAGAAATATTATTAAGGAGTGAGAACAATAGAAGAGTAATCAAGAAGACAGTAGATAGCGACTGACATTGTATTTACATTTTTGAAGATCAAAATTGACTGGAAAGCATGTAGTCGGAAGATTGTTCCACAAGTGAGAAGTACAAGAGAAACAATTGTTAGTACAGAACATACATCAAATTCAACTGTAAACTGATGAGACCTTGTTGCCAATCTAGTACTGCGCTTAATTTCATAAAATCTAGGTACCATAGCGAAGAGTTTATCTGAACAATTACCATGAAAGTATTCATAGAAAGGGCACAGGGAAACTACATTATAGTGATGGGAAAGTGACTGAAGTCTTGATGCCAGATCAGAACCAATAATATTGCTGATTTTTTGTATTTTATCAAGAATCTCTAAATATATAGCAGGAACACCAGACCATATATGGCAGCAATATTCAAATCATGGATGAATGGTAGTCTTATAAATATGTAAGATAGATTCTGGAGAGAAAAACTGTCTAGCATGATCCAGTGAACCAATTTTCTTAACAACAGACCTAGCAATGGATTCAATATAATTTTTCATTTTTATGTTAGCCGAGAATGTTAATCCAAGAACGAATCACTCTTTTGAAGGTTAGCATCAGCCATGTTGATAGTAGGCAGAAAGGGGTCACTCAGATGATTAATAGAGAGAAGTTTAGTTTTGGAGGTTAATATTACCAAGACATTTATTGCCCCAGTTAACAGCAGATTGTAGGTCTTTTTTGAGATTAGATGCCAATTTGGCCTTATCGAACTGATCAGATTTACTATCAAGACAGAAGTAAATAGTTGCGTCATTAGCATAGATACCAAGTTGAGATATAAAGTAAATGTAAAATCAATACAAAATTTACACACTTTGTATTGGGCCTCAAACTCAACCCAGACCTCAAGTGGAACTTGTACATATCTATTTCTAAAGATGCAAGAAAAATGGTCAGTTCCCTGTCATATTTTGGCAGGAGCTGCCCATTCTTCACTTTCCAGTCTTGATAGAATCCAAAAGCATCTCCACATCCTTATGGGTGACAAATTATTTTCCAACCTACAAACCCTCTCTAACAGATGGGATGTGGCAAGCCTCTCACTGCTCTGTTGCTACTTCCATGGAAAGAGCTTGGATGAACTACATTCCTTGTTTCCACTAGTTCTAACTTTCATGGCTAGGATCCACCATGCTACGCACATTGTAGTGAACCACCCTTATTCCCTCCATATTCTATTGGTGAGAAAGAATTAAGTTCTACATGAGCAGCTTCTTCCCACAAATCACTGGTCTGTAGAACAGACTCCCAAGAGGATGTTTTCCTGAACATTACAATCTTAACGTCCAATTCAAGGGTTAACTACCATCTTCCTCACATATCTGCATAAACTGTGCCTCTTACTCTGTAATCCTCTACCTTGTTTTGCTTCCAGGCCTTGTACAGGGTGAACTTTACTGTAAAAAATAAAAATAAAAGTAAAATCAATTAAAAATTTACATATACTGAAGAGAAAAGAACAATAAACATTAGTAAGAATTTATACTGTAAGTATAATTTATGCTCATTTATACTGTAAGTATAATATGACATTAGGTAAGAATTTATACTTTGAGTATTGAAAAAGCTTCCTCTGAATGATCATATAAAAAATGCAACAAGACTTTCTTTCTAATCTAATATAGACTGCTGAATTCCTACTGAAGCAGTGTTCCCAATAAATTTTACAACAGATGAAGACCATGGTTTAGCCACAGGTTGGGAAGATAGAACATCATTATTAATAACTTAAGTGAAGCCCAACCGTATTCCATAATACCATCATTGTGTTATTGTATAGAGGTTCACTTATGGAGCTTTATAACATGTTTCAATTTTTCATAATGTATATTTGGGCAGCAGCAACCTTTCTTTTAAACATCTTTCGTTAAATACAACAACAAGGAAAATTTAATTTTTTATTTAGTTTTTCCAGCATTCTTACATTTTTCTGTTTGGTGGGACTAAGGGAGTGCAAAAGTTGTCCATAGTGTCTATTGTCTCAAGCACTTTTGGCCATTTTATATAGACACACAAATAGTAAGAATAAAAGTGGCTGAGTGGTTAGAAAGTTTGCTTTCTGACCATGAGACCCGGGTTCAAATCTCACCATGGTTGATTTGTCAGGAAGGTGACTTCTTGATATTATCGTTCTGGAGGAGGTGATCCCAGCATGCACTACTTTTGGAAAATACCTGAAAACCATACCACGAGTTGATCCAAGCCTTGTGACTAAAATTGGGTAATCAGAACCCTTGGGAGCCATTGGAGGTTGTGCTAGAATGAAGTCACAAGTCATCATGACTGAGGGTTGAGAATACTAGCCTTATTCAGATTGTTGATCATGCTAGATAACACACTCTCTCCCAGAAACTGTAACTAAGGCCTGCCCAGCATAGTTGCATAATAAACCACAGGTGGGCTCTGTGGATGTTGAACAAACACAAATGTGCCTGAGGAGGCATCTGCAATGGGGATTAGCTAGCTGCCCTAGTAGACTAGCATTCTCAGATTCAAGTGGCTGTGCCATTAACATATATATATATATGTATATATATATATGTATGTGTGTGTATAGTCATGTCAGTTATTATTGCTAGTATTTTTCATATTTCAGTGGATGTAAGTTGGTTAGTATTATTGTTGTGTGCTGTTATTATAAGCTGTTTTATGACACTATATCCTGAGCTGAAAAATACTAAAGTTATATACAGAAATAATTGTAAAAACACCTACAAATTCTCAAGGCAATTAGTATTAAAAGTAAAAACCCAACCATAAACAAAATACCATTCAGCACCAATGCAAACATACTAAACATCTTTAATAACTGAAATAATCAATTACTAACATCTAAACACTCCCCAATAATAATCCTGCAATTTTCTCAGCCAATTTTTAAAAAAGCAGACAATTTAACATACAAAAAGTAAAGAATATATCCCCACCCTGATGACAATTTAGGGTTCCTCCTGCACTAAATGGACCCTGACACACAAAGAAAGAATCCCAAAAAAGATTATCAAAAGGAAAATTTCCATGGTATTTACAACATATGTCTAAACAGCCAATATATATATATATATATATATATATATATATATATGTGTGTGTGTGTGTACATGTGTGCAAGGTGTATTCAGGTAGCAAGAATTTGTTGTGGGAGTATGAATGATATGGGGCCTTGTTCTTGGTCTTATTATTTTTATCTGAGAGTATATCATTCAGATTTTGGTGAACATGCAACAAGATATTTCATATTATGCACAGAACACATATATATATATATTGATCTGTACGCATTAATGCAAAGAAAGAAATGGTTTCAGGCTTATCTGTATAAAGAGACACCTTTCTTGTGAGTTCATTTAAAAAAACATCTTTTTGGTCCATCAGTTGGTGGTCAGAAAGAGGTGGTTACATTTAACTGTTTCAACAGTAAAAGGGTGGGACCAAAATGTCAACCAAGTCACACACTTAAATTCATGCAGTCAGGGAACCAGTGAAAATAGCTTGTCAGATCAGAGGTCATGAAAATATTTACAGAAAAGACAGAGGGAAGCCACATTATGTTGGTGAGAAAGTGACTAGAGTTGAGCACACAAGTCAGGACTGATCACATTGCATATCTGTCTTTGGATTTTGTTGAGATACAAATTAAGAATACAAATTGAGAATTTTATATATATATATATATATATATCTGTCTTATATCTATAATTCTCAAAATGTGTGTGTGTATGTATGTGTGTGTGTGATCAGATGTTGTTTATGTGTTTCCACAGTTTTCATCCGATTTCGATGAAATTTTTTTGTTTGATAGATAATTCTTCAGTGCCAGTTTTGAGCCCAAATTGTTGGCGATAATGGCTCTCCACTACTTCCTGTGCATTATAACTCTCAGCAACTTTTTACTATTTACTATCTGCCCTTGGATATATATCTTTCATAAAAACTTTAATAGAAATAAACAGTTTAAATCTATAATTCTCAAAATGTGTGTGTATGTGTGTATATATGTGTGTGTGTGTGTGTGTGATCGGATGTTGTTTATGCATTTCCACAGTTTTCATCTGATTTTGATGGAATTTTTTTGTTTGATAGATAATTCTTCAGTGCTGCTTTTGAGTTCAAATTGACTGGAAAAGATTACAACCTTGAAAGTGAAAAATCAAAAAAACTTATTTTTTACCGTTGTGCAAAAATCAAAGGCAAGTTTTAATTTACTTTTTCATAATCTTCCAATCCCCCTTCATGGTGTGTGGGTGTAATTCACACCTCCATACATTTCCCATTAGTTGCTGCTGACCTTGATAATTAGCACGTGCAGCAACGCGTATATGTTTGGCCCTGCAACACACACTGTTTCACATGATGTGTTTTGCGCTGATACATGCACACACGCATGCATCTACAGAACGCGACACCTGTTCGAGTTGCCCATTGGCTGTACAAAGCTCCTTTACACATCCAATCAAATGTCGCCATGTCATACTGTTTGTCTATGCAGTCCTAAGCTCATTGCTATCACTTAATTCTGCAATTCTGCTTCAACTTCTGTACATCCAGCCCTGCTTACACATTCCCCTTCTCTTGGCCAAGCATCATTCTCTCTCAAGTGAGGTTATCTTTTCTGTTGCATAAAGCCTTCTACTACAGTTTTAAGGTGTTGCTTTCATTGTCATTTATAGCCATTCCCAATTTAATTTTTTTTATTGTCCTGACAGTTTTTGCATTGCATTCACCATAGTAATAAGTAAGCTTGCTTTTTTTATTACTTAACATTTATTTTTCCAACCTTTCCTAAAGTTATTTAAGCTTAGTGATCCCTGTAGCTCTACAGAATTCTCTTCTGTTATTTACCCACGTATTCCATTTGACAATTCATAAGACATGCCATCAAAGAAAAGAACTTGCCTAGGTCACAAAATTGCTGTCACTAGGTCTGCCATGTGAATAAGAGATAACAAATCATCTTTAGAAGATTCAATTTACCTGTCTCAAAATGACTATTGGAATGCTCCAATCAGAGCCACCAAGTCCAAAGATCAACATAGCCATCAGCTTTCCAGAAGAGCATACCTGAACGCTTCTGCACACAAGGCTGAAAATGATGATCAACTGATTCAACGGCTGAGGAGAAATGCCTCTTCAACTGCTGCTGCACATGAGGCTGAAACAAGATTGAAAGCACAAAAAACGTCCCTTTTCAGGGCCACCCCCAATTCAAATTGTTAACCTTCCCATTTGGGGATGAGCCTCAGTTGCACCCAACTATTGTTACTAATATTGATTTTCAGGTGGGCTGACTTTAAACTTAAACTGCTCCAGTTGAATGGCAAAAATTCTCAGTAATGAAAGACCAGGTCAAAGACGGGTTATACTGCTAGTATATATATACATATATACATATATGTATATATGTATGTATGTATGTATGTATGGATTTAAGCAATTCACCCCAAGCAAGGCGGGAGTGTCACTAGTATGTAAGGGGCTATAGAGAACATAAGTAAGTAAGTATGAAAATACTGGGCATGTAGGGGGTGGTGAGGAAAGGATAAAAAGAAGAATGGAGGAGGTAAAAAGAAGAACGGGGGTCAAGGCAACAGAAGATGCTGATTGACATTACATTTAAACTTTTGAAGATTATAGTTATCAGGGAAGCAAGTAAGAATAAGGCATTTGCACTGTCAGGAAGTGCGAGGGAAGAAGCTGTTGCAGTAGAAGAGGCAATTACATTTAACTGTTTCAACAGTAAAAGAGTGGGACCAAGATGCCGACCTAGTAGCACGCTTAAATTCATGCAGTCAGGGAACCAGTGAAAATAGCTTGACAGAGCAGATGCCATGAAAATATTTATAGAAAAGACAGAGGGAAGCCACATTACGTCAATGAGAAAGTGACTGGAATCGAGACCCTAAGTTAGGGCCGATCACATTGCATATCCGTCTTTGGATTTTGTTGAGGGCCTTGAAATAAACAGCAGGGACACCAGACCATATATAGCAACAGTATTCCATGCATGCACAAATGGTAGTACATATATATATATATATATATATATATATATATATATATACATATATAAAGGTGCATCAATAAATCCACCAATAGAAAAGGAGCTAACTATATTCATTTAAATTTTTATTCACTAAAGTTTAATTTATGGAACTCTTATTCATGCCTAAATTAAGTGTATAGAGAAATGAAGAGATTATGTTACAAAAATAAATATTTGTTGAAAAAATAAATCTTTTTCATCAATAGATTACAAATATACCTCTGTACATGTTCATGTGTGTGAGCATTAATTAGCTGTGGCATACTGCTTCTAGAATGAATGAACCTTAATTACAGTTTCTGGAAGATAACACATAATCTATTGTGATTAACAGTTTCAACAAAGACAGCACACTCAAACTCTCAATTGCAATGACTTATACCCATGCCAGCACAATCATCAATGATTTCTAAATGGTTCTGTTTAACCAATTTCACTCACATCATTAGGGTTAACCCGTGATACAGGTTTCAGATGCTTCCCATATGTGCTGCATGCCAATATTATCAAAAAGTTACACCCTTGACCCGGTGACCGCTTGGGAATACCAGGTGCTGTAAGCTTGCTGGTGTGGGTGGTACAACAGATAATAACATGGAAGTGTTAGGCAGAGAGATGAGTCCCAATTCTCATTGGGTTTGTTATATTCACTTATGTGTAAATACCTTTGGGAAATGTATGAATCCATCTCTTCTTCCACAGCTATGGGTTAATTAGTAGGACTTGTGTCAGTAAATTATTATTATCTTTAAAACATTCATGCACTCTAAAAATATTTTCTGGCTTTAAATAACCTGCAAAGAGTTGATACACCATAGAAAATAAATGAAACATTCAACTGACATGGTGAAATTTGAACCTGGATCTCATGGACAGAATGCAGATGTTCTAACCACTTGGCAAAATGCCCACTCATTCAAGATACTAAAATAAGAAATGCAATTTTCATGGTCAGAATGTTGTCAAAATAAGTAATAGAAATGCAAAATGCCTTTTATATATTTATATTTTGGCAATGGAGTAGAATGAAATACTTTGCAGAAATTGGGTAATGTAATAATAATAATAATAATAATAATAATAATAATAATAATAATAATAATAACATTAAAACAAAAAAAGAGTCTCATATTGTGATGTTTATTCTTTTATGACACAGTGAATGCTGGACAATTTTGTCTCAAAGCAAAGACTTGAAGCGTCTTTGATGTTGTCAAATCAGTGAGAATTCTATGCATTTGACAAATGAGCAAGGTTTAAAAATGGAAGCTGCCATGAAATCCAAGAGAGGCAGCTGAAACATTTAAGAAACATAATGAGCAAAAGAAGGCTTTGAGAATTTAACAGACACAGAACATATCAAATATGAGAGAACTAGAAGAAAGCATTGAAAAACCTATTTTCAAGAAAATGGATGAAGGTACAAATACCACAAAAAGAGCCAGTATTACTGTGAACAGGAGAGCCTAGGTATTTGTGAGTATAGACATATCAGCACTAAATGGTGTCTGTCAGTTTCACATCTCATATGATCAATCGAAAAGTGGGCTTCAAGATATAGGCCATTAGGGGACTATGAGAAGTGTGGGTAGGGGGAACAAGTCTTCCATTTTTTAGGGTTAATGTCTTAAATTATTTAGAATCCTTCAGTTTGCCTATTTTATTTATTGATTATTTTTATTTTATCTATTTATTTTTTAATTTTTTGTATTCTTTCTTTGGTTCTAAATAATAAAAATATATAGTTTATTAGATTTATATTATGGGTAATTTTTTAAACTTTTGCCTCATTATATGGTTGTAGCTTGTGTAGTTAGAATTTGTTTTCATGTTTGCATTTGTAAATCAGTACTGATCATTTTTTAGTAGTTTACATTTTTCTGAACAAGTGATTACTTTTCTCCTTGAGGTAAAGGTTACATGTTTTCAGGTGTTGTTGTAAGCTTGTTCTGTTTTTTCTCTTATTTTCTATATATGGGGGTGATGTCCAATTTCTGTTTTAATGTTTGCCAGTTGCTTGTTTACTTATCTTTTGTACTTGAAGTTAGAAATAAATGGAAAACATGTTTATCAAACCATTTATTTGGGGGGAAATTAATAAGGAACTGTACCAAGTTGTTTTACTTGCAATGTTCAAAGTTCTCTCTCTTGTGATCAATGCACATTTGTAGATGAGCAGGTACAGAGTGGCACACATGTGTACAGAAATCGATATCAACTTCCTCAAATTTACTATGATTTCAGCCTTCAATTTCTGAATGGTCCAAAGTTTTCCATGACAAACAAGGTCACTCATGAGCCCCAGGGAAAGGAATCTGCATGTGTGATGTGTGGGAAGTACACCAACAACCTAATTGGATCATGGTGCCTTATCCAGTTTTGGGGAAAATTTTAACAAGCCCCTGACAGATATGACACCCATAATGAGGTGGTGTTCCATCTTGCTAGAAATAATAATCCTAATGTACCCTGAGCCAAAAGAAAATTTACAGGTAATTTTCTACAGTGCAGCTCCCTCAAAGAAAAAAAGGGTCCAATTATCCCTAATGAGAATGTAGCTGCCCAAACTATTATGCCAGGTAAATTTACCTCTTTCTCAGCTGTCACTCTTTGGTTTTCCTCAGTTCAGTAGACACAATGGTGTCTTGATTTTACTGTTTTACTGAAAACATAATTCATCTGACCACCAAATATTGTTCAGTATTGAGTCTTCTTTATCAGGTTTAGGTAAAAATCCTTCATAAGTCAGCAATGATCATCTCCATCATGAAAAGCATGTCATTAACATGATGTGTAAGGTTTTTTTATGTTGAAGAATATGGATAAATCCTTGAGTTGTTCACTTTCAAATCTGCTGATAAATGGCAAATTGATTTTTCACAAACTCTGTCATTGTCACCTGATAGCTTCTTCAGCCTTAGCTACATTCATTGCTGTTTTTGAATGACAGGACCTCTTTGTAGTGGTTATCAACCTTGTTGTTTTGAATTTATCAACAATTAGTCATATATTTTTTTCTTCACTGGTAATAATATCAAATTGCTGGGCCACAAGCATTCCACCATTGATTTCTTCCTATTATATTTGTACTAATGTTTCATGGCCGTAATGTGTTGCTTCATTGAAAGACAATTCATGTACCAATTTGGTACAGAAATAATAACTTTACAAACTCTCAACAATAACCTGAATGAAAAGAATTTACTAAGAAAATGAATAATGTTCACAACAAATATTAACAACATGACTTCCTAGAATATGGGCAGTGCTTTAACTAACCCTGTAAAATAAAATGACTTTTGTGGTATGATCTCTCCCATTAATGGATCTGTCCTGAACATATATATTCAGGAGAACTCTGCTGATATGCAGAGTTTATTAAAGCTTACTGATAAGTGATACGTATTGTCTCAAGCATTACTACTACAATTTAATAAACTCTCACTGTTAACCATTTTGAAAATGGCTAATTTACTCTGTCCAGAGAAACTTATTATTGACCCCAACGTGTCTGACACCAAACTTGAATATTGACACTGGAGAGTAACTTTCATGAACTTCTAGAGAATGTATTGTAACCAAAGTTCTAATAAGTTACACTATGTCACCAAATATATCTCAGTACAGGTTTACGAGTATTTCACGGATGCATCTTCCTACAAAGAGGCTTTAACAATACTGGACAAGATCTATATTAAAAAGAAAGATGAAATGGTCTCTAGACACTTACTGGCTACAAGGCTTCAACTGCCCTCAGACTCCATTGATGGATTTTATCAAGCCTTGATAAAAGTAAGCAAGGACTGTTTGTTTTCTTTGGTATCAGTGGAACAATATCAAGCTGAATTGATCCAAGATGCTTTCATAAATGGGCTACGGTCCACGGATATCCAACAAAGAATACTTGAAAACAGCACCTTGATATTACAGTAGACCTGTGACCAGGCAAGAGTACTAGATTTAGCAGAACAAAATGCTAAAAATTACAATACAATACCTATTTCCCCCCTCCCACATTGTATGAAACACTAGGCTCTTTGAAAATATCAGCCTTAACTAAAACCTCATGTTTTTTTCCTACAGAGGCAAGAGATGTGCAATGTTATTATGCCCTGTTAAAAGGAACAAAAGTTATATATGCGGAAAACTGGGACATTGGGCTAAACTTTGTAAAAGTAAGAAAAAGGGGAGCAAAATGGTAACTTGTCTGGCTGCTTATCAACTACAACAATAGAAATCACTGCTAATGAACAGCCACTAAAAGAACTGATTGACTTTGGGGAGCACAGAAAACTTCCTTAATACAAGTATTCTGAAACTAAATTCATAAAATTAACTCATGCCTAAATAAAGTGGCGATGCTCGCTCATCGCTTTCCATACAAATACTTGGATACTGTTTAGTTGATCTATGAGTAAGGTACTCTATATCAATGAGTAAGATGTTTACTAATGAAAGATCTATGCTGTGACCTAATGTTAGGGCACAACTTCTTATGCCAACATTCATTAGCAGAAATAACTTTTGGAGGCCCTAAACCACCCTTTAAAGCCTACTGCCTAACACCTATGAGAATGCCGTATCCAGCTCTCTTCAACAATTTAACACTGATTGTAAACCAGTAGATACTAAATCTAGGTGGCACATGGAAGAGGCTAAATTATTTATTCAAACTGAAGTTACTTGTATATTGAAGGAAGGAATAATCGAACCCAGCCATTCACTGTGGAGAGCCCAAGGCTTTGTAGTGCCCTCTGAGAACAGAAAAAATAAATAATAAATTGGTTTACTTTCTTGGATGCCTACCCTCTGCCAAGAATAGATGACATGATAGAGAAAATAGCCAAAAACGGTCTATTTAGTACTCTGGACTTTAAAAGTGCCTACCATCATAAAGCCCAGTGATAAACTCTATACAACCTTTGAGCCCAGCAGCAAACTCTATCAATTTCACAGAATACTGTTTGGGGTAGTTAGTTTTCAATGAGTGATGGACCAGATCATATCAAAAGAGAACCTGCAAGGTATCTATGCTTACATCGGTAATGTAACTATTTGTGGGAAAAATTGAGTGAAACATGACAAAGATCTTAAATTATTCATGGTGGCTGTTAAAAAGTACAACTAGCTTACGCTTAACCAAAGCAAATTTTATTTTAGATGTAAAAATATAAAATTACTTGGATACATAATAAGTAAAAACAACATAAAACCCAATCCAGAATGTCTGAATCCATTACTCAGCCTACCTGTCCCCCAAAAGATTTACCTGCTCTGTGCTGTGCGATACGAATGTTTGTACACTATGCACATTGGATATCGTCATTTTCAGACAAAATCCACCTTCTAGAAACAGTATCAAACTTCCCATTATCCACCATAGCAGAGAAAGCATTTAACAAGGTAAAGAGGAGCATGCAAAAACAGCTTTTACTACAGCCAATTATATACTACTTATGTTAGTAAAGATGCCTCAAAATGTACCATCGCCACCTCTTTAAGACAGTCAGAGAAGCCCATAACCTTTTTCTCTAGAACCCTTTCTTAATTGGAATGTAGGCATTCTGCAATAGAGAAAGAAGCCTATGCTATTTAGGAAATGGAGGTATTATTTGATCAGGCAGCATTTTAAACTAATTACGTACCAAAAATTGGTCTTACTCATGTTCAACCGAAAACAACAAGCAAAATTAAAAATGAGAAGATAGCCAGGTGGAGAATGGAGCTTTTATGTTACTTGTTTGACATAATATACTGGTTCAGTAAAAGAAATTGCAGCTGTGGACGCCTTCTCTCATGTATGCATCTCAACTGCTTGCAAGTAGAGTTAAAGAAACTACACAGAGAGTTGCCACCCAGGTGTTACACACATGATGCACATGACAAAAATAAAAAAAAGTCTTCTCTACTCAGTAGAGGATGTGAAAGAAATCACCAAATCATGTAAGACCTGCGTTGAAAATAAACGTAGGTTTCACCATCCTTACACCAGCAAGGTCATAAAAGCCATGCAAAACCCTATGAAAGAATTGCATTGGATTTTAAAGGATCACTTCCATCAAAAACTCCTGCCAAATATATGCTGACAATAATTGATAAATAGTCAGTTTACTTTTGCAATACTCTGCTCAGTTTTTGTCATCTTCAGGCTGCCTGCATATATTCATTCAGACAAAGGGGCTTCATTTATGACTGAATGTGTACAGCAATTCCTACAAGAGCAAAGAGAGGCCGTAAGTAGAACAACCCCATATAACCCTCTAGGTAATGGCCAGCATGAGAGGTATAATGGAATAATTTGGAAAGCTCTTCAACTAGCAGCTGCTGATAAAGAGGCCCTGTATGCAATTAGAATGCTGCTATGCACCGCTACTGATGCAACATCCCATGAACAATTTCTCTCGTTTCCTAGAAGATGTTCAACTGGAGTGTCCCTACCATCTTGGCTCTCAAAATCAGGAGTGAGATTACTAAAAAGACACATACAACTGAATAAAAATGAACTACTGGAGTGGAGCTTCTATATGGCAACTACCAGCATGCGTGTGTCTGTTACCCTGATGGACGGGAAGACACAGTCTCAATAAAGGACTTGGCTCTAGCAGGGGATGAATTGGGACCCAAAAGCCAAAGCAATGGCTATACTCACTTCAACTGACTATGAAAAAAAAAGAAACGTGGTCTCCTTTTGAAGATTATGAGGAACCCTTGATTGATTCAGGGTCTTCTTCCCTCTGTAAGGGGAGAATGTAGTGTGATTCATTTTCCGCATTAATGGATCTGTCCTGAATACATATATTCAGGAGAACTGATGATATGCAAAGTTTATTAAAGCTCAAAGTAGTCAGGTGGTCTGCTGTCTGGCTCTGATTGTCAAGCTCTCTGTCTTTGGGAAGGGGGAGATTCAATTAGAGCTCTGTCTAGTGATGGAGACACAACTGAGAAAAATAAACAAGAATTGTACCCAATCCTGTGAATGCGGGGGGGCTGGGTAAATTTTGACCAATGGCCCAAGTAGAAATGCTCAGGTTCCCCACAGAAATCTCAACCTTGTGCCACATCTCATTTCAGTGGGGGGACTGGGTAAATACTGAGTTTGTTAAAGCTTACTGATAAGCAATACATATTGTCTGAAACAATTCTACCACAAATTTGTTTTTAAAATTTGCTGGGAGCAAATGATTTTGTTTAATACTTGCTAGTAAAATTAAATTATTCCCAAAATACTTTCAAGGGCAAGGACATAGTTTGAAGTTGTTAGTTACTTTTTACTTACCTTGTAGATATAAAATTATCTTTAATGCTGAAATAATTCTGCCACAGTGTCCCCAATAAAATCTTCATCAAATGATGATATGTGCTCCAGCATCATTAACAGAATCAAAATATGGCAACAGTATCATTTGACTTTCTTACAAGATTGTTTTTGCTTAAGAAACCAGTTGACCAGTATTTTATCAGAGGAACTCACTTTTGAAGCAAACAAATTTTGAAAATAAAGTCTTCAATGTTAAGAAATAGAGTATTAATAATAAATAAATGAATACAAAGTTCAGAGTTTTGTAGAAATAATGCCATTCTTTAATGGCAAGATAAATCAAATGAATTAACAGATATCAAATTTCAATTCAGAAGAGCAGAGTAATTTCTGTGAAACTTGAAGTCAGAAGAAAAGGCTTTGAACTTTATATATATATATATATATATATATATATATATATATTACCAGTGTACCTTTTGTGCCATTTGGTTCATTGCCATTCTGAAGTGTATATTATTCCACATTCTAATGATCCATTCCTCTTACTGCAACCAGAACTATAAAACTGTTACAGAAACTTGCTCGTCATATTTTAAACTAACATCATTAGGAATTTTCTGATACTCTCAGGTGCCAATTAAAAGTTGCAACAAATCTCTAAATATGATATTCCAAAGTTTCACATGATCTAAACTATAAATACTTCAATGGCTGATTTGTCTCCAAGAGTACAATACTTACTGAAGTCAAAAATTCCATATGATTATTATTTATTGGCTATATTTATTATGAATTTATAAGCAAGTAAAATTTCCAATTCCATTTGCTCTTAAACTAAAAAGCTTCTATGAAACTTAGTAACAATATAATTGCTTTTCAGAACAGTGATATGCCTATTTGTTGATGATTTTACAAGTTTTATGGTCTATATTGCTAAAGAACATTGCTCATTGTCAGAGTTGAAGTTGTCTTTCTTGAATTAAATTTAAAATGCAAAATGTCCAACTAGAATTTGAAGCTGTTGCAAGGTAGTTGGTAATGGGAAAACTATTAATGCAATATATTACATGAGTTGTTCAGAATGAAATGCTATATGTGGCTTTTTGATATTGGGTATGACTCGAGTTGGTTAATATATTTGCCTGCATTTTTTCTGTTTGCTAACATTTTCTGAAAACAGATAGACAACTATTCTTTTTTCTTCTGAATTCTATACCAGAAGAAGGCTGTAGAATGGATCAGTCATTATATTTTGATAATAACATAAAGAATGCATTCAACAGTCCTAGAATATGAAAGTTCTTCCAAAGAACATGAACATCAGTTTGCATAAAGTCAAAACTTTTGGCTGAAACCAAGACAGTCAAACATGGATTAATTCTTATATGCTAAATAAAACTAAATATTTTTATTTCTTGATCCACAAAGACAATGTAGAATGTAGACTTCTTTTCATTTATATCAAATCAAATTATTGTCCTTGAACCGTGTGTTTTCAGCATTATAAGTTCTATGGATCAATAATATTTCTATTTGTTTTAGGCACCAAGACTTCAAGCAAGAAATTCTATTTAAACCATAATAGGTTCCTTTATTATTGAAAATGGTCACTGTTATCAGTGATTCAGTCAGTCTTTAAGTGATTTAATACCAATGCATACCACATTCAAAACTCTATTTTTAATATATCATACTTTCATTACTGCAAAATTAATACCAAATAAATTTATATAAATTTATGTAAAACTTTTGGTTCATTTATTATGTAATTAGATGTAATTCTGTTGTAAATATGCACTTTCAAAATTTGTGATATTTGATGAAAAAGAGAATGGGTGAATGTACATTTAAACAAACTACTCTCTTATAATTACTATCCAAGAATTGTAAAAGAAATTCTTACACTCATTGTCTGCTTTGATAGGGACCAGCATATTTCATTGAAGTAATTTCTAAAAACCTTACATATTAAAAAAACATTGCTGGATTTCTTGCTTTAGTCATTATTCATTTTATATGATATCAAAATTGACTAGTAAACACAGGTTTTCTTCTGAAAAGATGTTTGCTATTTATCAAATGCAATAATTCATGTTAGAAAAAAGAAATTGTGCTATTTCATTCAATAAGAAGAAAAGAGACTGGAATCCAGCTGCATCCAGACATTGTTTTTGAAAGAATTTTTCCAAGTTAAAATAAGAATTTAACTCTTTTTTTTCTCTAGTCTGAAAGAAGGAAATGATATTTTGTTTTTTTTTTAAATTTTAAATAGGTTAAAAGATAAAATACAAAGAGATCCATTGCTAAAATAAAAAAAAAAATTCAAGTTGAATGCATGAGGCATTAAAATGATATTACATATGACATATATTGTTGAGATTATTTTTATATGATCTATAAAAAGTAACCAACAACTACAAGAATGAAGTGACTAATCACAGTCATAAGATGATAAAGTAAATACTTACTTCTAATAAGGTTATTTCTAGATTTTATAATTTTAAAGAAGATATTTATTCTAGTCAGGTTAGCTTGACCTCATAACTTATATTATTCAGAGTTTTTAATGATAAGTTCATATAAAAGAGGATATTCAGATATTAGGCCATAATGGTCCAGAGGTTCAGGAAAATCAAGAGAATTGAAACTCAGCCATTTTGAGCAGTAAACATTTAGAAAGAGTGGGCAAAAATGAGTAATACCAAATCCAACCAATTGTAACGTATTTGTTGTACAGATTTGTAAGAACATGAGACTAAATCTCTCTTATGCAACAGTATTGTTTATTCATCAATTACTATTGTCAAGTAGGTGTGCGGCTTTAGAGCTTTATCCAAACACAGATTCTATATTCTTGCAATGATGTAAGTGTCTCTCTCCTTATCTCCTCTTAGTTAGTTGCTTATGTATCTCCCTGTCATCTGTGCACATTGTAGGCACAGCTGACTTGACCACATTTTTATATGTCAGATAGCAGATCTGCACCTGGCAGCTAAGAGCTCAACCTGCTGATGCATCTGACTTCTCTGATGGATACTGAGTGAAAACTCTATGTTTGCATCACCTGAGGTGAGTCACATAATACACACTTATTCACTATCTAAGCAAAATTATGAAATGCGAACTTTACAATCAAAAGAAAGTTAAAGATATTTGATGTATTTCAATAGTCCTGCCACTAAGATGACAATTACTGGCACCTTCCAAAATATGAAATGATTATATTGTTCTGGAAAAAAGAAGTAGATTATTATGATTTTCAAAATGTATTAGATTTAATTGATGTGGCCTTTAAGCTTGTTCTGTTACTAGATTTAACATTGTCTGGCATAAGGCAGCACGATGGATGCCTAATGATGATGGAATTCTTTAGCAGACAAACAGGGGAACTCTTATTCTACAGTAGGTGCCTGACGTAACATTAGAATATTTTTTGTGCAGAAACTGGCATTTTCAGCTTTAAAGAATGTTTATTGTTTCCTGCACGGAAACAAAAACAAAATGAAAAAAATGGTTTTGCTTTTTTAACATTTTCAGTTCTTTTAAAATTTTTTGTTCATTCCAGGTTACTTTTCTGGAAGATTGATCAATAGGAATGGCAGATTTAACAAACATATTTCCTCTCTTTCTCTCTCTCTCTCTCTCATATATATAAATGTGTGTGTGTGTGTGTGTGTGTGGTATAAAAATGATGATCATGAAAGGAAAAATGATTTTGTGATACTTAAATGTTCCTGCCTGCTGACAATATTAATAATTCAATGGTTGGTATGCCTGGACTTTCTTTCTGTCATCTAATTGTAATGTTTAGTACAATCAAATGCAGTAGAATAATTTGATTTGAGTTATTTTGTAAAACCATGTGAGGATGAAATTTTTAAAAAATTTATATTCATCAAATCTCATTTGCATAAGACTCTCAGCTACAGAAGAAATGATTTTGTTTTCTATATGAAATATCTATGAACCAGAAAAATAAAACAAAGCTAAACAAATGTTTAATAATAGATTGCATAATAATTGTTTCTCCATCATTTTAAGAAGTCTCATATTTTGAGTATCTTTCTTCTTCCATGGGTGATTATGGCTCTTCACATTTTCCGATCCTTCTTAACTCAACTAATGTTTGTTTCCTTACTATCTTTCCCAATCTATGTTCTGTCATTGATTTATGCAAGTTCACTAAATGGATTGCTCACTGTTTTCCCCTGCCCATCTTGCTGTAGGGATCAGAATAAGTAGTAACCCAAAGGTTCAAGCTCAGGTGAGTATAGCAGGTGTAGCTAGACACACAAACCAAGCTGAGCCAATGTCTGTCAGGTCTGTAAAGAGATGTGACATTTGGCATTGTCCTGAGAGATGACTACACCTTTCCAATTTGCCAATTCCAGATGCTTTAATCAGTTCAATTGAGAACAGTACTTGTCTGAATTCAACATCTGATTTTGCAAAGGGACCTTGTAATACACAGTGGCCTTTCAATCTCACCATCACCTTCTTTGTATAGAGAACAACTTTTGGAGTGGTTAAAAGGAGTTCACTCATTTCACTTAACCCAGGATATTTTGTGATCCATATTGTTGTAGACAAACCATTTTTCACCAGCTGTGATCATTTAAAAAAAAAAATGGTTTGTTTTTGCTTCATTTGAACTCCAGATGGAAATTTGGCCCATTAAATTTTTTCCATTAAACTATAAGGCACCCAGACATATTAGTGTCTCATGCATTTTCAAATGCCTTACAATCCTCACATTATATAATCCAACCTCTTTAACCTGTTACCCTTTGGACCAGGCTACTGCAAAACTACAGAAAATACTGGACAACAGAAATCATCCATAAAAACCCTAGTCTTCCCAGCTTATTCCACATACATATTGCTATATTATCAAAGGTAGAACAAAGCTTAAAACAGCAAATAAAACAATCATTAATGCTTCCAAATAAGCATACAATACAAAAATCTATACTTACTAAACTGTAGTAGGCCAATAAGAAATCTGTAGCCTTAACAGGAAATAATAGTGTACGAGCGTGTGAGCAACAATGAGGTCAGAGAGGATGCAAACAAGGAGGAGGTTTATACTTAACATCACAAAGAGTCAGATGAAGTTTCTGGGACACATAATGAGGAAGGCAGTCCTGGAGAATCTGATACTCACAGGTTGAATAGAGGGAGAGACAAGGGAAAGCAGCACATAACATACCTGGCAAGCTTGAGTAGGTGGATGACAGAACATGGTCTGGGGGAGGAAGCAAAGGGAAGGAACTTGCTGAGAGCTGCAAAGGATAGAGAGAGGTGGAGAGCCATGATTGCTTACATTTTGAAAGGACATGGCACATAAAAAGAAAGGAAAGACTGTACAATAATTAATGTTTCTAAACAAGTTTTTTATTGTTTTATGCAATATAAAACTTCAAACCTAAAAATAAAACAGCACTGTAGGGTAAGTAATGATATTGTAATATTATTAATAATAATATATAGTAATAATATATATTTATAATATATAGCAAAATAATAATATTATAATATATAATAAGCCTAAGCCTATAAGGTATCTGTAGATCAGATTACATCTGGCTGATTCAAAAAAGTGGCGGATCATGGAATTTGCCAGACTACAGAGTGACAGATTAAAGAGGAGTACCTCTGCAAAATTCTGTGTCATGTGACCTGGATTATTTTTAATGAGCATCTCAATTTGGTCATCAGCAACAACTGCAAGTCTGCTGTAATTTTCTCTGTCTTTCAAATCAAAATTTCCACTTCTGAACCAGTTGAACCATTTGCAGACATGTTGCCACCTATGACATTGTCTCCATAAATTGCATGTCCTTTTTGCTGTTGGAACAGTGTTTTTTTTACCTTTGCTGGAAATAAAATCACCAAAATAATAAAAGTTCATCTCATTTTCCCCCATTTTCATTTTTAAGCATAAAAAACATTTAAAATTCACACTCCACACATGAATATATATGATGAAGTATCACTTTTCAGAATATGTATGTCAGAAATTTCTCTTGTGTGTGAAACAATGTCACATATTCAAATGCTACTTATTGAAAAACACTAAAATTTTGTTCCCACCCATTGCTGTTATGGCTGCAGTACATGTGGGGAACCTATGATCATAATGAGTTATGGGACACATTATAAGATTTTATTTGATTAAGAGAAGCATATTGTGCATAATGTACCTTTCTATGGACTACTTGAACTAATGATTTCCAAGTAAGTAGATAAACTTTATTAATGTTTTATTGACTTGGTCATTTTACAGGATCAGTATACACATACTAGGAGAGAGGCAGATTGAGTACTGTAATTCTATAGGAAGGATACTGGGCCTGGCAGACATGGGCATAAAAACTGCATAAACCAGTGCATTGAATAAAGTGCTCTGTTGGACATTTCCAGAAGATTACTGAATGAAACAGTTGCTTGAGGAAGGCTAAATTGTATTGTGGCCAAAATGTTATGATAAATACAATAAAAACAAAGAAACTGGCCCAAAAGGACAATGTATAAATATGAGGATTGGTCAAAAAGTCATTTATTTTTAGTTTAAAAGTATTAGTCAGAATTGCTACAGTTTTCTTTTCAGCTATAAACCATAATGTACATAGAAGTCCAGGAGAAACAATTTGTGGAGTTACCTCCTCCTTTTCTTCTCATAATTCTCTTTCAAAATGGCTGCTCCTTTGGACATGCATAGTTTCTTTTTTTGGAAGGAGTAAGTGTTGCATTCACAGGAGGTTAGTGAATGTTTATGAAAAGGCTGCATTTGATGTAAGCATATTAAAGAAATATTTCAATAAAGTTAATAGAAATCCTAGAAAGGAGAAACTGACCTTAGTAACAGGTTTAACAGTGGCAGGTCAGCTTTTATTTTTAATGAGGATAAAGCAAAACAAATTGATCCTGTCATCACAGCTGAAAAAAATCACTATTTCAAGACTCAGTGAAAGTCTTCACTTGAGTCAATGACTGCAGTTTAATGTAGTTCCTTGACTACTCAAAGATCTGTGCAAAGTTTCTAGAATGCTGACATGAAGAAACAGAGGATGGTTGCTGCTTTAGTTTCAGAAGCTACACAATATGAATAGTACTTTTCTAAGCAGGGAAATAACATGGGTTTACTAGTATGAGACAGAAGTCAAAAGTGGATCATTCAAATGGTTCCACCTGGAAAGACATTTAAAGTACCCATGGGGAAAGTGATAGTCATTTTGTTTTGGAACTAGAAGGAAGTTATACTATTAGAGTATATGCCCAACAGCACTTCCCAACATCAATTCTGATTCTTATGTCAGCACTTTGCTAAAACCCAAAGCAAGGCTTCTTGGAGCTGAGTAAAACATTTGATGATGAGTGATGTCCTTTTGCAATATAACTGTTGTAACCTAGAAAAGGTTACTGAATGAGGAATAACCAAAATGGAGGTTGGAAATGAAATGGTAATCTTTATAACATCAACAAAATACAATACTCACCAGTGACATGAAGTAGGTAACCCATTGCTACTGGTGGACTACTTAAACAGCATATTACCCCCACTTACAATAGTGTCCAATGTATTTATGAGGATTGGACACACCCATTAGTGTTCATAGGTACGGTATATGACAATAACAATGCAAGGCTTCACAGCCACTTTAAAACATAACAAGCAATGCCCCATCCATGCTACATTCCTGGTTTAGTGTTCCTTAAAATTTCAAGTGTTTTCTTCCATGAAGATGGCACTCAGAGGACAGTGGTTCTCCCATGATAATAAGGTGAAAAGGGCAACTCTCACATGCCTAAGAAAACAGCCAAGAAATTTCTACAAATTGAAACTATGCCATTATTAAAAGGAAGTATAGGGTTAGGGCGTTTATTAATTATTGATGAGTTGTTTATTTTATGACAATGTCTGTTCCCAGCATATATCAGTATAATTGATTTGGGTGTATATTGTCCTTGTATAATGATTAAAAGATAATGCACAGAGTATTGAAAAATAAAAAGTAAATCTTTATATACATAATATAATACAGAAGGATAAGGTTAAAGGTGAAGTTTCAAAAAGTCCTGGGGCATAAAGAGATAGAGAGAAAGAAAGTGTCCATGAGGAAGTAAATGTATGTATCCAAATGCTTGACAATGTAGGTGAATAAGTTATGTGTTTTCAAATATATCAGAATGGTTTAGCCATGTAAAGTTG
The DNA here is from genome assembly GCA_964036315.1 of Acanthosepion esculentum. NCBI lineage: Eukaryota > Metazoa > Mollusca > Cephalopoda > Sepiida > Sepiidae > Acanthosepion > Acanthosepion esculentum. The sequence goes on along the minus strand of OZ038476.1, from coordinate 102,270,373 downwards.
CCAGCTAGTTGTGCAAATGCTGTGTTTCATCTTTTTTTTCTGCAACATTGAAGAAAGGGCAAAATTTATTTGTCAATTCTGATTTTGGTTAATTTTCCATCTGTTTATATACATATTTATAGATCTGCTTTGAAAGGGCCACTTGCTTCTCATTGGCTTGCAGCCTTATATCTTCGTTGTGAAAGATCTCTGATAGGTTGGTTGAACTATCTGTTTTTAGAGATGGTGAAAATTTGGTCTTCTTGTTATTATTTGTTTACTTCTTTTGTTACATACCAGTTGTGAAAGCTTTATGGTTGGTTAACCTATGGCTTTGTTTACCTGGCAATTTTTATTATCAGTCTACTTTTTAGAGATGGTGAAATTTTGATTTTCTTGTTATTTATTTTTATTTATTTATTTCTCTATCAGTACAGTAGAATGCCATGATTGAAAAGGAAGGAGAGAATATTGAATCCTATATTCATAATCCAGAATTTTTTGATTCATTTTGATATGCTTTGGCTTCTTCTATTATTACATCTGTTGTAATTAAAGAAGAACAGGCATTATTTTTTCACTGACCCTTGTTGTAACAACATCTCACTTTAGAAATTCAGACAAAGACTTCTTTGTACTGGTAATGGTGAATGGTAGTCAAGATAGATTTGATAGAACTGTTTCAGATATATTTTTATTATCCTTAAGTCACTTCATTTGAATGTGCAATTGAAGTTACTGTGAATTTGTCATGGAAGAATCAATCAAGTGATTGCTAAGATTGCATTAACTAAAATGATTATCAAAGCAACTAGTAGAATACATTTGGGTTAGTGAGGACAGACAATTTTGAGAATGACCATTGGAATTGTCATAGCCAGATTTAAAGTTGTCATAATTTAAACCTGTCATTATCAAGAATCATTATCAGTATTCCATAGACCATTTAAAGTTAAATTTACCTCAAATGAAACATTGTTTGGATTCTTCTACCAAGTTTTTGCTGTTATCTGAGTATCGGGATTGCAAACATTAACAACTACAACAACAGCAACAACAACAACACATCTTTTAAATGAAACATAAAAAAAGGTTATTTTCTGAAAGAAAAGTAGAAGCAGAACATCAGTTGAAAAAAATTTATATATTCTTTTCAAATATATACAATTACAATAAAATGTTCAATTTTCCTTGCCGTGAAGTTTGTTTTATAAAGTGTGAGATGTGCGGCAAAACTTACTTTATGTTGGTCAGCCTAATGTTTCTGTCAGTGTGTGGACAAGGCCTTAGTCGGTGGCTGCTGGCTCATATCTTCCATTGTGTGTATGTGTGTGTGTGTGTGTGTGTATGTGTGTGTGTACACATGTTTAGATCAACCTGGCCTCCAAAATAGTTTTGAGTCCCGAGAAGCAATATGCTTCTATTTTTATATCCATAAGGGAGATCCAAAATCTAATTTCACATAGGAGTGTGAACATTTTAATACAAGGTTTTCATTAGTTAGAAAATAATTTCACGCTGGCTTGTGAAAATCTTTTTCTTGAATTTGTGGTGAAGGGAGTTATTATTAGTTTGTAAATGGTCCAAAAATAACATGCAGTAGGTCTACAACTATGATTTCGGCTGTATATGCCCTTGTAATGATTGTTTATCAAACAAACCTCCTGATGGGATTTTATTGGTTGAAAAATATATATAAATAATATATATATATAAGATTTAATTCTTATAACCTCACATTCTGAAGATAACATTATCATATAATACACTTGTACCAAATGTGGAAAGGACTAGAAAACATTTCTAAATCTTGATAAATCAAGATGATAATGATGATCTTCATTCAGTACAAATCAGAAAGATAAAAGCAGAAAAGAGACATTTTAGAAGAAAGAAAAGCACCGAGATTAAGGAAATGAAAGTTTTTAAGGCTGTAACAATAGAAAAAGGGTTTTGAAAAAACAACATAACAATGTTAGAATCTTAGAGAGTCTTTGATAAGAAGATTTGGCAGTAAACCAGGTCAAAAGAAAATAAATAAATCAGAAACACTTTTAGAAAGACAGTGAAAGGGAAAATAAGTTATTCATAAGGTGAAAAATAATTATTGTCCTTTAAACAATAGGGAATCTTTAAATAGTCCCTGTTTTTAAGCGATAGTAGAATCTTTCAATACTTCTTACTTTTTGATCAATAATAGCAGATTTAAATAGCCCCTGTTTTTTAATCAATGGTAGAATATTTGAATAGTGCCTACAATACTGAAATCTTTAAATAGTCCTTCTTTTTTATTATCTATAATGGAATCTTTAAATAGTCCAGATTTTTAAATCGATAGTAATATTTTTAATTGCCCCTGTATTGCAATAAATACAGAAATCTTTAAATAGTCCAGATTTTTAAATCAATAGTAATATTTTAATTGCCCCTGTTTTGCAATAAATACAGGAATCTTTAAATAGTCCAGATTTTTAAATCAATAGTAATATTTTTAATTGCTCCTGTTTTGCAATAAATACAGAAATCTTTAAATAGTCCAGATTTTTAAATCAATAGTAATATTATTAATTGCCCCTGTTTTGCAAAAAATACAGGAATCTTTAAATAGTCCAGATTTTTAAATCAATAGTAATATTTTTAATTGCCCCGGTTTTGCAATAAATACAGGAATCTTTAAATAGTCCAGATTTTTAAATCAATAGTAATATTTTTAATTGCCCCTGTTTTGCAATAAATACAGGAATCTTTAAATAGTCTCTGCTTTTAATCAACAGCAGAATCTTTCAATACTTCCTGCTTTTTAATCAATAGTAGTATATTTAAATAGTCTCTGTTTTTTACTCAATACTGGAATCTTTAATCTTTCTTTGCATGATACTTCCTCAGTTACAAAACAAGAAAAGATAGTTTCTTTGAAGAAATTTCTACTAGAAAACACACTAAATATTTGTATCCACCTCCCATAGAGTTCAACACAATAAGGAAGATAATATAAATATTGGTTCTTAAATTTTCTCATAACAGCAGTAGATACGGTGCTTTTCTAAGTGTAGATTAGATGTGGCACAAGCATGGGGCATCCAGTGATGACTGAATTCACTAATCAGTTGTAATTGTTCTCGTGAAACAAGCTTGCAAATCATTGCATCATATCACTGTTCCCTGACAGCAGGAAATACGCATGCTATGAGAGAACGAATTAATTGCATGAGCGTATGAGATTGATATTTCTCGTCACCACATCTGATGCAAGAGGGACAAAAACTAGTCCATCAAGCAGTTATTTCAGTATTGTTTTGTATTCTACCTCTCAGCAAGGATTTCCCTAACTTTCCAAATGAAGAGAAGTATTATCCACAAACCAGAGAGATCAGATATGATCTTTTAAGGTAGAAGTGTCCTAAAAGTAGGTACCAATGCATTCATCAAACAATAAGTTACATCATAAAAACAGATCTAAAATAAAGTTAGTGTTTTCAAGTCGTCATTTGTGAGGAACTCACTGAAAAATATAGTTTTTCATGTAAAGAACAATATAACTCTCTCTCAAAAAAAAGAGAAAGCACAAATTATATTTACATGTATACAGATAGCTCAAAGAATCAAAAATATTTATGTACTTAATTGTAGTGTGTGCATGCATGTGAATGTGTGTGTGTGTGTATCCTGTCCATGTGGTTTGTTTGAAATTAACTTGTTGGTTTACTGGGGGAAAAGAAATGTCACTATATCTTGGAGTAAAAATGAGAGAAAGATGATTTCTTGTCTCTTCTTTTTATACTTCTGAATAGAATGCCATTTAGTGGGCATCCTGTCAAACTAACTGGGGTAAAGTCCACAAGGTCTTTGAATGAATCAAAACTGGTAAAGAAGGAATTTTCAAAGAACATAATATCCTATAGAAATCCACAAGAAACAAAGAGAAGACCCACTTTTGCTTCATATAATGTGAATTAAGAACTATTTTAGTTCTAGAAGACTGGGCTTTTGACATCTCCCATTCAGTAGTGGAAGATTCCTAACATGTTTGGTCATTTACATATCAGCTTGTTTTATAGTTGTTTAATTCAATATTGACTTGTAAATTAAGTTATTTTAATGTTTGTATTTAAAACATTGAAAAAAGAACAAGCAATCAATTGTAAGAAGACAGAATGGAATGTATGGTCATTACCAAGAGAGACAGTCCAAGCTACAAATTGGAGGCATCAATTTGGGAAGTGTTATAACAGACAATAGAAAAGGTGACACAGAAATCCGAAGGCACATTGGAATAGCAAGGAATGCCTTCCAAAAACTAAACAAAGTATTAAGAAACAGGAAAATAATGTTAGAAGCAAAGAAAATAGTGCTACACTGCTGTGCAATATCAATTCTTCTATGTCAGTGAATGCTGGACAGATGAAGAAAAATCAGAAAAAGATAGTTGTAACACATTATGAGAAAGGAGGGCTTGGAGACTTTAACATTCACAAAATATATTGAAAGTAAGAGGGACAGAGAGAAACAGCAAGTAACTTACCTAATAAGTGTAACTAGATAATGAGAATACAAACATTGCTTATAGCTATGAAATGTAGGAAGTTGTGGAGAGCAATAATCATCCACACCCTAAAGGGACAAAGCACATAGTAGAAGAAGATTTAAGAAACTAATTCTGCTATCATTTAATTGTGCTCATACTTCGTTTTCAACATTTTATTTAGTTTCCATGTAACTAATAAATTGGTCTTCTCTTTTGCTTTTTTTAAAAAGTTTTCTTGACTATTGCTAAATGCTTTATGCTTTCTACTGATAAATTCCCTGATCCTGGAACTCATTGAGAATGGAATCCTTAAAATGGATGTAATGACTGAAGGAAAGTAATTTACATTCGGATTTAATTTTGACTTTGTCATGTCATGTTGATAAATATCTTAATTATAAACATAATTGGTTTTGCATTGGTAGACAATAAACAATTAGTAATCTTATTTATATAGGTATTTCTTTGGATGAATCAATAAGTCCCTACTGTGACATTTAATTATTAGTTGAATTTTGAGTATGAAATTTATATTGTATAATAACAATGCCATAACAAATTTTTATTGTATAACAATGTTATAACAAATTTATTATAAGAGATAAGGAAATTGAACACAGAATAGGCAGTGTTGGATGTATTTTTCCCAACAGTGCAAGATGGTGTAAAATCAAAACATTGACTTAAAAACTCTAGTCATGTTCTTAAATAGGCTTGTCATATTGAGACTTTCATATGGATGTCATGTATGGTATGTAACCCATTCAAAAATGTCTAAATTATCAGTTGTATTTCTCAGATCAATGATTAAAAATGGCATTGAGTGAAGGAAGCCTGTAGGTCTTAGCAAAGACCATACTTCTTAGAACCTTCTTAGACTGGCGCTACAGAATCACAAACAAAGAATTGTACTAAATAACAAGCTAAATCACTCAAGGACTTTCAACAACAGCAAGAATTAAAATGGATACCATAAGTAACTTAATGAGAAAATAATGACATAATCAAAATGTTGATATTGTACATCAAACAAAAGTTAAGAAAGAAGCCTTCATCAATACTGGAAAAGCAACAACAGTTAGTGAACTTGAGAAACCTCTTTTCCTGAAAAATTGTTTTAATAGAAATATCTCAACTAAAAGTAGCACTGGCTGGAATTGATAGACGTAGAATGTGAGACAAGCTTCTTTATTGTTCTATGGCAGGAGTTGACTTTTGAAGATTTTGAAGGGCATATAATGTCTAATGTATAATATAACACATAAGTAACACAATTAAGTATTTATTTAAACTAGAGAGAAAATAATGATGGGCAAAAGATTATCAATGAATTTGCTCCCTCACAGATTATCTTATCTTCTGCGTATTATATGTAAAAGGGAAGCTATTTTTTGTACAGATTTAATATTTATCTCCCTTGAATTATTATTATTTTTTTTTTTTTTTTAGTTATGTGCTAACACAGACAAAATAATATTCTGTTACAAATTATCTGGATTTTTTTTTTTTGCATTCTTTGTTAATACATTTTATGGATGAATTCAGTACCTCTGGTTACAATACATTGTTTCAGCTACTTAAAGGTTACTTACAGACTTCTAAAATTGGATTCTTAATATGGATTGTATTGATGGGATTAAAAAAAAAACACTTTCAAAATGTGCTTTCATTTCTTAAACTCTATTGAAGTTTAGAAAAAATTATTCTTTTTCTTCAACAGTTTTTATTGTAGATTGTTACATGATTCAAATTTTTGATTTGTGTTAGAAACTTCAGCATAGTTTCAAAAAAATCATGTGATCAAAAATGTTATCTGTACTCACAATTACTTATGCTATTAAGAAAAAAAATCTCATCTTTATTGTGTCTGCCTTCATTCTTTGAGTAAACTATTGGATCTTTCAATAAAATTATCAATATAGTCCTGAGGCAATTTCTCTCTTCTTCCTTTTACATGAAGTAGAAACAAGTTGGACATGATTCTTTGATTATGGAATCCTGCAAGATAACTTCAACATTTAATTGGATTTAATCTCAAACTTCTTTTTTTCTCAACTAGCTTTTCGTTTTTAAAACCTTTTTTTAGCAAACAACAGAGAAAATATCTTTATTTGTTCACTAACCCCATATATTCCTCTATGTACACATTGGTTGTCTATTCTATGTCTGGTAACAGATCAATGTTTCAGTGCCCAGAGGGCTTCTACATATCAGCTCAATTTAGTCTTGCAATATAAATCACATTTTGGTATTGCAAAAAGTAAATTTTACAAATGCAATCTAACACCCAAAAGCTTGGATTCTTCACAGCCAAAAAAAACAGGAAAAAATCTTGTAATGGTCAAAAATAGGAAAGATGAAAGAACACAGAAAATGTGTGTCAGCAAAAAAACAAAACAACTTTATATGAAAATATTGGTTGAGAAATCTTCAGAACAACTTGTAATTCATAGTCGGTTTCATAAATGAAAGTTATTTGAATTTCATTGGAACCAGGGGTCAATGGCCAAAGCCAGGTAGACACTAGAATCTTCAAATGCTGAATTCTAAGCAACTAGGCCATCATTACCTTCTGCATATTTTCTTCCCATATTTGGCCTTGTTTTGAAAATAAGTTTAGTAAATACCTTCAAGGTAGGAAAAACGTTCCCACTTGTAAGACTGGCACTACACAATCATCTTGTACCCATTTTATCCCGTTAGACCTTGGGCTATACTAAATGTAGGCAAACCCTTCCCACTTGGAAAACTGGCACTACACAATCATCCTGTACCTATTTACTATCATTTGGCCTTTGGCTATACTAAAGGAAAGAAAACTCTTCCAACTTCAAAGAGTGACTCTACACAATCAACATGTGCCCATTTCATCTCAGATGGCCTCGGGCTATACAAAAGGCAGGCAAACCCTTCTCACTTGAAAACTGGCACTGCACAATCATCCAGTTCCATCATTTGGCTTTGGGCTTTATTAAAACTAAATACGTATTAAAAAGAATCATGAAATATATAAACTATGAGACTTCAGTTTTTATAATTATTCAACTGACCAAAATAAGAATGAGTTCCTTTTATACTGGTTTGAAATTGATGTCCTTTTGTCATGGTATTTTGTCAAAACAGTCTAAGGCACTAATGATGTAAGTTATGGCCTTTTGACCATTTACTCCTTTTTTGTTATTGAGTTATAACGTCAAAAATAAATATTTAAACAAATATTTTAAAATAAATCTTATGAAAATCAATATCTTCAGAAAAGTAAAATTTATGAACTAGTGCTAGATTATGCTAAATTCATCTGAAAATAATGAAAAAATATAAAAGTATCTTTAAAATTGGAAATAAATTTAAGGAATAAATATTTTTGTATAAGCTTATTAAAAATCATAAACAAAGCAAATGTATTTCAAGGGTGATTATGAATTGGGAAAATGTGTATCTAAAAAGCCTTTTCAGTCAGTCAAGTGCTGTATATGATATACACTTGGGGAATCATGTTTTGTTTTATTCATGACTGACTAGACAGAAAATTTCCCATAGTAAGCTGCCAATTCTTTTTGCAGTGGAGTGGTTGCCAACCAAGGTTATAGGGCACACGGTCTGGCCTACTATTTAACACATGGCTAGATTTGTAGAAAAGATGGATTCATATTTTTCCCAAAGTAATTTGCACATAAATGAATGTAACAAACCCAAATGGAATTCAAACTCAGTTCTTTGATTTCTCATTCATTCCAAGCTGTCATCCATTACACCAAACGACACATCCATAAATCTTTATCCATTACACCAAACCACACATCCATAAATCTTTATCCATTACACCAAACCACACATCCATAAATCTTTATCCATTACACCAAACAACACATCCATAAATCTTTATCCATTACATCACACCATACATCCATAAATCTTTATCCATTACACCAAACAACACATCCATAAATCTTTATCCATTACATCACACCACACATCCATAAATCTTTATCCATTACACCAAACCACACATCCATAAATCTTTATCCATTACACCAAACAACACATCCATAAATCTTTATCCATTACACCAAACAACACATCCATAAATCTTTATCCATTACATCACACCACACATCCATAAATCTTTATCCATTACACCAAACAACACATCCATAAATCTTTATCCATTACACCAAACAACACATCCATAAATCTTTATCCATTACACCAAACAACACATCCATAAATCTTTATCCATTACATCACACCACACATCCATAAATCTTTATCCATTACACCAAACAACACATCCATAAATCTTTATCCATTACATCACACCACACATCCATAAATCTTTATCTATTACATCACACCACACATCCATAAATCTTTATCCATTACACCAAACAACACATGCATAAATCTTTATCCATTACATCACACCATACATCCATAAATCTTTATCCATTACACCAAACCATACATCCATAAATCTTTATCCATTACATCACACCATACATCCATAAATCTTTATCCATTACACCAAACAACACATCCATAAATCTTTATCCATTACACCAAACCACACATCCATAAATCTTTATCCATTACACCAAACCACACATCCATAAATCTTTATCCATTACACCAAACAACACATCCATAAATCTTTATCCATTACACCAAACAACACATCCATAAATCTTTATCCATTACACCAAACGACACATCCATAAATCTTTATCCATTACATCACACCATACATCCATAAATCTTTATCCATTACACCAAACAACACATCCATAAATCTTTATCCATTACATCACACCACACATCCATAAATCTTTATCCATTACACCAAACGACACATCCATAAATCTTTATCCATTACATCACACCATACATCCATAAATCTTTATCCATTACACCAAACAACACATCCATAAATCTTTATCCATTACACCAAACCACACATCCATAAATCTTTATCCATTACACCAAACAACACATCCATAAATCTTTATCCATTACATCACACCACACATCCATAAATCTTTATCCATTACACCAAACCACACATCCATAAATCTTTATCCATTACACCAAACAACACATACATAAATCTTTATCCATTACACAAAACCACACATCCATAAATCTTTATCCATTACATCACACCACACATCCATAAATCTTTATCCATTACATCACACCACACATCCATAAATCTTTATCCATTACACCAAACAACACATGCATAAATCTTTATCCATTACATCACACCATACATCCATAAATCTTTATCCATTACACCAAACCATACATCCATAAATCTTTATCCATTACATCACACCACACATCCATAAATCTTTATCCATTACACCAAACCACACATCCATAAATCTTTATCCATTACATCACACCACACATCCATAAATCTTTATCCATAACATCACACCACACATCCATAAATCTTTATCCATTACACCAAACAACACATCCATAAATCTTTATCCATTACACCAAACAACACATGCATAAATCTTTATCCATTACATCACACCATACATCCATAAATCTTTATCCATTACACCAAACCATACATCCATAAATCTTTATCCATTACATCACACCACACATCCATAAATCTTTATCCATTACACCAAACCACACATCCATAAATCTTTATCCATTACATCACACCACACATCCATAAATCTTTATCCATTACACCAAACCACACATCCATAAATCTTTATCTATTACATCACACCACACATCCATAAATCTTTATCCATTACACCAAACAACACATCCATAAATCTTTATCCATTACATCACACCACACATCCATAAATCTTTATCCATTACACCAAACCACACATCCATAAATCTTTATCTATTACATCACACCACACATCCATAAATCTTTATCCATTACACCAAACCACACATACATAAATCTTTATCCATTACACAAAACCACACATCCATAAATCTTTATCCATTACATCACACCACACATCCATAAATCTTTATCCATTACACAAAACCACACATCCATAAATCTTTATCTATTACATCACACCACACATCCATAAATCTTTATCCATTACACCAAACCACACATACATAAATCTTTATCCATTACACAAAACCACACATGCATAAATCTTTATCCATTACATCACACCACACATCCATAAATCTTTATCCATTACATCACACCACACATCCATAAATCTTTATCCATTACACCAAACAACACATGCATAAATCTTTATCCATTACATCACACCACACATCCATAAATCTTTATCCATTACACCAAACCACACATCCATAAATCTTTATCCATTACATCACACCACACATCCATAAATCTTTATCCATTACACCAAACCACACATCCATAAATCTTTATCCATTACATCACACCACACATCCATAAATCTTTATCCATTACATCACACCACACATCCATAAATCTTTATCCATTACACCAAACAACACATCCATAAATCTTTATCCATTACATCACACCACACATCCATAAATCTTTATCCATTACACCAAACCACACATCCATAAATCTTTATCTATTACATCACACCACACATCCATAAATCTTTATCCATTACACCAAACCACACATACATAAATCTTTATCCATTACACAAAACCACACATCCATAAATCTTTATCCATTACATCACACCACACATACATAAATCTTTATCCATTACACCAAACCACACATCCATAAATCTTTATCCATTACATCACACCACACATCCATAAATCTTTATCCATTACACCAAACAACACATCCATAAATCTTTATCCATTACATCACACCACACATCCATAAATCTTTATCCATTACATCACACCACACATCCATAAATCTTTATCCATTACATCACACCACACATCCATAAATCTTTATCCATTACACCAAACAACACATGCATAAATCTTTATCCATTACATCACACCATACATCCATAAATCTTTATCCATTACACCAAACCATACATCCATAAATCTTTATCCATTACATCACACCATACATCCATAAATCTTTATCCATTACATCACACCACACATCCATAAATCTTTATCCATTACACCAAACACATCCATAAATCTTTATCCATTACATCACACCACACATCCATAAATCTTTATCCATTACACCAAACCACACATACATAAATCTTTATCCATTACACCAAACAACACATGCATAAATCTTTATCCATTACATCACACCATACATCCATAAATCTTTATCCATTACACCAAACAACACATCCATAAATCTTTATCCATTACATCACACCACACATCCATAAATCTTTATCCATTACACCAAACCACACATCCATAAATCTTTATCCATTACACCAAACAACACATCCATAAATCTTTATCCATTACACCAAACAACACATCCATAAATCTTTATCCATTACATCACACCACACATCCATAAATCTTTATCCATTACACCAAACAACACATCCATAAATCTTTATCCATTACACCAAACAACACATCCATAAATCTTTATCCATTACACCAAACAACACATCCATAAATCTTTATCCATTACATCACACCACACATCCATAAATCTTTATCCATTACACCAAACAACACATCCATAAATCTTTATCCATTACATCACACCACACATCCATAAATCTTTATCTATTACATCACACCACACATCCATAAATCTTTATCCATTACACCAAACAACACATGCATAAATCTTTATCCATTACATCACACCATACATCCATAAATCTTTATCCATTACACCAAACCATACATCCATAAATCTTTATCCATTACATCACACCATACATCCATAAATCTTTATCCATTACACCAAACAACACATCCATAAATCTTTATCCATTACACCAAACCACACATCCATAAATCTTTATCCATTACACCAAACCACACATCCATAAATCTTTATCCATTACACCAAACAACACATCCATAAATCTTTATCCATTACACCAAACAACACATCCATAAATCTTTATCCATTACACCAAACGACACATCCATAAATCTTTATCCATTACATCACACCATACATCCATAAATCTTTATCCATTACACCAAACAACACATCCATAAATCTTTATCCATTACATCACACCACACATCCATAAATCTTTATCCATTACACCAAACGACACATCCATAAATCTTTATCCATTACATCACACCATACATCCATAAATCTTTATCCATTACACCAAACAACACATCCATAAATCTTTATCCATTACACCAAACCACACATCCATAAATCTTTATCCATTACACCAAACAACACATCCATAAATCTTTATCCATTACATCACACCACACATCCATAAATCTTTATCCATTACACCAAACCACACATCCATAAATCTTTATCCATTACACCAAACAACACATACATAAATCTTTATCCATTACACAAAACCACACATCCATAAATCTTTATCCATTACATCACACCACACATCCATAAATCTTTATCCATTACATCACACCACACATCCATAAATCTTTATCCATTACACCAAACAACACATGCATAAATCTTTATCCATTACATCACACCATACATCCATAAATCTTTATCCATTACACCAAACCATACATCCATAAATCTTTATCCATTACATCACACCACACATCCATAAATCTTTATCCATTACACCAAACCACACATCCATAAATCTTTATCCATTACATCACACCACACATCCATAAATCTTTATCCATAACATCACACCACACATCCATAAATCTTTATCCATTACACCAAACAACACATCCATAAATCTTTATCCATTACACCAAACAACACATGCATAAATCTTTATCCATTACATCACACCATACATCCATAAATCTTTATCCATTACACCAAACCATACATCCATAAATCTTTATCCATTACATCACACCACACATCCATAAATCTTTATCCATTACACCAAACCACACATCCATAAATCTTTATCCATTACATCACACCACACATCCATAAATCTTTATCCATTACACCAAACCACACATCCATAAATCTTTATCTATTACATCACACCACACATCCATAAATCTTTATCCATTACACCAAACAACACATCCATAAATCTTTATCCATTACATCACACCACACATCCATAAATCTTTATCCATTACACCAAACCACACATCCATAAATCTTTATCTATTACATCACACCACACATCCATAAATCTTTATCCATTACACCAAACCACACATACATAAATCTTTATCCATTACACAAAACCACACATCCATAAATCTTTATCCATTACATCACACCACACATCCATAAATCTTTATCCATTACACAAAACCACACATCCATAAATCTTTATCTATTACATCACACCACACATCCATAAATCTTTATCCATTACACCAAACCACACATACATAAATCTTTATCCATTACACAAAACCACACATGCATAAATCTTTATCCATTACATCACACCACACATCCATAAATCTTTATCCATTACATCACACCACACATCCATAAATCTTTATCCATTACACCAAACAACACATGCATAAATCTTTATCCATTACATCACACCACACATCCATAAATCTTTATCCATTACACCAAACCACACATCCATAAATCTTTATCCATTACATCACACCACACATCCATAAATCTTTATCCATTACACCAAACCACACATCCATAAATCTTTATCCATTACATCACACCACACATCCATAAATCTTTATCCATTACATCACACCACACATCCATAAATCTTTATCCATTACACCAAACAACACATCCATAAATCTTTATCCATTACATCACACCACACATCCATAAATCTTTATCCATTACACCAAACCACACATCCATAAATCTTTATCTATTACATCACACCACACATCCATAAATCTTTATCCATTACACCAAACCACACATACATAAATCTTTATCCATTACACAAAACCACACATCCATAAATCTTTATCCATTACATCACACCACACATACATAAATCTTTATCCATTACACCAAACCACACATCCATAAATCTTTATCCATTACATCACACCACACATCCATAAATCTTTATCCATTACACCAAACAACACATCCATAAATCTTTATCCATTACATCACACCACACATCCATAAATCTTTATCCATTACATCACACCACACATCCATAAATCTTTATCCATTACATCACACCACACATCCATAAATCTTTATCCATTACACCAAACAACACATGCATAAATCTTTATCCATTACATCACACCATACATCCATAAATCTTTATCCATTACACCAAACCATACATCCATAAATCTTTATCCATTACATCACACCATACATCCATAAATCTTTATCCATTACATCACACCACACATCCATAAATCTTTATCCATTACACCAAACACATCCATAAATCTTTATCCATTACATCACACCACACATCCATAAATCTTTATCCATTACACCAAACCACACATACATAAATCTTTATCCATTACACCAAACAACACATGCATAAATCTTTATCCATTACATCACACCATACATCCATAAATCTTTATCCATTACACCAAACCACACATCCAAAAATCTTTATCCATTACATCACACCACACATCCATAAATCTTTATCCATTACACCAAACAACACATCCATAAATCTTTATCCATTACATCACACCACACATCCATAAATCTTTATCCATTACACCAAACCACACATACATAAATCTTTATCCATTACACCAAACAACACATCCATAAATCTTTATCCATTACATCACACCACACATCCATAAATCTTTATCCATTACACCAAACCACACATACATAAATCTTTATCCATTACACCAAACAACACATCCATAAATCTTTATCCATTACATCACACCACACATCCATAAATCTTTATCCATTACACCAAACAACACATCCATAAATCTTTATCCATTACATCACACCACACATCCATAAATCTTTATCCATTACACCAAACAACACATCCATAAATCTTTATCCATTACATCACACCACACATCCATAAATCTTTATCCATTACACCAAACCACACATACATAAATCTTTATCCATTACACCAAACAACACATCCATAAATCTTTATCCATTACATCACACCACACATCCATAAATCTTTATCCATTACACCAAACAACACATCCATAAATCTTTATCCATTACATCACACCACACATCCATAAATCTTTATCCATTACACCAAACCACACATACATAAATCTTTATCCATTACACCAAACAACACATCCAAAAATCTTTATCCATTACATCACACCACACATCCATAAATCTTTATCCATTACACCAAACCACACATCCAAAAATCTTTATCCATTACATCACACCACACATCCATAAATCTTTATCCATTACACCAAACAACACATCCATAAATCTTTATCCATTACATCACACCACACATCCATAAATCTTTATCCATTACACCAAACCACACATACATAAATCTTTATCCATTACACCAAACAACACATCCATAAATCTTTATCCATTACATCACACCACACATCCATAAATCTTTATCCATTACACCAAACCACACATCCATAAATCTTTATCCATTACATCACACCACACATCCATAAATCTTTATCCATTACATCAAACCACACATCCATAAATCTTTATCCATTACATCACACCACACATCCATAAATCTTTATCCATTACATCAAACCACACATCCATAAATCTTTATCCATTACATCAAACCACACATCCATAAATCTTTATCCATTACATCACACCACACATCCATATATTTTTATCCATTACATCACACCATACATCCATAAATCTTTATCCATTACATCAAACCACACATCCATAAATCTTTATCCATTACATCACACCATACATCCATATATTTTTATCCATTACATCACACCATACATCCATAAATCTTTATCCATTACATCACACCACACATCCATAAATCTTTATCCATGTGGCAAGGATGAATGGTAGGTTTGTAGATGTGTGAGATGTACTCTGACAAGAAATACCTTCTGGCATGACACAGTGAACTAACTTTTGTTGTGTTAGATGCAGCTATTGATTTAATGTAGTTGTTCCACTTTAAGTCAGTTGAAAATGTGAGGCCAAGAATGTGCAGTGAGATGCTCTCATGAAGATGAGTATCAACCATGCTGATGGGGGGCATAGATATTTCTGTATTGGGGTTAAATGAGAGCAGTTTAGTTTTGAAGGCATTCAAATTTACAAGCCATTTCCTGCCCCAGTCAACCACTGATTGGAGGTCCTTTTTGAGAGCAGCAGCCAGGTTAATTTTGTCAGCATTGTAAATGGTCGTGTTGTCTGTGTAGATGCCTACTTGGGAAATGATGGCATCATGGAGATCATTGATGAAGATCAGAAACAGTGAGGGACTCAGGCTTGGGGAACACCTGCATTAGTATGAATGGAACTGGAAGAGAGACCATTCAGGATGACCATTTCCCAATTAGATAGGAATGATTCCATTAAATCAAGTAAACACCCTGTATTACCGTAGCCCTGAAACTTACATAGAAGACCAGCATGCCAAACCCTGTCATATGCATTCAAGATATCTAAAGCCACAGCTTGAGCTTCATCATTATTATCAAGAGCTTGATATATATATATATATATATATATATATATATATATATATATATATTCAGTTATGGCTGTAAGCATGTCAGTGGTAAACTGGGCAAAATGGAATCCATATTGTTTGTCAGAGAGTAGATTGTGAGAGATAAGATGCTTAAACACTTTGGCATTGATTAAGGCCTGGAAGACTGATAGGGCAGTAGTTAGAGGGTTCAGAAGGTTCTTCAGAGTTCTTAAAGATAGGTATGACAGAGGAAGATTTCCAACAATCTGGAAAGCAGGAAGCTGTGAGGCAATAGTTGTAAAGTTTGGAGAGAACTGGAGCCAGCTCAAGAGCACATCTCTTTAGGATGACAGATGGTATCCTATCACTTCCATTTACCTTATGTGAGTCTAATTTAGAAATGATGTCCAAGACCATGAACAGGCTTATGTACGTATCACTCAGTATAGCTTCACTTCTAGGAGGGAAGTCAGGTGTAGGAACTCCAGTTGAGTCGAGTGTTGAGTTGGAAGAGAATTTTCAAGCAAAGTATTCAGCCTTATCTGCTGTGAATATTAGGACTTTGAATTGATTTAATAGAGGAGGGATGGTGGATTTGCTGTTGTCCAGCACTCTTGCAGATCCGCCCATAGTCTCTAGAACCGAACTTGCGAGATTCTATACGTTGTTTCATTCTCTCAGCAAATAGTAATTCAGACGTGTATTTTTGAACAGGATGATTAAAAACTTCATCTTTCTCGCTGTTCAGTCTTCTTATACTAACCACATTGTTTAAGCATGATTGTCAATATAACACTCCTAGGATTGGGGATACCAATTTCTATGTTAGTCTGACTGTAGCATTTTATCTTATTTCCATTAGCAGTCATGATTTCCAAGCAAAGCATTCAACCTTATCTGCTGTAGATGTCAGGACTTCGCACTGATTGAATAGAGGAGGAATGATGGATTTGCTGTTGTTCAGCACACACTTGCAGAGCCACCAATAATCTCTAGAACCAAACTTGCAAAAAGCTGTATGTTGTCTCATTGTATCGACAAATAGTAATTTTGTTTCCTTACACTTACACTTGTTACAAGCAGAGACAAAAAGACATCTGTTGCAATCAGACATATCACTCTAGTACAGTCAAAAGAAGTGATTCCTGTGGGCTATAGCAGCTGAGGAAGCAGGTGAGAACCAAGTTGATGAACACAGTTTTACTTGGTATTTCCTAGCTTGAATGAAAGCATTGATGCCAATTTTCACCCAGGAGGAAACCTCAGACACAAATTTTTGAATGGGATGTTTGAAAAGTTCATTCCAAGGAATGTCATGAAAGAAATCACAGAATGAGTCCCAGTCTGCTCATTGATAACAGAAAGATATTCTGTTGGTAGGAGGTTCATGTCTGGTGGGGGAGCAGAAGGAAATGTTTACAGACACTACTATATGATTAGAGTTGCCAAGAGGGCAGAGCTGCATCGTGCAACAAGAGGCAAGGATAGAGGAAAAAAGAAATCGAGAAGAGAAGTGTTTCCATCAGGGTTAGTGGGGAAATATGTAAGAAAGTCAACATTGAGGCATTGAATGATTGAAAAGTTCAGGGTTTGGATGCCAGAGAGGTCAGTGACAGAGTGTTTAAGCCACTTGGTATGGCGGGTCTTAAAGTCACTGAGCACGAATATGTTAGCAGGCGGGTGTAGGGAGATGGCCTTGTCTATATTATCAGAAACACTGTTTAGCATGCAACAGTCTTGAGAGAAAGTAGAACGGTAGAGAAAGAAGAGATAGCTGACTGAATTAAGTAGAGAGAGATGGAGAAAAATGCACAAATGCTCAGGAGATTTGAGAGCGAAAGCTCCCTAACTAGCAGGAAATGTTTATGGACATAGACTCCCAGGTCATGCATGTGAATTTTCTAAGTAGTGGAAGATAGCCAGGAACTGAGATTGATGAGTAACGGTTAGTTTCACAGAGAGCTAGGATGTCTGAAGACTTTTCAAAGAGAAATGATTCCACACTGTAGAAGTTGGTATGAATGTTGGAGACAGACAGATTAAGGGGTTTAGGTGATTTTTGTTGAACTGGTTTAGGTTTATAATTTTGGTTGTTTGACATGGTATGCCATTTTCTACAGAGTCAAATCACTATTGTATCCTCTGAGTTTCAAATGTAAGATGGAAGTTTTATTCTGACAGCTTTTTCCCAGGAACTGCTACTTTGTGGAACTGACTACCATGTGCGTACTTTCCTCAGTACTTTAATCCTGACCTCTACATGGATCAGTTATCAGTATTCCTTATCCTCATTATTCCCACTTCCTTCCCACTTCTTTTTCACTCATTTCATTCATAGCATTACTATTTTAATAGCAATCCCCTACCCCGAGTAGGATGGTAGCACATTATGGTCCCAGCTATAGGCAAATGGTTAACCCCACAAACTGGGATCAAAACACAATAAGTGTATAAAAATAGATTTTTATATTAAAAATACCAGCAATACATTTTTGAAAAAAAAGTTACCAGCAATACATCTGACTCTTGACAAAAACCCTCTTTACAAAAATATGTCAATGAAACCTGATCTACAAATTGATTTCTTACAAAGAATATATATTCTATTCATACGAACGTATCCTAAAAATCTTGTCAGCAATAAATAACCCATTGAGGTTGATATGTCGTAAAACAAAATAAACCAAATCAAACCAAACCTACCTTGAGTGACTTTCGAGCCTTGTATTGTGTGATATTTATTAAAAAAATTAAACTGATCCTACATATAAAGAGCATTTTCCCCTTTGAAACTGTGATAATGAGTCATATTTAACATGCATAACCTATGCATTGCTCTACCCTTGAGCTGATTTTTCAAGTACAGGAATAAACTGTCAAGTCAGCTATGATCATAATGCCTTTTCTAAAACAATCTTGTCCTACTGTGTCTGGTTGGCTTCATTAATCCTAATAAATCTGGCCTTTGCTTTGTTGGCATTGTTAGAAAGATCAATATATTAATCTGCTGGCCATAAACTTCTCTATTTGAAATTAAATACGGTAACTTTTCTCATGAAACAAGACAATATTCCACAGATGTTTGCAAACAGTAGACCATAATGGGTCATATGGTATATATTGACCTTTTTCTGTCTCTGTTGATGCAATGAACTGCACGTAAGGACAGGGAGTTGATTTGTCAAGATGTCGGGTGGCCCAACTGACAGGCTCTTACTTTTAGTTTCATTTCCCTGCTGCAGAGCAGTGTGTTGCAACAATTTGTCAGCAGATGTTACCAAAAGGATCAAATATTTGACTACCTACAGGGCTCCACTTGATACCCACCCCAACATTTCTCCTTCCAGTTGACATCTTGAGAACTTATCGCCAATATTAGACTCAAATACTGTCATGTATAAACTAATGCTTATTGCAATACGACCCAGAGTGAAACAGAAAACTCTCTCTCTCTCACTCACCCACTCACTTTCCCTCAGTAGGAAGACAGAGGCCATTATGAAATAGAAAACTAAACAATACCTGGGTTCAAATGCTGACTAATTATTTGATACCTTGTTATGTAACACATGCATATAGAAGATATCTATTTATTCATATCTGTTTTGATCACCCATTCTATCTTCTACCTAGCTAGCTATCTCAGTCTGTTCTGCTCATATCTATCTATCTATCTATCTATCCTTTATACTCTGTCTATATCTATCTATCGAATATTTAAAAACAAAGATGATGAAAAGAAAAGAAAAAGAATATAAATGAATTTGGCTAGATTGCAAAAAATATTTAAAAAACTTTTGGAACTATCAGCATCTCTCATTCATGCATATGTGTAGTCAGAAGAACATCAACAAACCCAGTCCAATGAAATCCTAATGGATGAAATGTGTCATAAATAAACTTTAACCATTTTGTCTTACAATTTCTTCAATACTGTTCTTGATATATAAAAATATATATTATCTCATGTCATCTCTATCATATCTCATCTCATGTCATATCTATCTATCTATCTATCTATCTATCCTTTAGACTCTGTTTATATATCGATCTATCTATCTTTTATACTCTGTCTATATCTATCTATCTGTCTTTTATACTTTCTCTCTATCTATCTATCTAGCTAGCTATCATTTATACTCTGCCTATATCTATCTATTCTTTATACTATGTCTATATCTATCTATCATTTATACTCTGCTTATATCTATCTATTCTTTATACTATATCTATATGTATCTATCATTTATACTCTGCTTATATCTATCTATTCTTTATGCTATACTATATCTATCTATCTATCTATCTATCTATCATTTATACTCTGCCTATATCTATCTATCCTTTATACTATGAATCTATTTATCTATCTCAGTCTGTACTCTTCATATCTATCAAGCTATCTTATATGATCTGTTACCTATCTATCCTTTATACATTGTCTATATCTATCTATCTATATCTTTTTAATCTTCTACTTTAAAAACCAAGGTCAGTATTCAATTTTGAATAGAAAGATGAATAATAATGATAATTCCATATCTCAAAAATTCTGAAATCTGCTATATATTTATCATCTAGTGCACACACACACACACACACACACACACACACACACACACATATGTGGGGAGAGAGAGAAAGAGACATAAATATTTATAATAATTACAATTTTATGCAGTTTTGTTATCAAAAGATATGCACATTGATAATTAATTTAATGTAAAAATACAAGGAAAATTAATGAACAATCATTTCACAATGCCGCATACTCCATAAAAGGGTAAAATATCAGATTTTAAAAGAGGTTATATTTTTAGGTTTTATTCCAATTATAATTATTGATTTTTAAAAGAATAAACATTGTCAAAGAGTGAAGATAGTTAAAAAAATGTTGTCAATGTGAAAAAAACGTCCTCTTGACACTGTCTTATTGCAAGCATATTTTCCCATGTTTGCTGAAATTTCTTCTTTTCTTTATTATTATTATTATTATATTTTGATTTCTGCTATGGTTATACTACCTACCAAGTGGTGTGTTGTTATGGCTACATTTCATGATTTGTTTTTCTAACTCCCATAGCATCACTAGTATTACATGGACAAAGTTCTTCTTAGTGTGTGGGCTGTATTTATCAAGACAATTTTTTGTATTTCTCTTAATTTGATATTTCCAGGGATTTTTTCAATGTGTTGTTGTGTTCCCTTTTTTATCATTCCAAGTGCACCTACTATCACTGGTACTATTCTTCTTTTCAATTTCCACATTTTTTCTATTTTGATTTCCAGGTCTTTATACTTCGATAGTTTTTCAATTTCCTTGGTTGCTATGTTACAGTCTGCTGGGTAAGCCATATCAACTAGTAGGCAAGTTTTTTCTTTTTTGTTTTTGACAATTATATCTGGCCTATTTGCTTCAATCTTCCTGTCTGTAAAGATGGTGCAATCCCATAGAATTAGTATGTCTTCTATTTCTGTAATCAGTGCTGGGTGATATTCATACAAGTGTTTATTAGCATCTTTTCCAAAGTGATTGCACAATGTCCAGTGTAAGTATTGCCCCACTATTGTGGGGATTTTTATATTCATTTGGCGAAAGTACAGAACATCCTGAGATTAGATGGTCTATAGTTTCTTGATATTTGTCATAGAACCTACATTTTGGATCCACACTATTATGCATAACATTCACCTGAAAGGTTCTAGCAAAAAGACTCTGGTCTTGTGCTGCAAGAATAAAGCCTTCTATTTCAGCCTATAATCCAGATGCTTGTAACTATAGATGAGTGTTAACTTTATCAACAGTGACTTTATTAGCACTTTCTGGATATTGGCCATGCAGAGGTTTGTCTTGCCAGCATTGTTTCATTTGTTCAAGAACTTTATCCTTGGCTTTCTTTTTCACAATTTTTGCTGTAACATTTGGTTCTGTTTTAGTTTTATACAGAATCTACTAAATGTAAATCTCATTTGTATTTACAACCTTCTTTCATGATTGAATATTTTTTTCTTTCTGCTTTCATGTTGTTTGACTAATTTTATCATCCAGTCCTTTGTTGATTCTATGTAGGTTAGTAAGCCAATACTTGTTGTCTTGTATGACAATTCTAACTGAATAAGACCTCCTCCACCTTCTTTATGGGGTTTGTATAGACTGTCTGCATCAGCCTTTGGATGATGCATGTTACACTTAGAAAGAAGCTTTCTTGTCTTAGGATCCATTCATCTGATATCATTTAGAGTCCAGTTCAAGATGATGAAGCTATATTGAACCACTGGGTTGGCAATAATTCTGTTCTGAGAATTCAATTCAGTTCTTAATATCTGTTGCACCCTTATATAATTTTTTTTTCACACTATTTTTTTAATTTTTATTGTGAATTCCTTTTCTCATGTACACCAAAGTACTTATAAGCTTCTTCTTGCTCTAAATTTTTGATTGTTACTCCTTGGTCTAAGCTAATAGAATAGGTCTGTTTTTGTGATCCTCATAAAATTGTGGTTTTAGCATATTTATCCAAACTGAATTCCATTCCAGTGTCATTACTGAAATATTTTACCATTTTAAGGATACCTTCCAGCTGACTGTCATTTCTAGCATAAAACTTATCCATGTAAAATAGATGACTTATTTTCTTTTGACATATCTTATAGTCATATTCTGTCTTGTTAAGTTTGCTGGTTAATGTTATTAGGGTATACAAAAAAGTAAGTGAAACAAAGACTCACCTTGAAATATTCCTCCGTTGATGTTTATTTCACCAGAGTTATAGACTCTATTTGTATGATTGAGTTAAAGTGGATTTTTCCATATCAACATACTTTGTTTCATGAAATTGATGATGACGGATGATACCTTGTATGTATTTAAAAACATTAAGATCCAAGAATGGGGTTTACTATTGAATGCCTTATGATAATCTATCCAGGCAATACTGAGATTTTTCTTTGTATTGAAGCAATTTTCCAAGATCATCCTATTAATAAGTAATTAGTCTTTACATCCATAAGAGCCACGTTTGCACCATTTTTGTTCAAGAAGTAGTATGTCATTTTTTTCTAAGAAGTAGTATGTCATTTTTTTTCAAGAAGTAGTATGCCATTTTTTCTGTTTCGTCAGAAGAGATGTCAGCAGTTTGTGAGTAGTGAGAAGACATGTAATTGGTCTGTAGTTTTTGGTAGTTATTATTATTATTATTATATTATTATTCATTCACTGAATATTCACACCTATATTAACTTGCAGCTTACAATAGAGATTAAATAACAAGTTTCCTTAATGCTCCAGCACTCTTCCTAGTATCATTAACATCTCAACAATGCCACTTTATAGATTGTTCCATCTCTTCCTCTAATCTTCCATCCTTCCAGTTATCCAGGTTCTTCAGTACCATTTCCAGTACTCTGGTCACAACTGGCATGATTGACACTATCATGTTTCACAATTGCTTCAGTTTCCTGGTAAGGTCAATATAAATATGTTTTCTTTTTCTTGCTTCCTAATAATATTAAATCCAATCTGCTGCTATGGATTGGGTGATGTGTTTGAATCTCAAAGTCCCAGAAGATTTTATGTGTTTCATTCTCTTTTGGTCTGTATGTATATTACTGGTGTGTGATCAAAACTTGCACAGTTCCCAGTGGAACACTTTTCCCACCCAGTCAAACCTATTCTTCTAATTTTCTGAGTCAATTTGTTGTATTCACTGATTTACTGTCTCGTATTTATTTTCATACAGTCTACATTTGATCCTTTTCTCAATCTTATTTATACAGTTGTTTTATATAATAATTTATTATAGTTTTGTTTTTGTGTTAATATTAAGAGTGACTCTTTTGAGGTTTCCACTGCATATCCATGTTCATATAGATTTGCCATTCACTCAATTTGTCTTCTGAAATGTCCATATACTTGTTTTTCTTCCCATTTTGAATATTTTTGCTTCTTGGCTTCTATTCATTGCAGTACTGTCTCAGCTGTTGGGAGTAGTCTCTCCTTGCTTTGTATTCTGTAATCTTTGAGTCCATTGAACATTGAGTTAATGCAATCTTTGATTCTGACAAATATTCTTCTTTATCTTTCTTTTCTTTTAACATATACACCTTTGGCATCTCTCTCAAGTATAGTGACTTATTCTTTGTTATTAGTTTTCTTGTTTTGTGTTCCTATTTTGTCCAATTCAATAATGTTTGAGATTATCTCATGATAGAAATAACCCAGATATTTATTTCTTTAATTTTTTGTCAGAGTCTACAGTCTCTAGCATTTTTCTTCTTCTGCAGTATTCTTTGCTAATTTTTTCATTCTCTTCTGCTTGATGGTATCTGTTTCCACAATGGTTAGATATTTGTCATTCTCCTTTTCATTAAGTGTCCTGATGATTTTCTGGTTGAGTAGTTCAGTTCCTTCTGTTGCTTCTGTTTTTCTTTTGTACATTGCCAGCATAATAAATTTCTCAATATCAAATTCCATCTCGGCTGAAGATTCTGACTATCTGTATGAGAATGTCCAGTTCTTTTTTATTGTTTGTACAAGATTTTAGGTCATCCATATACATGAGATGATTTACTGTTTTTGCATATTTGTGATTCCATAGGCATGATTGCATTTCCTTAATTTATTGATCAGCAGTATCATCTTCAATATAGAGTATTAGGTTTAGCAAGTTTCCTTTGGAAGAGATCTCTGTAGGGAAGCAGAAAGTGATTATCTGCCTTTTGAAAACAAGAAGGATTTACTGGTTTTAAGAGGCTCTTGAGAGTCATGAGAAAGCCTGTTTGGCAAGAATTATCAGTTGATGCTTAGTTCCCCACATATGAAGATGTTCTCATTTGGTGGACCATGAAGGATAATGTAATTCGTTTGTGACCTAAATTGGAACTGCAGAGGTACCATAGGGTTGTACCATATTCCCCATGAGGACATCTTGTGTAAGACCTTTTTATTTGTCCCTTTCACATACTGCATAACTTTTTATGTGTTTTAATTTCTCTGTGTAGTACAATTCATGATGTACACACACACACACACACACAAACATATATATATATATATATATATATACACTAAAGTTTAAAAGTTTGAGACCACACCCGGTAATTTTTTAAATTGTCCTAAATAGTAGTTGTTTTGTACTTTAAATAAGAGAAAATTATACATGATTAAAAAAAGTGAAACATAATTTTTTTTATTATAAATTTTATTATGACAAAGAGAAAAAAAAGCATTTTATGATTAAATTTTGCTCTCATCAAAATATCCTCCTTCAGCCTTGATTACTGCAGCAAAAATGTTTGGCATTTGTTGCAAACATTTCTCAAAGTATAAGTTTGGTAATTGATTCCATTCTTTTTTCAATGACTCTAAGAGCTCTTTTTCATTTTTTTCACTCTTCTGTCTAGTGTGAGTGTGTGTATGTGTGCACTGTATGTTAGTATGACTTATATTTGTGTACTTCAGTTTTGTATTAAAAATGTTTTCATGTATAACTTATTTTCAGAATTCATTTATTTGGGTTATTCTCCTTTCGTTTTGTTTAGATTTTACTATAACATGGATATACTAATGCCTATAATGGGCCTTGGAGAGTGGAGAAGACCAAGACATTTCTTCTTTCTTTTCAAGCACTTCATTACTTTTTATTTCAACATCTCCTTGGTACTGTTTGTGTGCAGTTAGGTCCTTTCCATTTTTCTAATGACTTTGTTATGAAGGTCACTACTTCTCTTGAAATTATTATTATTTTAAAAATCTTTATCTGATTATTTATATATGTTTAGTCCTCATTTGCTCAATTTTCAAAAAGAGAATGATTATCAATCTGGACATTTATAAACCCAGAATTTTGTTTGTAGAACCTGCACTCCACTCTATAATCAAACATGGCTGATTTTTTTTTATTATAGTGAAGGTGGGTGTGAGCTACAAAAGAAATAACATTCACAGCCTTGATTTTGTAAATTTCAAAATTGGTTTCACTGAATCTGTTCTGGGTGGAGAACTATAGCATGTGACAAAGAGGAAGAATAATGGACGAATTGGATCATTCTATTTTGGTTTTCACAAGTCCTATGTTTGGAGACTCTAGAAAGAAATATAAGCAAAGTTGGCAACCAAAAAATCAGTAGATGTATTCACTTCAGAATGATTCTGCCTTGATTATCAGCAATTTCAAAGTTACCAATCGTCTGTCCACTTTTACCAACAAGCTTATGGCTAAGGACACAGCTGAAAGTTTAATGAGCTTCTTTCTCTCTATGCATGTAAATTCACCACTCTCTTATTCACATATATATATACGCCTTTTCTTTAAACTTAATTATCTTAAAAGAAGATCCATTTCACTCAAACATTTTTTCTTATTTCCCAAACCTTAAATTATGCTAACTTACTTTATATTCACTTATGTGTTAATACTCTTGGGGAAGGTATGAATCCTACTCTTCTTCCTCCAGTAGAGCCAGCTCAAGGTACTGACAAGTCAGGCCGTTGCCCAGGTCACCATCAAAACCAAGGGTGCCATTATGCCACCATGTCATGTGTTTGGGATCTTCCAATACTAAAACTTATAAAAGCATACTTAAGGCCATCCATGACTCAAGACAGATTAAATTATTTGGCTATTTTGTCAATAGAAAATGATCTTATAAAAAAGACAGGTATCGAATGTGCCCTGAATTTGCAGGTCTAAAGGCTAGAAAAGTATGTTTTAGGTGGGGTAATGAATGTTTTCTTTTGATTGTATTAAGTTGTATATTGTAATAAACTCATTATTATACATTTTCAGTTTTCCTCCTTGTGAAAATTTAAAAAAATTATACTTGTAAAGGCTCTGAAGTTCAGCTAGCCCAGGGTACCAGCAACTCTGGGGCTGTCATCAGCTGCCAGTTATGGGTAAATAGTAGGATAGACTGGGTTCTAAAGGTTTGTGTGGCAACCATTCTAGGAGAAGGAAAACTCTGAATTCAAAACTGTATGTAGTCCTGGTAAAGCACATACTATGCAGCTAAGTAAAGGATTGTTTACATTGACTCAATGATCCCGACTATGGTGACTCGACTTTAATAGTTTGGTATCTCAATTTTTTTTAAACAGATATATAAAATTATTGTTATACTGTTAATTCCTGTATATGCTGAATTCATTTATTTTGATATTGTTGAAATTCTCTACTGAATGTTTTTATGTTCTCATGGTAAATGTAAACAGGCCTCTACATATATATTAATTCAAACAGAGCAATTTGGAGCACTGATTGCTCAGACATTTTTAGAATTCAGAGAGAATATCAGTTGCGAAAAATGGATATCATTTCTGCATGCATAGAAGACTGTTCCCCATACTGATAGTTATTTGAACAAAACAGCATCCTTTTCATGAAGGATGAGAGTTCAACCTTTTCATGAAGTATGGGGCTCCATAATTTTCATGAAATATGGGACTCCATCCTTTTCATGATAGATGGGACACTATCATTTTCATGAAGGATGGGACTTCATTCTTTTTATTAAGGATAAGACTCCATCCTTTTCTTGAAGAATGGGGCAGAAAAACAACAAAGAAATGGAAAAATAGCATGAAAACAATCTATTCACTCATAACCAGTTTAAGTTTAATGAACATTGGAATGCCTTCTGTAAAACTGTTGCTAATATAGTTTGATGCCAACTGGATTCTTCCTTTTTCTGGCTCTGTGTCTTAACTAAGCTTATAAAATAACTAGTGCTATAGACCCAATAAGTATTGTTTAGTTTAAATAAATGTCACTCCTTATTTCAGGGAAACAGGAAACTGGTACTAATCTTTGATATTAAGTAGTCACAGGTAAAGATTACGATCAAGAATTTACTTTACTTTTCAAATATACATTAATAGAGAATTTATTTTTGTTTGAATTTCTGGAATGAAGAGTTATTATTTACAATATTTACCTCTATTGGAAATAGTGTGAGCAGTACTAAATAAGAACAAGATGAGATATCCCTAGACATGGACAGAAAATTGAAAACAATCTATCCCTGTAGATTAAATAAAGGGTTCATTTTGAAAAAATCAGAATCAAATAGTATTGAAATTAGAAATTTTAGTTTAAACTATGAATTCAGGAATGAACAAAAGAGAACAATTACATCCTATGCCAATCAATCTGGGAAATTAGAATGACCTCTTTATACTATTGCACGGCAAATGATGTGGCAGTGTGTGTCCAAATCAGTCCAAATGGAGAAAGTATCACATGCGCTATTACAGGAGAGCAGCCAGATGAAAGCAACCTTTTTTTTTTAAATAGGCAACATTCATCAGAGAAAGAAATCAGTGTATAAATGAGATAGGGGATAGATTCTTGGAGTGAATTGGCACAGTGTAATTTCTTCCTTTAGATTTATTATTATTATTATTATTTTATTTCCTTTGATTTCTGGTCTGTACTCATTTCTTTCTGGATCCCGACCAGAGACCTAAGGTCAGAAATGGTATCATGACATTTTCCACTGAGCAATTTTTTAAAATAAAGAAAAAAATCACATATATTTTACATAGATAAAGCTCTTCTTAAGGTGTGGGCTGTACTCGTGAGAACAATTTTTTCTATTTCTTTAAGGCATGGGCTACAAGGAATCACTTCAATGAGTCTATTGGAATCTTTTCAAATCAATCTGAGGACTCCAACTACAACTGGAATTGTTGATCTTTTTTATTTTATGGTCTTTAATCACAATGTCTGAGTATAGCTTTGATTGTTCTGTCTGTGTGTATTATGAAGTCTCATAAAATTGTTACAGGTCCTATCTCTGTAACTGGGTCTGGGTGGTGTCCATACCAATTTCTTGAAGTTTCCTTTCAATAGAAGTTGCAGGTCTTTGAGTGCAGATATTAGTTAACTCTGTCATGCTTGGTTTTATATTCAGCAGGTGCCAATACCATGCAACCTGACACAAGTTGGTCAATTGTTTTTGGATATTTATCACAGAGTTTTCATTTTGGACTAACACGATTTTTCAGTATATGTGCTTGATAATTTCTAGTTAGCAAACATTGGTCCTGTGCAGCAAGAAGAAAACCTTTGGTTTCAGCTTTTAACCCTGTACTATGTAGCTACTGATGGGTACAGGGTTTGTCAACATCAGCTTGTTTGGTATGGGCAGAGTATTGACCATGAAGTAGTTTATCTTGCCATCATTTCTGTATCTGGTTGGTTGCATTTGCCTTTGCTTTCTTTTTTAAATATTTTGCAACTTCAGTTAGTGTATTGTGCTATACTTTTATTTCTTTGTCCATTTGAAACTCCATTTTGAACTTCTTGGCTTCCTTTATGATTGAATTAAGTTACTACTTTCATGTTCTTTGACACATATCATCATCCAGTCTTCTGTAGTTTCCAGATATATCTTTAAAGACAAATTGTTGTAGTTTTGTAAGACAGTTCTAGTTGAACTAATCCACTGCCTCCTTCAGATCTGGGCACATACAGATGATCAACATCAGCTTTGGGATGATGCATGTGATGGCAGGTGAGAAGATTTCTCATTTTGGCAGATTTTTGTCGGTTGTGGTCCAGTTAAGGATGCTGAAACTCTATTGCACCACAGGGACAGCCAAGGTGTTTATGGCTGATATTCTGTTTTTCTTAATTCAGGTCAGTATTCAGTACCAGATGCACATGCCTGTCGTATTCTTTTCTTACCTTCTCCATCATTTGGGTATGCTGTATTCCATCTCCTTTGCTAATTACTTGATACTTATAAGCTTCTTGTTTCAGTTCTCTAATCTTTTTGACAAAATCTAAATCTATTGAGTGTGTTTCTGTAATTCTCGAATTTTACTTTTGCACATTTATCTAATCCAAAATCCATGCCTATGTCTTCATTGAAACATTTTACAGTATTGAGGAGACCCTTCAACCCATTGTCATCTTTGGCAAATGAGATCATCCATATAAAGTAGGTGATTAAGTACTTTCTGTAACCATAGCAGTTTTTGTTTAGTTCATCTGTAAGAGGGATTACGGATGGACAAAACAGAAGGGGTGACAGGGCTTCTTCTTGAAAGATTCTTTGCCATATATTCAGGCGGTTGGAGATGGCAGTGCCGCTTGTGTGATTTAGGTATAATATGGTGTTCCACATTCCCATGCTGTGTTTAAGGAAATCTACTATAACTGGGGAGACTTTGTATATTTCCAAAGTATTAAGGATCCAAGAGTGTGGCACACTATCAAAGGCTTTATAGTAATCTATCCATGCTGTGCTAAGATTTCTACATCATCTCCTGCAATTTTCCAGGATCATTTTGTTTATCAGTAGTTGATCTTTGCAACCATATGAACCTCTCCTGCATCCCTTCTGTTCCAATGGAAGAATGTTGTTTACTTTGAGAAAAGAGTAAGTACGGTTCGTCAGGACAGACGCGATCAATTTATATGTGGTGGACAGACATATTATTGGCCTATAATTTTTGGGGTCATCTGTTTCATTTGTTTTTGGCATGAGATTTATAATACCTTCAGTGATCCATTCCAGGATTTCATTGGGATTATTAATAAGCATTGAGTTTGTGCAAGGGTTTTATGGATTGATGAGAGTTGATAGAGCCAGAAATTGGGCACCTTGTCATTTTCTGGGAATTTGGGGATTTGTTAGAGCTTGCCTAACATTATTTGTGATTATATCTTCTTACTCTTGTAGAGGTTTATCTAGCATTCGTTTTTCTTCACGTTGGATCCATTCTGCATTAGGGTTATATTCCTTTGGACTTATTTCACTTCCTACCATAGTTCTCCATATTTTGTATGTCTGATTCATGGTGTTCTTTTGTGGATTTTCGAGTGCAGTGAAAAAGGATGTCATGATTTGTTGATACTCTCCGCAAGACCATTTCGTCCAATTTCTTTTTAATAGTTGATTTGGCATTGAGTCACTTGGTCCAAGGGTGGAAATAGTCTAGGTTTGGTGACCTAGTGTCTCTTCAGTGTTGGAAGAGTTTGTTCCAGTGAAAGATTTATTGGCCCAGACTAGTTCTTCTCTTAGGTACGTGGCCCTTGTTGACCTGGATGATGGCCAATCCGGTATGAATATTTGTTCATCAACATTGAGATTCATAATATTTTGAGTTTTATCCTTGATTGCCAAGAGGTAATTTTGCTCAAGTTGCCAGCTCTAGGATAACAGTTGACTAAGACCAGAGAGCTCATCCTGCCCATCAGATAGTGTGTGAGTGTATGGGAGGGGGACTATATTCACATATCCATGGTTAAAGAGTTCATTATTAAGTATTCAGTGGTGTAGCATAAGCATATAGAGATGGTATTGACTATACTAAATTAAAATGAAAGAATTAAAGTTAAACAAAGTCAAAGAAATTTAAAAGGAAATTAAAGAAAAGAAAAAAATGTTATTTCAAATGGTATAAACTTTAGGATTGCTTATAATCAATAGAGAGGTAGGCACAGAATGTCATTTGACAAATGTTCAACTTTCTGATGCCAATGAAAGTGATAGTTATTAAGTTTTAAATGTTTGACCATAACCCTCCCATTACAGTTTGTTGGATGGTCCATCAAGCAAATCATTAAATAGAGTGATAGAAACAAGAAAAAAATGAAATAGATTTTACATTTGGTGTCATTTCTCAACCTGCTAACCACTAAAATTAAAATTTTCACTTCAAGAGACGTCACTCAAAAAGCAGAACATTATCAGATTAGTACACCTGTAGCCATATGCAAATGGAGGAAAAAAGAGAAAAGTCAGTCAATATGATCTTTACCCATGCAGATACACACACACATATATATATATATATATATATATATATATATATATATATATATATAAACACACACATACATATACACACATCAACAAAGATACATTAAAAATATATATATATAAAAAAAGGACAAAAGTTTCTGCTGGAGGTATTATTATTATTATTCTTCATTCATTCATTCATTCATTCATTCATTCACACCTGTATTAACTTGTATCTTCTACCAGAGATTAAGTAACAAGTTTTCATAATGCTTAATCTTACCAACTGATACTAAAAAAGATGGAAACAACAATTGTTTTTAATGATTTATCAACCAAAACTATACTATATGAAAAAGATGAGATAAGACGTCATTATTTGACTTGGATTTGACATTCAAAGATATATGCATTGACAATTTAGCAAAAATACAAGAGAAATAAATGAATAATCATTTTACAATGCCTCATACTCCATAAAAGAGCAAAAAGATTTAACTATGAATTCAGTAATGAATGAAAGAAAACAATTGTATTTCATTCCAATGAACTTGAATAATCTGAATTATGTCTTTATATAAAGAGATTGTAAATAAAAAATAGCCCTATTGAAAATCAGCAGATGTGACAATGTGTGTCTAAATCAATTTATGAAGAACAAGTATCACATGGGCTATTATAGAAGAGCATCCAGAAGAAAGCCACTTTTTAAAATATTCAACAGAGAAAGAAATAATTGGGCAAATTAGATACTGGACAGATCACGAGAGTGATTTGGCACAGTGTAATGTCTTCCTTTAGATTTATTATTGTATATTATTATTATTATTAATTATTCATTCATTGAATCCTATGTCTGTAGACTAAATAAACGGTTCCTTTTGAAATTTCCTACCTGGATTAACAGACACTTGAAGAAGGCCAGAGAGCACAACAGCCAAAACATTATAATAGCAACAACAAAGATGACGACATTAGTACAAACGTAAATAATGTAAGTAGAGAAATGATTGTTATTGTTAGAAAATTGTTATTGCTATTTTTCATATTTGAGTGTTATATTAAACACAGACTGGACCGAAGAAAACATAAGTCAATGATGGTTGTTTTTCTTTTTAACTGGGCAATGACAGTTAACCACGCTAATAACTTATAAAAGCAACTCTGTTCCTGTATTCATATTATGAGTGAAACAATAGATATGGGAGGTAAGTGGAATATGTCAAAGAAGATTTTGAATGTTATTTTTGGATACTTTACAGGAACTCTGGCCTTTTCTGACTGATCATTCTTTTTTTTTTTTCATCTGCTTCTAGCATTTCTGTACTTGAAAAGGTTAAATACAGAAATGGTGAATTTTCAGTTTGATTTTATGAATGCATTGGTCCCTGCTGAAAGTGCTATTCTGTATTCTCTACAAGATATTCTCTAAAGTAGCTAATAATATTGAGACACACTATGACAAAAGATTAATGATTAAATTATCTTTTCATTCTCACAAAGATCTTTCTCTTTTATTACCTACCTTATCTATAAAATTTAATGCAGATTCACAGTAAGGACAAATATAATTGGATTATTGTTTTTTTTTTAAGTCTTCTGATTTATTAGAAATAGACCCACTTATTTCTTTTTTTCTTGAGTGGATAGTTTAAGAACTTGAAATCTTATAAATTTTCTGGTACATGTAATTAAACTGCCCCCTCACCCTGAAATTACTTTTCATAATCATATTTTTTCTTTTGTTAACTTCCTAATATGTAACATGTTATATAGGCAACTGATAATGAAAAGTAAACTTAAATATGATTTAGTCTTGTGTCAAATTTTATACAGTGATTAAGTTTTTTAGTAGAACTGGAGTATATTCTTTTATTTGTTTGAGTGGACAGGATAAGATCATGATACAAGAGCTATCCATTTTTCTTTCTTATGTTTTGTATCCTGTCAACCATGACTCTCCACAACTTCCTGTCCTTTGTAGCTTTAAGCAATATTTGTCTCCTTACCATCCCTCCCATCCTTTTACACAAGCTTGTTAGGTAGGTTACCAAATATTTCCCTCTGCCTTCTAAAAATTTGACAATCACAGGACATATTAAAAATTCTTTAAACCCTCTCCACATGTGTCCCAGAAATTCCATCTGTCTCCTGATTCCAGATACGAGTTTCCTTTTTGTTTCCAGTTTCCTTAAAACCTCCTCATTGTTCACATGCTCTGTTCATGCTATTTTCAGCATTTTTTTAAAATTTTGTTTGACTGATTATTTTTTTATGGCTTATCAACCATTTGAGAGTTATTTAAAGCCAAAATATATTTTGGATCATAGAAGTTGCTTACAGTCTCCCATTTAAGTACTGACCAAGCTTGACCTGCTTATCGGTGATCAAATAAGAACCAGGGTTTTTATTGAGACTTGACTGTAGGCATCTTTTATAGAGCTACATCTCTGCTGCATCAAGTCTCCTTTCCATCAGTGAGGAAATTATCCTGCATCCACTGCCATATCAGTCAGTTATGTGCCATGCGTGATACACGCTTAGGCGATCATGTATCTTTCGATACATGACTGACGAGGCAGATTTTTTTTTCTGTAGTAGGTTGCCATTTCTTTCTGTGGTAGTCCACTTGCCATCCAAGGCTATAGAACCCAGTCTGTCCTGTTCTTTACCCATAGCTCGAGGGAGAAGAGGAGGATTCATATCTTTCCCAAGGGTATTAGCATGTAAGTGAATGTAATGGATTCAACTGGAATTCAAACTCAGCTTTCCGATTCTTAGTGCAAGCCACTATCCATTACCCCACTGTGCCTCCTCACTGCCATATAGAAGGATTAATATTACATAGCAATTAAATTTTCTCACTAAAAGAAAAAGAACATTTCTTATTGACTGTACATTTATAGCTTATATAATTTTCATCAACCACATTCTCGATGTCATCAGTTCTTGACTCAGTATCTATGCTGATGATACAACTATTGACTCCTGTCTTAATGGTAAATTTCATAGGTTTGATAAAGTTAAATTGGCAGCTGATCTCAGAAATGACCTTCAATCTATTGTTAATAGGGTTTTAAAATGGCTTGTGAATTTTAACACCTCCAAAATGAAACTGCTATATTTTAATAACCTTAGAGAAACATTTTGCTTCCCATCAGCATGGCTGATTCTAACCCCCAGGAGAGCAACCCATTGTGCCTTCTCAGTCTAATGTTTGAAGTGGAAAAACTACATCAGATTAATTGGTAGGTCTAATGTGAAGAAAGTTGGTTCACCAGAATCTCTCTTACACTTCTATAAGTCTACTATTTCCTACTAAAACATAGCTTCCTTTTCTATAAATGTTTTCATTATATTTGTTCAGATGAACTTTTTTGTTGGTTTATTCCCCTGCCCCCACAGACAAAAACTGTACATATGAGGCATAGTTAGAACTTCCTAGACGTTCTGAGGTATTATGGTGGAAGTAGTAAGAATGGTATGTAAGAATGTTATTTTGGTGTAGGGAATATTGTGGTATGTTTGGGTCAGTGATTGTGGCTAATTATGTTTAATTATAAGACAGAAGAAGACCAAGCTTTCCCCACCCCCTTTTAGGCTTGTGCCACATTTTTATATTTCATGCAAAATAAATATTGCTTTCCTCTTTGGTACATAGACCTTTTGAATTTAAATAAAGTACTAGATTGGCAGTTAGGTCACATCATTTTACTGTTGAAACTTCTAGATGTAATCATAAGTTCTATGCTAACAGTTTCTACCTCACACTACTTGCTTGTAGAACTCTCTTGCAGCTTCTTGCTTTCATGTCATCTATGATCTTCCAAAAATTTAAATGCAATATCATTTGTCAGCTGTCTCCTTGAATCTTGTTCTTTATTGTTTTCTCTCCTCAGTAATGTTTCATACTGTTCAGTAACCCTGTGTGTCTTAGTGGCTTTATCACCTTGCTTTGAGTAAAATGATAAAAAAAAATTCTTTCATTGTACTTGTTCAAAAATGCTATATGCAGAAAACACTTGCTATAATTTCATTTCGTTTATGCCTGTGTTGACACTTTCATCTGATCTTTGGAAATAGCATTCTAGGAGAATAGTAAAGAGCTCAGAGTGGGAATCATCATTGCCAAATGATTCCAACCACCATTGCCAACCATGATTTTGGCCATGTAACAAAAAATCTGAATCAGTCTGCTATGCTCATTATGAACATCAACGGTTTCTATGGTTTGATGAAAATCAAGGTGTTCTTTTTAATTTCTGAATTCTTGTGCCAGTTTTGTTAGTGTCTTTACAAAAAAGGAAGCTAAAACACATGATACAGAAAGTGACATATTTCTTCCAATTCAGTTCCTTCAGTAGAATAATAATCATGGCATTGTGTTTATCTTTTCCCATTCTGAATAAAAGACAATATTTGTAACTGTAAGCAGAACAATTCCAGAATAATAAGTGCTGAAAAGGTGAAAAAGAATGTAGATTTATTGGCTTATGAGAAGCACCTATTTTTATTTTTGTCAAATTTAT
Organism: Acanthosepion esculentum; assembly: GCA_964036315.1. Lineage (NCBI taxonomy): Eukaryota > Metazoa > Mollusca > Cephalopoda > Sepiida > Sepiidae > Acanthosepion > Acanthosepion esculentum. The sequence continues at coordinate 102,232,862 of OZ038476.1, read as the reverse complement.
GAGGTTTCAAATTTCTGTTAAATGTTACTTAACACACTTAGCATTTGAATTTAGTCATGCCCCAAATTTGCATCTGTTTACAAATGCACATATTTTCTGTAATTATAAATCAATGTCTAGATTTACAGAAAAATATTGCTTCTCAAGTGGACATTAGTTTCCCTAAATATTTATTAATGCAAAAATTTTCTAATAACAATCTAAAAGTGTTTTCTGGAATATACAGATTTTTTGTATAACTTACTATATATTTTCATTTACGAATCATTTGAATTGAATCTTATTTGCCTTTTAATACCAAAACTTTAAGCTTAGCTGTTTTGAGATTCTGAGAATAACTTTCATTATTATACATACTTTATTATTAGTTTAACTATTTCTATTATTTTAGTCACTTTTTACCATTTTTTTTTATTTAATCGATTCCTCAGCTGTAAAATTAAGCCAATGGTTGGTAAACTATGGTGTGACAAGCAAAGATGGTACATAAATAATGTCTTACATAGTCATTTTTATATTATTTTTCCTTTAATATTATTATGTATAAAATAAAGAGTGTTTGTGTTTCTATTACATCTAAATAGGAATGAAAATTGTAGTATATACAATAAATGGCCATATTTAACTGATGTACCTGCAAATAAACGGCGTGTCAAAAAGAGAGCTATTCTCTTGACACTACTATTACTGGTACCCTTTTGACTCCCTCAGCAATGTTTATTGTTTTAAAAAGCGATAATTAGAATTTTAATAAAACATACATAACAACAAAGTTATTAAACCCTATTTCTTTAGTAGAGCAGAGATGAAAAGCATGTTCTTATAGTTATTTATAAAATGGTAAATAATAAATATTACATAGTAGTTGGTTTACATATTTTGATAATTTTGTAAATAAACAATGCCGAAGGAGTCAAAAGTGTAGACAGTAATAGTGGGATCTGGCAAAATTTTTGAGATGAGGCATTATGTACACTATTTACATTATTTGGACTATTGTCCTCATCTTTGTCACTATATTTATGACAACATTTTGGCTGTTGTACACTCTGGCCTTCTTCAGGTGGTTGGAATGTCAAACTGAACCCTTTATTTCGCTCACTTTGGTAGACTGTTCTAGTTCCACGTGCCATGTCTAATGGATGTCAGTTATCAGTTATCTCCTGTTAATTCACCTCACCAAGTTCTCCACTGCCTTAACCAGGTTTTGAACTCACATTCTTTGGGTCCTGTCACTGGATCTAACCGACGCCTTTATCTACTGTGCCATGTGTCCTTGAGGACATTCTGTGTATGAATTTCTGTCTTCAGCATCATTTTTTACCAGTGCTCATATTGCAATTTTTGTTGTTATTATTGCTTTTCTCTGGCACTCCTTATTACTGGTTCCCATATTGTATTCATTTCTATGCTTGGTCAGCTCAGAAGATTTTTGTGGCCTAGCATATGTGCTGATTCCTTAAGATTATGAATTTTCCAATGGTGTTCTTTGTCTATGATCTCAACAGAGGGTGCTGATCTTCCTTTTCTCTCCATATGTGGTCAGCCACACCTGATTTTTCCACTTCCCCTCATGTTACAGCTTTCTGGTATTCTTGAAGCCTCACCTTAAGGGGGCGGCCTGTCTCCCCTTTATATTTCTTTCTGCAGCTGCATGGGATAGTGTACACACAGTCTTTAGTCATGTTCTCCTCTATGGGTGTCTTACTCGGGAGAGGTATCTGTGAAGTGTCATCCAGCTTTTGAAGGTTGTCCTGATGTTATATGGAACACCATTGGAAAATTTGTTTTTTACAGGCATAAAGGTAAAATATTTCCCCATAAATAATATATACAAAAGATTATAACATTTATTTTAGAAATTATTAAAAAATAATTTGGTTTCTTATCATAATCAAGGAAGACTATCAGATAAAATAAATAATTAACCACAGAAAAATATTTACCAATATAAAGAAGAAAAGATGACTGATTTGTAGAAATACCTCTAAAATGAAGGATATTCCATTTGAAAATCTAATGCTTTACAATTTCAGCTTTTGGCACAACATATTTATGTGTTAAGACATTTTCAAAGATAAAACATGCTAAATCTATTTACAGCTCAATCTTAATTGAACAACATTTACAGTTAGAAGAAAGCACAAATTTTGAATGAAAGTTTAACTTAATTTTATCTAAAAAAAAAGAAAGAATTTCATCATTCTCATTGACTTTTCATCTTTAGCACTTCCATTAAATGAATTGTATTAGTGTTTATGTTTATTCATAATGGAAAACATTATTTAATATAGTTGAAAACAAATGATTAAGAAATACTTTCTTCTTAGTTTTATATACATCCATTGTTTTACATTGAATTTGTTATAATCCACAAGCCCAAAAGACATTGCTAATGTTTAGGCCTTGGTAGAGAAAATATATAATAGCTACAGTCAGCAATCCACTAACTGATTGGTACCTTTAAGAATCCAGGTTTTCAAAAAGAAATTCTTTCCTCCTTTTTCTTTCACTTAATTGTAGTGTCATCGACTCTGATAAAAAAACACTCTTCTACAGCAGGTCATGTAAATAGTACTTTTCTTGTTTAAGGAGCACTCAGGCTTTGCTGATAATGAAAGGCATACCTTTTATGCTGTCAAACTTTTATTATTTTATTCCTATTTTATGGAATAAATATTTAATAAAATTTCAACCTGCCTTTTATTTTGCTTTCATTCTGTACTATTTTGTTGAAAACATATTGGATGGTATAGATATCTGCTAATTATACATACCACTACACTGGTATTCTGTATCCCAGGAGCTAACCATTCATGAATAACACCTTCCTATTATGTTAGCAAAGCTTTGTTACAACATTGTTCAACAATGATATACCCCTGAGATATGAGATACATGAGATATATAGTCTCACCATAAACTATTTCTTTGCTTCTGATTCCTTTGGTTTAACAGCTAAGGAATAGATCAGCTGAAGACATTGTAGTAAAATGTAAGAAAATGATGGAAAAATTTAGTCAAATATAATCTTCATCATTGAAGAAGTATGAGAGAAAGTGCAAAAATTCAAAGCTATGAAACTGAAACAAGTTTTCTTTCTGTTTCATTGCAAAGAACATTTCTGTCCATCTGAACTGCTATTTAAGTAGGGATAAGAGGAAAATGGTTAATTAGAATTAATAAGGATATTGCAAGGGATAAAAGCATTGGTTGGATCCACTGACTTGACCCAAAGAGTTGTGAGTTCAATACCAGGTTACTGCAGTGGTGACCAAAACTTGGAGAGTTGAGTTAAAGGAAGATAACTGAGATGTCTGGAAGGGGCATGACACGTGGAACTAGAAACTAGAACAATTTACCCTCGTGGACAAAATAAAGGTTTCAGTTTGAAATTCCAGTCAGCTGAAGAAGGCCGGAGTATACAACGTTGTGAATTTGGCAACTAAGATGAGGATAACAGTCTGAACAATGTAAATAGTGTAAATAATTATAAGTTTTATGACCAATCCAAATTGAGAGTGTTTGAGAAGTTATAATTTATTTAAATCTTAAATTCTTAAATGCATCATGAATAATTATAAAAATCTATATAAATTAAAATTTGATAAATCAAACAAATTTTACACTCTTAAACTATTATAAAACAAACAAATGTTATGCTCTTAAATTATAACATACACATCATTAAAATATATTTTATAAGTTGGCCAACTCCCAATAAAACCTATTTTTTATTACATATTATTAATTAAACATGATACTTCAATTAAAAAGAAACCAACTTAAAGCTAAAACTAATCAACTTATAAGAATTCAAAAAGATAAAATTTACACATTGTTTAACGTTTATATCAAATTATCATGTTGCAAAGTTTCATCTTCCTAGTATCTATAATAATTATTTATTAAAGTTATTTAAGTTTTAATTCCTGTCAACTAATACACTTAGATTAGAAATTAACATTATTTTTTACATGACCAGTCATGTTTACAACTAAATATATATAAAAGATACATGTCAAAAGAAAAGAAAAAACATGAATTTCCTGTCCTTCAAGATGTTAACTACTGCACATCCATACAAATTTGTTGGGTTTTTAATTATTCACCAAAATGATATATATTTTATTTCCTCTTCAGTCACATTTTATTCTTTCCCCATCACAAAAAATTGCTTTTACTTTTTTTGCATGCACGCACACATGCACGCACGCACACACACACACACACACACACACACACACACACACGCACGCACACACACACACATGTCTATATTTCAAACCACACAAAGACTTTGTTATCAGGGACAAAATTGAAAATGTTGTAAAAATTTTTAATAATACAATTTGTTTTTATTTTATAAAACCTTGTTGTTCATTATTCACTTTACACCTTTCAATAATTGAGAAGTTTAAATAAGTCTACATAAAAATGAAAATCTCCTCATATCCTTTTGCTTGGGAATGTAGCAAGGAAAATTCCTTTTTTAGTATAATTTTTCTTAGGTTAAGATTAAAGTGTGTTGTTTGTAATTAAAGTAAAGAATATCTAACATTTAATGGAAATAATGTAAATTAATTCTGGTCAACATTATTATAATAAAAAGGACCCCCAAATTTTTAAACTTTTAAAATTTTCAACTGAGTAAAAATTGCAGGAGCACATTGCTTAAATTTTTATTACCTTATTTCTAAGTTTCCTGCTTCCAGTATTTTCTATTTCTGTGTTTTTAAAGATTAAAATTCATCTCAGTTTACCTTTTATTCACATATCTTTATAGTACTTTTCTTATGTTTTCTTCAATCTAAAAAGTATATCATTCTACAAATAATAGCTCTAGCCTGTCAGTAACACTTGGCTTAATTCCTCAATTTTCAATGAATTTCTATAATAAAATAATTAGCAATAATTTTCTATAGAAAATTCCTTAGCAGTGCACTTACATTATGCATATAATAGTCATCTTCTGTGATTAATGAACACTTTCATTTCTTATCACTGATAATCCATTTGTTTCTAATTTGTAATACATTTCTATAAGAAAATAATTTGTAATATACGTATTTCTATAGTAAATTAACAAACAATACAATATACATATAGGAGCCCTATTCTGTCATTAATTTCTGACTATTACTATCTTTTCCTTTAATTATAACTCACAACATGCGGACTGTTTTTGTTAAAACAAACATCGAGTAAAAATATTAAAACATTCAATGATTAATCATTAAAATGTTTCCTATTATCAGAAATATTCAATCCAAATAAAATTTGTAGTTTGTGAAAAATGTATTGCTTTTATAGAAATTATTGTTCGTTTTTTTATTATAGAAATTACTGTTAATTATTTCATTAAGAAATTCATTGAAAATTGAGGAATTATGGCAGGTGTTACTGACAGACTAAAGCTATTATTTGTATAATGATATACTTTTACAATTGCAGACTTAGATGTATAAATGGAAAGCAAGAATGTTTCTATTTTAGTTTTTTTTTTAAAGTTCACCTGATACAAGGCTTCAGAGTCACTAAAGATATAGGTTACTGTTAAAATGGTTGTGATAAATTAAGTGTCATATGAATATGTGATAAGTGGCAGTGATGAAATATTGGTAAAATCCATCGACAGCGATAAAAGCCAGAATCTGACTTGCGTATTCCAGGTTTAAAAGCATTAAATACTAAAATGTAACTCAATATTATTTAATGTTTTATTTTTCATTTTACTACCAGAACCTTTTATGTGACTATATACATAATCATTACAATAAATGGGTTTTGACATATTTGCTTTATGAATCTTAACTGTGGCATCATGCTCATAGATATTCGTTACATTTTACTCATACAATAGATTCAAATTGCCTTTCATTCATACAGACATTATGATGAACCATAGTGCACACTGGGAAATCTATTTTGAAAAAAGTGATGATTTGTTAATTTTTAAAATTAGAACTTCTTTTGTCTTGCCTCATCAAATTCCCAGGAGTTTTACAGACATGTATCATCATTGAAAAGAATTTGAACGACAACCTTCGAGATTCTTGGCACCAGTTAAAAACAAAACCCACAAAAATCATGACCTTGGACAAAAAAACAAAAACAAGCAAAAAACACTACCCACCTCCACAACAACCGGTGCTGCCACTATGAAAAGAAGATGAAAAAACAGAGGGGTAGCAAGAACTGAGAGGAGAAAAGGTATAAAGTAAAAATAGATGCAAAACAATGACACAAAAGATGAAGAAAAAATAGAGAAAAAAATGGAGGAAAATAAGAAAAAATGGAGGAAGTGAAAAGATGGAGGAAGGAAATCTTGGAAGAATATGGTAAACAGTGAATCCTTACACAAATGAATGGAGTAAGCAAGTATAATGAAGGCACAAATGAACCATAGCAAGCCACTATAGCAAGAGTTACACAGCTTCTTGGCAAATGATAACTCATGCTAGGACCCATCAGATTTGTTCATTGGCTAGATAGACAGGTGGGTGGATATTTTGTCTGGCAGGCTGTGTGGCTTGTTGGCAAGCAGAAGCCAGGAAATTGGTGGCTATCCATAGAGAGCAAGTAAGGAGTATGTCTCTTGGTACTATATTACTTTCATTTTAAGTAGACAAACATTGATGCTAATGAGGTATTTTGTTAGACCTTTTTCCACTTAATTTTAACTGATTTCTGGGATGGCCTTTAATAGGAATAATACTGTATAAGATGTAATCAAATAGCTCTAGTGATGGATAGTGATATATTATGAATATTGTAATTTTTCAAAAACTTTGATGAAGGAAAACTTTTTAACTTTAAAATTAATCTATCTGGTGGAATATAAAACATAATTTATTCGTAAAGAAATAACAGAAGAATATCTTCCCAGTTTTCTAAGTGTCCAAAAATCCGAAGATGGATCTGTAATGTAATTGTTCCTGATTTGGCATCTCAACTTCAGTCACTTTATTATCGACGTGATGTGGCTTCCCTCTGTCTTTTCTGCAAATATTTTCATGGCAACTGCTCTGACGAGCTTTTTACCCTGGTGTCCCAACTGCATGAATTTAAGTTTGCATCTAGGTCCTTCCCCATTTACTGTTGAAATAATTAAATGCAATGACCATTTCTATGCCAACAGTTTCTTTTCTCATACTTCCCATCTGTGGAACTTCCTCCTGTTTACTGGTTTCTCCGATAAATACAATTTTCAAAGATTTAAATGCAACATCAATTGCTATCTTTTACCTTCTTGAATCCTGTTCGTCTTTTGTCCTTTCCTCAATCCTCCCTATACTCAGTCTTTCCTCTCACTCATTTCCTGCAACCCCTAGTACTAGTGGCATTCCTGCCATACTTAAGGTAAAATGATTAAAAAATAGCTGAGAAATCTAGTTGGCTAATCTTTACCCAAATATGATAGACTACCACTACTTATACATAACAGTTCTTATAGATCTTTTCTGCTGTTTTCATTGCATGTCTTGTTTAAGGTCTTTTTGGCACTACTTAAATTGATTTGTTTGCTCATAAAAACATTTAAATTTTTTGGTGGGAGAATACTTTTTGTAGATTAGCATTCATTAGATCTTTCTCTATCCATGACATTTTTATCTTTTTAGAAAAGAGGGTCCTGTTCATAATATAAATATCAGTCAAATCAGACCCTGAATTCTTGAAAACTTATCTGTACTTTGTTTTCATTTATAAATATCAAGTTTGAAACTGTGCTTTCATCATTGTTAACTGTACATGTTGTTATTTTCCATTTCCTTATAGTACGTAGTTATCAATGACATAAACACTGTTAAAAACTTGGCATTTGTAAATAAAATATAAAAAGTACAGATACTCTTTTCCTTCTTCAGGTCATAAATGTAACATTCATCTTTTAGCACTCAACAAAATTTAAGATAAGAAAACCCCAAACACTTCTTGCATTTCTAACTAAATTATCTGGACACTCATTGCACATATCTATAAAAAAAGAAAACATACAAAAAAGACTGTATGCACTTTGCTTATTTTTTATCTTATCTGCCTATCAGACTCCAATCCATATTTGATCTACATTTGACCCTAAACTCAGTATTACTGTCTCTCGTTTCTCCAACACAATATAAAAACTAGATAATAAATAATAATAATCATTTTGTTGTTTTTCTCATTTTTTTATGAGTATTATTTTGTATAAATGTAAAGGAGTTTATAATTATTTACTCAGAGTTATAACTCCCTACAAACTCTTTAAGACATCAGCAATTGATTTGACACTGTATATATACAAAAGAATCTAAAGAAAATTGGCCAGATTAAAAAAAAAAACAGCATCCGTCATTAGTGCACATGTGTAGTCACACTAACATAACAAATTTAGTCTGATGAGGTCTTAAAGGATGAGACGCATCACAAGAAATCTTTTCCCCACTTTGTCATATATATATATATATGATGAAAATGTGGAAAAGACAAAGCAAAATCCGAATATATGAGTTTACTGTTTTTATTATGTTTTTGTTTTTGTTATTCTGTCGACGTCAGACGTTTCGGTCAAATAGACCTTCTTCGGGACATGGTTAATGGAGACATAATTATATTAGATTTAAGTTTGATGGAGAGACGATATGTACAGGACTGGTCAGAAACAGAAAAACTGAAATTCTAAAGTAAAACTCATATATTCGGATTTTGCTTTGTCTTTTCCACATTTTCATCATACCGTCAGATCTACATCCACACATTTGCTTATATATATATATATATATATATATATATATATATGTATGGAAAGTATCACATTTTACATGTTTTAGCATAGAAATTGAAATACATGTTTTGGGTTAACAAGACCAGGGCTGTTAGCAATGGCCTTTTCTTGATTTCTCCAGTAGTGTGTTTCATTGTAAAATTGTTAAACCATAATATTTTCTCAACGAAATGCCAACATAATGTCAGTTTGAATTCATCACCTTATCTTCTTTTGATAAATAACTCCTATGTTTTTTGTACCTGAGGATGACCCGAGGATAAGTAAAAAGAACCAATGATAAGAACTATGGATAATTTCTACAGTCTTGAATCAACTTGTAGAGAGTAACTATACAGGAAAAAATAATAAAATATTCCTTGTATATTGGATTCAATAAAACAAATATATATATATATATATATATATATATATCATACATAAAAAGTTAATGCTCAGAGTTGAATGAGACCAGGAAACAGTAGTATTAAAAGTACTCAATACACGTGTGAAAAAATAAAATAAAAGTAAAAATAACATGTAGAGCTTTAGACTTTAACAATCAGGAATTCAGTTGAAACCTTGCTTTCAACCTTACAGTATCCCTAGGCAATTTTTATCAAATGATCTCTTAACACTTTAAATTAAAAAAAATCTAATGAACGCTATGTTGTTATTTTAAAAAATAAATAAATAAACACACGATGTTGGGTGTGATAGAAAGGAAGGAGGAGGATGTGAAGAAGATGAAGAAAAGAATAACACCAAGGGTATTATATATGTATTGGGGTGGGGGGGTAATTGAAATGTACATTACTTTTTTTTTATCCAGCCTCATACGTGCTTAAGAGGAATTTTCTAATATGTAAGCAAGAACTTAAGACTCTGGATTTCTGGTTTAAGAGGTTCTTTGGATCTAGAAATGTCATAATTGCTTCAGTTTTAAAAATAAATAAAGTGTTAAGAGGTCATTTGATAAAAATCATCCGAAGATACCATAAGGTTGAAACCAAGGTACCAGATTCAATGACCTCCTGATATATATATATATATATATATATATATATATATATAACAAATTTAACTAAATGGTCAAAAACCTATTTTCTGCCTTCAAGTTTCTCTGAAATTAATCTTTACATCAGAGGTCAGAAAAATCTATCAAATTTATTAACAAATATCATATAAGTTGTTACATAAAGAAATAATATATGTATATATGTATATATGAGTGTGTGTGTGTGTGTGTGTGTACTGGTTTTTCAAAATTTGTTGGTAAGTGAGTGATATTTCCAGAATTATTCCTCATAATAGATTGGTGAAACTTGCAGAAATTTAAAAAAAACATATCGATGAACTTAAAAGAGATCTTATATACAACATTTTATCAAATGCATTAGTCATACATAGAAATAAATTTAACCACAATTTTGACCTAGTGAAGTTTTATTAATAAAAAAAAGCAAGTAACTTACTTAGAAGGAAAGTGTTGCTATCCAATCTTATCAAAATATAAATCTGCATCCTGGATTCTTTTCAATATCTCCTTTCTTGAAAAAATTGCATCTATCCCAAGCCAGGATACATGACCACAAAAATGCTAAAAAATTAAAAGAAAATAATTAAATCTATAACCTCATGTTATTCAGAACATATAACACATATATCAATCCCAATCCAAAATAATTTAAATACTAATTTACATATATAAAAAAAATTGCCCTACTCACTTTCTTTTTTTAGTCATTGAATTGTATCACCTCATGTACTATAAACTTGCCTGACTTTTCTGCTAACCTGAAGAATATTGATGAGCACTCCTATATGTATGTATGTATGTATGTATGTATGTATGTATGTATGTATGTATGTATGTATTGTGACTATAAGACCAGTGTTTGAACCTCACCATGGTTGATTTGTCAGGAAGGTAACTTCTTGGTTTTATGTGTTTGAGGAGGTGATCCTAGTATGTGGCACCTCTGGAAAGTGGCTGAAAACCACAGGTTGACCAGAGCCTTGTGATTGAAATTGAGTAGATGGTGCTGTTTGAATACAGTCAATGGTTGTGCTAGCAAAAAGTCACTAGTCATCATACCCAATTATTTATGTGTGTTGGTGTTGTTCAAACTGCTGATCACTCCAGATTATGTGTTCTATTAGAGAAACTATAATTAACGTGTGCTCTGCATATTTACAGTATAAACCACAGGTGGGCTCTGTGGGTGTTGAACAAACACAAATGTGCCCGAGCAAGCATTTTTTTTTAATGATTTCACTCCTAAGCAAGTCAATAATGCCTCTAGGATGCAGGGGGTTACAGGAAGTGAAAGAGAATGAAAAGACATTAGTGAGAAGAAGTGAGTAAAGCACAAATAAAACAATAAAGAAACAGGATTCAGGAATACATAAGATATAGATTGACATTGCTTTTGACAGGGACTGACTAGCAGATGGGAGTACTCAGGAAAGGAAAGTAACCAACCATTTTATATGTGTGTGTGTGTGTGTGTGTGTGTGTGTGTGTGTGTGTGTGTGTGTGTGTGTGTGTGTGTGTGTAGGATGCGATGGATAAATTGTCGTCTAAATTATGCAAAAATGAAAATAACACTGATATCTCATTTTAACAGATATATTTACTAAAATTACAAAAATATCTTGGCATAGTAAAGAGTAAATTTATTCAGTAAAATCACCATTGGCTTCAACCATGGCCTCCAGACAACTTTGGAATCTCCTGCATCTTTTCTGGATGGTCTCCTTGTTTAAATTGGTGAATACTGCCATAATCCTTGCCTTCAGTTCATCTTAGGTGTTACAAGGAGTTTTGTTGGTCTCTTGGTCAACTGCACCCCACACATAATAATCAAGAGGGTTGCAGTCTGAGGAGGTAGGTGGCCAGATTTAAGGGGTGATTTGGTCACAGAAATTGTCTGACAGCCATGACTGGGTGCAGATTGCTGTTGTCAGACAAAGGGTCTTCCAGCAGCCACTCTCTTGACACAGGGCAGCACTACCTCCTCAAGGTGCTTGATGTAGACCTTTGTGTTGAGTCTGAGGCCCTCACAAACAAATTTAGAAGTTCTTTTTTAATCAGAACAATCAGAGTGTGTTTTTCGAGCTGCTGTAGGAAGATGGATGGAGGCATAATTTCGACATCACTAGTGATCACTCAAAACACCTTCATAATCACCATTAGACTCATCCATCTCTTTCTGAATCTTCTGAACTGTCCTCAGATTCACACTCAAACACTCAGAAATGTTCATATTGGAGTTTCCGGTGATAATGCCAAGCAGTACAGCGTGGCATTTCCAAATATCTGTTGGAGTGAATTGTGTCATGGTGCTCTTTTTCTCACAGATGGTACCCAACTGACCTTACTATACTGTGCAATTGACAAAATCAAAAACAAACAACACACATGCACAAAATTAAAAATATAAAATGGTGACAATTTACCCATCGCACTTTATATATATATATATATATATATATATATATAAGGTTCCTTGACTAGTTTCGGCCAGCATGGCCATCATCAGGAGAAAAAAATCCCTACTTGTTAGTAGCAGTGAGCTACAGGAGTGAATTATATACATATAAACACACACACACAAACTAAAGTGCCAAAAGTCAAGGAATAGATGGTAATTATCCTGTAGGATCTCCTCTAACCTGATGAAGTGCTGTAGCTCACTATGTCATTGATTCTACAAGTGATTTGAAGATCTCTGGTGAGACGTTGAGCCATATTGGCTATCCACATAATGATTACCAGTCAATGAGGTGTTCAGGTGGACCAGAGAAGCCAACTCATGCCACACTGTTATGGAACCAGCTCCAGTCTTGCTGACAACTGGGTTCCATAGCCTGATGGGATCTGTGACATATCTAAGCCCCACAAGACATTTTTCAGAAAGAACGAAAGGTTTTCTGAGCAAATAACTAAAGATAAAGAAACAAAGATCAAGTTATTTTTTATATGGATATTTCTTGACTGATATGAACAACAGAATCTGAAATAAATTTACAAAAGTAATTTAATCATTTTGACATACTGATGCACAAAGCTGACTGCACTTGACGATATGAGGTTAAAAATCATGATTATCTCTCTTTATATTGACAATGTGTTGATGTAGTAACAATCACTCATATATTGAAAATGTTTGGGCCATTGAAACTAAATTTTTTTTTCTACTTTAATTGTGTTCATGCATGATTTTTTGAATACATGTAACTTCACAGAAGGCATCACTATATTTAGTCTTTTAGTTGTGTGCATTTGGTTGCTCTGAACACAGTAGAAAATAAGTAGAAATTATATAAAACTCATTTAAGTCATCACACATGCACACACATAGTGTGTATTTGTGACGATAAATTTGTGAAGATTTGTGAAGATTGGATGTGTGACCCCAATTTTGTTGTTTCTACTACAACTACAGTATTCAAGTAAAAGTTTCCATAAATTTTTCTCACAGACCAACACCAAAATGTCAAGGTTGGCAAAAAAGGATTAATTTTGTCATAACTTTAAATATTTTTTTCATCCATTTATTAATGTGTTGGCTGTCATCAGGGATGACCTTTCTACTTCTCTAAAATGCATGAGCAATTTTTGTACTTTTATAAAACTCAGAAATGACCATGTTGCTTCTATAAGCCCTAGGAAAATATCTTTGCATTTTCTGTGAGCCTTTTTGTGTTTTTATTAGACCCAGGAGAATAACCTTTGTATTCTTATAAGACTCAGGAATGATCTTTGTGTTCCTACAAGACTCAGGAACAATCTTTGTGCTTTTATAAGGTTCGGGAATGACTTTTGTGCTTTTATAATACACAGGATTCTTCCTGAATAGAATTTTATGATAACTAACTTTACCAATTTTCCTTTTGAAATAGAATTGTAAGCTTCACCCACTGACGATCTACTCTGAGTGTAAATTATTGACAGCAACAATTCATTGTAAATATGTTTCTATATAAGTATTTATTATTTAAAAAATACGGACAATAAATCAGATTTGAGAAGGACTTGAAATGAAATCTCTATTCAGTTTAAAATTCTCAGATATCATTTTTTTCACTTCAGTGGTTTAAAACTACACATGAAATGTTTTGATGTGTAGATTTGTATCTCTTGATCATACTATAACTAAACTATTGTCAAATAGGCTAACATAAAATTATTGTGGTTGGAATTGCAGATTGTAATATGGATGACAAGCAGGTGGCATAAAAGACCTGCTGTCACCCTTGAAAATTTAATGTGGAATGGTTTGCTAAAGATGAAAAAGTCATAACAACTGCACATAGACATTCAATACTGTATCTGCTTGTAGAGAATAAATTTCAGAGTTGTGCAGATTAAAGTTATAATAAGTGTCCTGTGGATGAATGTTGTTTTTACTGTTAGCATTAGTTCTTTGTAAACATTCTCAAATTATTATTATTATTTTATAAGGCTCAGGAATGACCTTTGTGTTCCTATAAGACTCAGGAAAGACTTTTGTGTTCCTATAAGACTCAGGAATGACCTTTGTGTTCCTATAAGACTCAGGAATGACCTTTGTGTTCCTATAAGACTCAGGAATGACCTTTGTGTTCCTATAAGACTCAGGAAAGACTTTTGTGTTCCTATAAGACTCAGGAAAGACTTTTGTGTTCCTATAAGACTCAGGAAAGACTTTTGTGTTCCTATAAGACTCAGGAAAGACTTTTGTGTTCCTATAAGACTCAGGAATGACCTTTGTGTTCCTATAAGACTCAGGAATGACCTTTGTGTTCCTATAAGACTCAGGAAAGACTTTTGTGTTCCTATAAGACTCAGGAAAGACTTTTGTGTTCCTATAAGACTCAGGAATGACCTTTGTGTTCCTATAAGACTCAGGAAAGACTTTTGTGTTCCTATAAGACTCAGGAATGACCTTTGTGTTCCTATAAGACTCAGGAATGACCTTTGTGTTCCTATAAGACTCAGGAAAGACTTTTGTGTTCCTATGACTCACAAATGACCTTTGTGTTTATTATTATGCCCCAATCTGTTCTTTACTTACAGGAAATGGTATAAAATGGATTTGTATTAATTCTTTCTCTAATTAGTAATATCTACGATGACCTATTCCTGGTTTCAATATTAGTGACTTGGTTGATTTGTCAAATGTTCATATTTTCCTGAATAATGTCTTATAAAACCACCTTCTTGCCACTGGATATTTCACTCTAAGTAATGGATAGCAGCTTGGAGTGAGAAATTAGGGAGCCAAGTTCAAATTCCAGTTGAGTATGTTACATTCACTTATGAATCCATATCCCCCAGGTATGGGTTAAATTGTAGGCCTTGTATCTGGGAAAATCATTGTAATTACAATAATTTTTCCAGATACAAATTTCAAATAAACTGTTAATGCAATATTCACTCACAAAAAAAAACAATTATTCTTACATTCTAAAATATGTTTGGGCTTTAAATAACCCTCAAAGATAAGCCATAAAAAAGTGATCAATCAATCTGTTTCACTCTTAAAGGAGTAGAAATAATACTTTTTAAGAGACCTCACAGTATTGATAATCCTAGACAATCTTTCAAAATTTTCCTGAAATATTTGGTGTAAGTTGTGCAAACTATATAAGATGTACATTAATAGAAATAATTGCTTCTTTTTGTACTGTTTCATGGCTAACATTTTGGTGAAAAAATGGAACATATATCTTCTGCACAGATTGGCCACAAATTATTCTACATTCTGTGAAGGCTACGACTCGAGGCTTAGATCTCAAAAACCTGATAAAGTGAGTGGGAAATCACTTAAAATAGATGGATTTTATTATGAGACATGCTTCACATTTTTCATATCATGTCATTTGTTATGTATAGTTTGGGAAATTTTATATCAAAACCAAAAGCAAGAATTGGAAGGTATATAAGAGTAATATTTTGACAAATTGTCTTTTTTGTATTAATAAATTATCAAGTATATATCGCAGGACCAGTTTTATATAAACTTTCTAATGAAAAGCCAATTGAAATATACAACTTCTTTTTGTGATATATTAATCAAACAAAATTAAAACTGCAATATTAATTTAATTCACGTGATTAAAAAAAAACTGCAGAACATGAAGATAAAAATGAGTTTTAAAAATGTGGATTAAAAAAATAGACTGCTAAATTAAGGAAAATGGCATTGCATGTTTTTTATATGCTTGCTATTATCTTTTTTATATTTTGTACACTTTGGACATATTATAAATAATGGAATGAAACTTTTAGCTCTATATAGATGGGGGTAATATTATAGATTAAATTAACATCAAGACTTTTTTGCTTCTCAAATAGCAGTGTCCTTAGAGATGAAAAAAATCTGATTTTTACCCTACCTAAATAGGGAGCACCTTATAGAGGAAAAGAATCTGATTTTTACCCTTCCCAAATTGTGGAGCAACTTATAGATGAAAAATTTTAATTTTTAAAATTCCCAAATAGTGGGACATCTTATAGATGAAAAAATCTCATGACAATCTATGAGAGAACTTATCAAGACAGAACAATGTTACATGCAATAAAACAGACAAATAGATTTTTATTACAAATTCTGTCAAGAATTTTGTTTTTCTTAAGTCTGTAACATTATGAATACATTTTGGTTTGCTTAATTTTCTAGCTTTATTTCTCTTCTTTTTTCATGCTGTCTTCGTATTGATTTGGGGGATTTTCATTTCTATTTTTACCCAGAGTTCACTGCCACTGTGCTTTTTATGGTCAGTGGCTCCTAATTTTCCCCTCATTTTATTTCATACTATATTTACCTGGTCTTCTCTACAGACAGAAGCTTATGTACTTACTACAGAACAGTATGTAAATTGTATACCTATAAATAGAATACAGATGGGGATGGGGAAAGCGACAACAGAAAATAACAAAACAAAAATCATATCTTCACTATATATGCATGAATGCTTCTGTGTTGCACATATCCACATGCATATATATATATATATATATATATATATATATATATATATATATATATATATGTATGTATGTATGTATATATATATATATACACACACACACATATATATATATATATATATATATATATATATAAGCTTTGGTTAAAGATAATTGTAGGAGTTTGGAATTAAATGTTTATGCAAGTGCCTTTGTTTACATATCTATATATGAATGCATATATGTAATATATAAATTCTTATGCATGAACATTGTTGTATCTATCTATCTATCTATCTGACTGTCTGTCTGTCTGTCTCTCTCTCTCTCTCTATATATATATATACATTTTTACTAATGTTCACCCTATACAAGGCCCAAGAGCCATTTAAGGTAGAGGGTTACTGAAAGAGTTTGTTGTATGAGTGGTAAGAGTAAGAGATAAGAGGTAAGACATACAGTTTATGAGGATAGGAGGGAAAGATAATGGTTAACTTTAGACTTGAACAGGTTAAGATTGTAACTGACAGGGAAGCATCAATTCTGGGCATCAATTCTATATAGTGGTTTGTAGGAAGAAGCTACTGGTGTGGAACTTACTTCTCACTAATGGAATATGCAGAGAATGAGGATGATTTGCTACAGTGTATGTTGCATGGTAGGTTGGAGATGTGAAGGTCAGAACTGGTGGAACTAAGGAATTTAGCTCATCTGAACATTTCTTATGGAAATAGCAATAGAGTAGCGAGAGTCTTGCAATATTTCGTCTGTGGGAAAGAGTTGTAGGGTGGAAAATAATTCATCACAAACAAATCTGCACAGACATTTTTGGAGTCAAGACTGGACAGTAAAGAATGGGCTGCTCTTGTGATATGGCAGCAATACTCTATTTCTGGATCTTGTAAAAGTAGCGGATAGCAGGAGGAGTCGGCTACTTACTGTAGCTGTACAAGGAACTGATCATTTTTCAAGCATCATTAGTGATAGATCATATATACTTGTTCTATTTGAGATCTGGGGTGAACTTAAGTCTCAATTGGCTTTCAAGGCAATGGGCATCACTGAGAGAATACCTGTTCATCAGTATATGGATGAAATTTCAGGTTTGCTTGGTGCTGATGGAACATATATATGAAAAGTATCATATTTTACAGGTTTTAGCGTATATATATATTGTGTATGTATTTATTCAGATTTGTTTTTACGTATACTTTTTGTGTATGCACACACACACACACACATACAAATATTTTGAGGTGTTCTGCTTGGAATTTGGCATCATAAGAAGTTGGACATAATTCATTCAGCTGAAGTTGCAAGATTTATGAACCCCCTACAATTAATACCTGTGTCAGTTTACTCAATGAGCATTACTGGTACCATGTAATCCTTCGATACCTGCTGCATGATCTATTCATTAGCAACTAAACTGCCCCCCCTCCAAAAATTTCTGGTGAGGAGTGTGACAGACACCCAGCATGATTAAAAGGAAGACCTGGTAAATAGTGGATGAACCTTCTTGTAGGGTCACCAAACATCTAGCACAATAGAGTGGACTGGGTTCCATAGCTACCATATGCAGTCAGTGTACTGATGACACAGCATTGCTGGGTGGAGGGCTTCCTAGACAAGTCAATGGCCAAGGTGGAGCATTCTCCCAATGGAATCAATGGCCACATGTTTGTGACCAAAGCAAGCCTACAATTTGAAAGAGATCAGCTGTGGTTTGACCTGAAAAGGAATGAGCTCCACCAGGCCTACATGCCAAAGAGACACTAATCAGTGAATGCCTCATACATTCCTTAAACTTTGTAATAAAATAACTATTAATGAGTAGAAAGACGTTAAGAAAGAAACATAATAAACTTGAAAACAAAATAAAATAAAAAAACTTTAATATCAAGCATGTTAAAAAGGACTAAGTGAAATTTACTAGCTTCAACCTTTCCTTTAAAATCTTTGGCTGGTTGATAAAAACGAGATAATTTTAAAATGTTGAAGTATAAAAGAGCCTTTTACAGAAGAAGTGTTTGACATGATTTGTTAAAGGTTTTTCTCAACCCAGGTAGATAGAGAGAAATGGCTGGGTGCTCAGCTGTGCGGTAACCTATGACCACACCTGATTGTGGGACTAATAATGATGATATAGTAATTAACTATCACCAAACTATTTCAATATATCTTTCTTACTAAATTATTGCTAAAACATGTTTAAAAATGTGAGTGAAATTAGTTCCAATCTAATTTCTATAAGGAATTAAAACATTAAGCAGTGACAAAGATTTTGATTCATTAAAATTGTTCTTTTGAAGATGATGATGCTGATAACAGTAATTAACTATCACCAAACAATTTCAATATATCTTTCTTAATAAATTATTGCTAAAACATTGTGGCATGTTTAAAAAAATGAGTGAAATTAGTTCAAATCTAATTTCTATAATGAATTAAAACAATAAGCAGTGACAACCTTGGGTGGTCACCAGTCTAAGAGAAGAAAAACTCTGAATTTTGCATTGTGGAGAATGTTACAGGAAATGACTCTGCTATCTTTTCCCAAAATACATGGCACTTCACAGATAATAAAGAAAAAGGGATCTGTGGACATGCATAATCATACACGTACTGAAGGAAAATGGTACTAAAAAATACATATTTTTATATCCAATTTAGGGTGTGTGTGCATATATGTGTGTGTACATATATGTGCATATATGTTTTTACATGTGTGCATGAATGTATGTGCATATATGTGTGTACATGTATATTGTTTGCTTGTGTGTATTTGCATGTGTGTATGTGTTTGTGTGCAGCTACATGTGTGTATATATGTATGTGTGTGTGTATTGTATTTATGTGTAAACATATATATGTTTGTGAGTGTACTTGTATTTATGTGTGTGCGTGTGTTTGTGTGTGTGCATCACTGTTTGTGTGGATGTTGCACTATCATTTGCCTATACATTTATGTGAGAATTTTGTATACTGTAAATAATATATATAATGTATATCTCTTGACTTTTTCTATTAATTTTAGCCATTTTTACTCATAAACCTTTTGAATATTTTGAACAATGATTATTTTTGTCAGTTTAATAAGCAAGGGACAACGTTCTGTTATTTGAAAGTTTTAATTAACTGTCAAAGAAATTGACCCATAAAATTATGAATAATTAAGCTTTACTTGTTTATCTGCCCTTGTCTTTTTTATATTTCCACAGCACAGCTTATAAATTAATTCCATAAATGTGAAAAACCTTTAGCAAATCATGTCAAACACCTCTTCTGTAAAAGGCTCTTTTATATTTCAACATTTTAAAATTATCTCATTTTTATCAACCAGATTTTAAAGAGAGTAAATTTCACTTAGTCCTTTTTAATATGCTTGATATTAAAGCTTTTTTATTTTGTTTTCAAGTTTATTGTGTTTCTTTCTTAACATCTTTCTACTCATTAATAGTTATTTTATTACAAAGTTTAAGGAATGTATGTGTAAGCAGAGGTTTACTAATAAAGAAGGAGACTGTTTTATTATTTTTAACAGCTGCTTATTCAACCTGTAATATAACAGGTAGGATTTATAGAACAAAATTTCCATTGATACTAATGATTACATATGTGAGGTTAGATCAATAAGTCCAGTCTGATACAGTTATTAGCTGAATTTTATTTGAAATTATCACTGTATAGTAATGAAAAGGAAATTTGTGCTTAGAATCAGGAAGAGATATTTCTGGGAAATGCCTTAGAGATTTTTTAAACTGTCCTGCTAATGAAGAAAAGAGGTATTGGAGAATTTGACACCCACAGAACATATTGAAAGTAAGAGGGGCAGTGAGAAAATGAGTAACATACCTAAATGGCTCACATAAATGGATAGCAGAAGAGAGAGATAGTAATGGAATAAACATTGTTTAGCGCTAGAAAAGAAAAGAAGATGTAGAGAACCACGATCTGAAATGAGATGATGAAATGAGAAGGATATTCAATCTATATGGTTAATAGAGAAACATTGTGCTAAGAGAATTGATAAGGAGGGTTTTTCATGTGGAAAAATAAACAATTGTTTTGTGAAATAAATGTTTTCTCTTTTTTTTTTAATGAATGTTTTTTTTTGTTTTGTTTTTTTTACCCTGCATTAAGATATGCAGGTGACACAGTGTTGATAACAGACATGGGAAACTGCAAAAACCCCTACAGAAGGTATTGAAGGAAAGCAAGAATAAAGTATTAAACATCAACTGCAAGAAGACACAGTGTATGGTTGTTAGCAAATTGGAGATACCAAAATTTAACAAGTACATATATTTAAATATCTGGGAAGTGTTTTAACAGAGGACAGAAAGTGCAACACTGAATTCTGAAGGTGCATTGAGATAGCCAAAGATGTCTTTCAAAAGCTAAGCAGAGTATTAAGAAAGAGAAAAATTTCATTAGAATCAAAGAAAAATGTACTGAACTGTTATGTCATCCTATATGGCAGTGAATGCTGGAGAATTTCCTCATAGATGAAGAGGAAAATCTGATACTCACAGGAGAGATTGAAGGTAAGAGAAACATAGGAAAATGGTGCATAACATACTTACTGAGCTTCAGTAAATGGCTAAGAGAACAAGGTTTAGGAGAGGTAACAGAAAGACAAAATTTATTAAGAGCTATAAAGGACAGGAAATTGTGGAGAGCCATGATTGCTTATGTCCTGAGGGGACAAGGCACATAAAGACGAAGAAAAGAATTTTTGATGCACCTTCATACAACAAATTCTAGTGGGGAAGTGGAAATGGACAATAATGACAGCAATAATTTAGTGCAAACTGCATTTGAATTTGGTAAGACATATCAGCATAATAAAAGATGCCTTCCCGAAACTAAACAAAGTATTAAGAAATAGGAAAATTTTCTTAGAAACAAATAATACCATGGAATAAAGATGTAGTCCATGAAAGTTTTAACAATTGGGAACTAAAAGGAAACTCACAGAGATGATTGACATTTCTGGATACATGATGAGGAAAGAGCACTTGGAGAATTTAACACTCACAGAAGGCAGAATGAGCAGAGTGAATGTAGGAGGGGCAGTGTGAAGGCAGGAAGAGCAGAGTGAAGACAGGAAGGGCCAAGGGAAACAGTGAGTAACCTACCTAATGAGCTTCTGTAAATGGATAGCAGAATGGGAAAAAATGGATGGTAAAGAATTAAACATTGCTTAGAGCTACAGGGTCAGAAAGTTGTGGAGAGCAGTGATCGGTCATGTCCTGAATACAAATAGTACATAAAAGAAGAAGAATATATATGAAAAGTTTGGGCTTTTTTGTCTGCTACTCAAATTACTTTACTGCTACTCTATCACCCTCCCCACATTTTGTATTAGACCTCTTTGTACTAACAAACCACTTATGGTAGTTAAAAATGTCACATCATGAATCCTGTAACAAATTAAGCTTGTTGAGAACCCATATGTACTGCAGCCATAACAGGAATGATGTGTCTAAAGTAAGATTACCTGAAGGGGCCCATTCCTCTTCAGACTGGTTTTGAATTTGGAGCAGGTCTCTGAGAACAGCATTAGCAGTTGTGGCTTGGCGTGGCCATCAGAAATCATGCAGGGTGCTGCCGCTGCTGTTGCTACTGCCACCACCACCACCACTGTTGACACCTTCATCCCCACCTCTCAACATGATCACACCATTACCACTCCCAGGTTTGACTAACCACCTCAACTATCCAGCTTTTTTTAATAACATCTCAACTTTGACACCTCAGCAAACACAAGCCATGAGCGGCTGACTATCCAGCTTCAAATCCAACCCCACAACCGAGCAATTCCAACTCTGCAAAACAAGTAACTCCAACTCCGCATGGAAGCGACTTCAACTCCACAAGGAAGCAACTCCAACTCTGCAAGCATGCAACCTGCTCAACCCACCAACATGATGCCAATCCATCAACATGTGCGAGGTTGTTCCACAGAACATGCCTATCAACCATGCCAATCTGATGTCACCCCTGTTCCAAGGACAGGCCTACCAACCAACAAAATGACTTACCACCATAACCACAATTCACCAAATGTGCACCAGCCATATCCTGTGATCTCGGCCAGGCCAGCACAGGAAATAGGTCAATCTCAGCATTACATTTACACCAGATTGCTATCCTGACGATCGCCCAATGAAACTGACATTTCACCCAGCTTCAACATATTTGTATGATATACTACCCCTGCTGTAACCTCACTTAACCAACATGGCCACCAACGGTACCTGGTGATCTAACACCAAACCCACACAAGAATTAACTCAACACCCGGTGCTATCCTTACACCCGACTGCCATCCAAATGACTGGCCACTGAAATGGACAATCCACCCATCCTTAAACATCTATGTGCAACAAGCCAATAATAAATGTTGTTCAAATTTAATCCTCATTATTCCTTTCTTTCACTACCAAACACTTAATATAACAATAATATAAATGCATTATTAACATTTTTGCTATAGGAAACAATGAAAATTATTTTACTATAGGAAAACCAATGAAAATTATTGTATTATAGAAATGAATTGAAAATAAGAAAAATATATTATCTGTGATCAGGAATTAATGCATGTCTTACTGACAGAATAGGACTTATATGTATAATTGATTGTAATTCATTAGTGCATTGCAACTTCATAAGTAAATTCAGTGGAATAAGAAAAAAGAAATCATTTTTTGGTGAGAAATTCTGTATTTGATGAATACTTCCTTTTTATTTGATGCTATTAGCAGCTCACAAAAGGACAATTTTATCTTACTCAGCCAATCATTCCTTTCCAAATACATTAGCTTGTTGTTCCTTATTTCTATTAAAATGAAAATGACAGCTGTTCTCATCACATTACCTTAGTTACAAACCTAGTCCATTGGTGTCAGATGAAAGCAAGATGCACATATGCAATTGATAAGCAATATGAAGCAGGTAGATTATTTAAGGTCAACAGAAAAACAGTTGCTTTGGTTGCAAAATCTTTTACATGGAATCACATCTTATGGCATGTTCACAATCATCTCACTTTAGTCTTTTGTTGTAAACTATATTTTTGAAAAGAAAAAGAAAAACCTACATATGTATTTCATAACCTTCAAAGGCTTAAATCTTAAACGTACAAAACAACGGTGAATTCCAATTGATAAATTCCAAAATCAAACCTCTTTCTTTTAGGAATATGATGAATGATTCCTTCTTTAAAAAAACAGCAAAAACTGAATATTAGATTCTTTTTCTGGTGAAAGGGCACATAATATGTCAGTAAAATGTTAGAATGTTCTTCCTTCCTCATCATGTTCTACAAAAATGTCTGGGCTTTAAGAGCACATCTTTAAGACTGGATACAGAGTTTGTTCCTGTTTGTTTTTTGTTAATCATTTTATTCCAAGTAAGGCAATAAAGCCTTTATGACATAAGGAGTTACTGAGTGTGAAAGAATATGAGAAAAAGAAAACATTATTAAGGAAATTTTTTTAAGATCAAAGATCAAAGTTGACTGGAAAGCAAGAAGATGGAGTAGTTTTCTACCAGCAATAAGTGAGAAGAAAATTCTATGTCAACAGTTGATAAAAATGTGTTATCATTGTTTTGCACAATTTATATCATCACTAAAGATGATTAGAGAATAATCTAAATGAAATGTTGGTCTAAATGCAAAAAATGAATACAAGAATAAAAATTAAGTTCTAAGCAAAATGCAGCCATTAAATTTTGGCAGCACTGTGAGCCTACGTAATTAAAATGGCTTTGAGTAAATGAAGCCTGTAAGTCATAGTGAAGGTTATCATTCTTCAAACCTTATGGACTGGTGAGCTACAGAATTGCAAACAAAGAATTGTACCAAATAAGAGAAACCTTGAGGACTTTCCACAACAGTAACAACTAAAATGAATAGCATATGTAACAAGAAAAGAAAATGAGGACATAATCAAATCAAGACATTTCACGCTACTTCAAGCAAAAAGATAGGAAGAAAACCCTCATCAGTACTGGAAAGATTAATAACAGCAACTGGATTTGAGAAACTTGCTTTCCTAAAAAAATTGTTTAAATTTCAATTTACCTTAGCACTGGCTGCTTTCTTAATGAATGCTGAATGTTTCCTTACAAGGAAACAACTAATATTGCTACTACCATTACAATTTCAAAGTGATACTAAAAATATAAATGCAACAGTTTTTTTGTTATCTTTAATCATTTCAAAGACAAAAGAATAGGATGTGATGATTGACATTGCATTTAAATTTTAAAAAATTGTAGGTGGCAGAGGAGCAAGACACCTAAAGAGAGTTCTATAGGTAAGAAGCCTTTAGAAAAGTAGTTGTTAGAACAGAATTTATGGTTACATCTAGCTAATTCAACAATAAAACAATGGGGCCGTATGCTTAACTTCATGTGGTCGAAGTACCAAGGAGGAAAGCTCATAAGAACAATTGCTATGAAAATATTTATAGAAAAGAGAGGGGGGGAACATATATCACAGTGGTGGGAAAATAACAATAAATATAAGAAGTTGAGATGACAGGTCAGGACTGATTACATTACAGACTCTTCTTTGGATTTTGTTGAGAATTGTGAGATATATAACAGGAACATCAGGCCAAATATGGCAGCAAAATTCAATGCACAGATGAATGGTAGATTTATAAATGTGTAAGATGGACATAGTGAGCCAAGTTTCAAATTTCATAGATGAAACATTGTTAATTGTTATTAATTTTTGATTATTATTTCTTTCATTCTTATTTCTGTTGCCTTTTTTTACCACAACTCGGATAGACTGACATTCTAAGATCATTAAGTCAGCAGTACAGAATAAAAATAAAGAAATAAATCTCCCATCATATTTGAACCTTTATTTCTTATGCCTTTTTGTGGTGGGGCCTTCTTATTTAAGCTGTGAAGTTCAACCATGGAATATTACATTTTATTTATGATTCACACTAATTAATGATCACAGCATGGCAGTCTAGGAGTTGTTATAAAAAGCAACAGAAATTAGGATGAAAAAATAATGCTCAAAAATGAATAATAATTGACAGTGCTTGATCTCAGAAATTCAAATATTACATTTAATATTATGAGTAATGTAAACAAAGATGTTGGCATTGGCAATTGAAAATTTAAATAATATAGCTGTATGGTTAGATTTGGATGACACCTAATTATTAGCCTTTGTAGCCTAATTTGTAAGGCACTAGCCTCTGAAATTAAACCGCCAAATAGAATGCACATGTCTGAATTTTGTTGGAGGCTTGTTCTTTCTTTATTCCTGATTTATATTGCTTATTGTTATGGAATGATGATTTGGAAGTGTTATATTCCGTGCTAATAGGAATATATATTTGAAAAACAAGGTGGATAAAATGAGTAAAGGTTTATTGTACAAAACCAGTACAATCGGGTCTATCTACCTCCCTGGGCAAGACTCTGCCCTTTGGCATAACTTCGTCTGGGTTCCTCTCTGCCTGAAGGTAAAGAGTTCGACCAGCACAGCTGGAAAAGATTCCAGCTAGACTCTGTAGTCCGTTGACTTACAGATACTTATAGGTAGTTACTACCTATAGTGTAGTCACTCATGGGGGTGACAGGTTATTCCATCACATCAGGAAGTAAAATAAAAAGCAATAGAAATGAAGACAAAATAATAATAAAAAATCTATTCTATAATATAAAACACTATTCTATTTTATATAGTAAGTGTTAATATAGCTTGATTTCCCCTACTTAATCATGAGATATGGTGTTGTTATAGTAACAAGAGATTTTACATAATGCTAATAAGTAAACATGCCTCATATTACCATAACAACTAAATATCCCATTTGTAAGTAGTGAGAACAGTTTGTTAATACTTCTTTTTCACATGTGAGTTAAAGTTATATCTAAAAATTCTTAGATTACTCATACTGAAAATGTATACAATGCAAAATTAATTTTCGATGGTACAAGCTAACTAGTTAATAATCCATCAACATATTTAAATTGTTTCTTATCATTTCACCCCAAACAAGGCAATAAAAGCCACTAAGATGGAAGAGGTTACTGACAGAGTAAGAAACAGATAGGTCAATAAAAAACTGGAATTCAAAGCAACAGAAAATTTTTGAAGATCAGTGTTGACTGCAAAGCAAGAAGCAAGATTTCCACAAGTGAGTAATGCAGGAAAAGAAACAATTAGCATAGAATTTATGCTTACAAATAGTAATTTCAATAGTGAAATTATAAAACCTACCTGTCAATTTAATACTGCACTAAATTTGTGAAGTCAATATCAGTTCAGTTATGTGCCATGCATGATACATGCTTAGGTGATCATGTATCTTTCGATACATGACTGACGAGGCAGATTTTTTCCTGCAGTAGGTTGCCATTTCTTTCTGTGGTAGACTAGTTGCCATCCAAGGTTACAGAACCCGGTCTGTCCTGCTATTTACCCATAGATAGGGGGAGAAGAAGAAGATTCATACTTTTCCCAAGGGTATTAGCGTGTAAGTGAATTTGATAGATTTAACTGGAATTTGAACATGGCTCTCTGATTCCTCAATCCGAGCTGATATCCATTACTCCACCGTACCTCCCTGAACATTGCATTAATATTATTATTGTCCCAAAGGGTCAAGACAGATAGAAGAATAAGAACATTGCATTAATATTATTATTGTCCCAAAGGGTCAAGACAGATAGAAGAATAAGAACATTGCATTAATATTATTATTGTCCCAAAGGGTCAAGACAGATAGAAGAATAAGAACATTGCATTAATATTATTATTGTCCCAAAGGGTCAAGACAGATAGAAGAATAAGAACATTGCATTAATATTATTATTGTCCCAAAGGGTCAAGACAGATAGAAGAATAAGAGCATTGCATTAATATTATTATTGTCCCAAAGGGTCAAGACAGATAGAAGAATAAGAGCATTGCATTAATATTATTATTGTCCCAAAGGGTCAAGACAGATAGAAGAATAAGAACATTGCAATAATATTATTATTGTCCCAAAGGGTCAAGACAGATAGAAGAATAAGAGCATTGCATTAATATTATTATTGTCCCAAAGGGTCAAGACAGATAGAAGAATAAGAACATTGCATTAATATTATTATTGTCCCAAAGGGTCAAGACAGATAGAAGAATAAGAACATTTCATTAATATTATTATTGTCCCAAAGGGTCAAGACAGATAGAAGAATAAGAGCATTGCATTAATATTATTATTGTCCCAAAGGGTCAAGACAGATAGAAGAATAAGAGCATTGCATTAATATTATTATTGTCCCAAAGGGTCAAGACAGATAGAAGAATAAGAGCATTGCATTAATATTATTATTGTCCCAAAGTGTCAAGACAGATAGAAGAATAAGAGCATTGCATTAATATTATTATTGTCCCAAAGGGTCAAGACAGATAGAAGAATAAGAACATTGCATTAATATTATTATTGTCCCAAAGGGTCAAGACAGATAGAAGAATAAGAACATTGCATTAATATTATTATTGTCCCAAAGGGTCAAGACAGATAGAAGAATAAGAGCATTGCATTAATATTATTATTGTCCCAAAGGGTCAAGACAGATAGAAGAATAAGAACATTGCATTAATATTATTATTGTCCTAAAGGGTCAAGACAGATAGAAGAATAAGAACATTGCATTAATATTATTATTGTCCCAAAGGGTCAAGACAGATAGAAGAATAAGAACATTGCATTAATATTATTATTGTCCCAAAGGGTCAAGACAGATAGAAGAATAAGAACATTGCATTAATATTATTATTGTCCCAAAGGGTCAAGACAGATAGAAGAATAAGAACATTGCATTAATATTATTATTGTCCCAAAGGGTCAAGACAGATAGAAGAATGAGAGCATTGCATTAATATTATTATTGTCCCAAAGGGTCAAGACAGATAGAAGAATGAGAGCATTGCATTAATATTATTATTGTCCCAAAGGGTCAAGACAGATAGAAGAATAAGAGCATTGCATTAATATTATTATTGTCCCAAAGGGTCAAGACAGATAGAAGAATAAGAACATTGCATTAATATTATTATTGTCCGAAAGGGTCAAGACAGATAGAAGAATAAGAACATTGCATTAATATTATTATTGTCCGAAAGGGTCAAGACAGATAGAAGAATAAGAACATTGCATTAATAGTATTATTGTCCCAAAGGGTCAAGACAGATAGAAGAATAAGAACATTGCATTAATAGTATTATTGTCCCAAAGGGTCAAGACAGATAGAAGAATAAGAACATTGCATTAATATTATTATTGTCCCAAAGGGTCAAGACAGATAGAAGAATAAGAACATTGCATTAATATTATTATTGTCCCAAAGGGTCAAGACAGATAGAATAATAAGAACATTGCATTAATATTATTATTGTCCCAAAGGGTCAAGACAGATAGAAGAATAAGAACATTGCATTAATATTATTATTGTCCCAAAGGGTCAAGACAGATAGAAGAATAAGAACATTGCATTAATATTATTATTGTCCCAAAGGCTCAAGACAGATAGAAGAATAAGAACATTGCATTAATATTATTATTGTCCCAAAGGGTCAAGACAGATAGAAGAATAAGAGCATTGCATTAATATTATTATTGTCCCAAAGGGTCAAGACAGATAGAAGAATAAGAGCATTGCATTAATATTATTATTGTCCCAAAGGGTCAAGACAGATAGAAGAATAAGAACATTGCATTAATATTATTATTGTCCCAAAGGGTCAAGACAGATAGAAGAATAAGAACATTGCATTAATATTATTATTGTCCCAAAGGGTCAAGACAGATAGAAGAATAAGAACATTGCATTAATATTATTATTGTCCCAAAGGGTCAAGACAGATAGAAGAATAAGAACATTGCATTAATATTATTATTGTCCCAAAGGGTCAAGACAGATAGAAGAATAAGAACATTGCATTAATATTATTATTGTCCCAAAGGGTCAAGACAGATAGAAGAATAAGAACATTGCATTAATATTATTATTGTCCCAAAGGGTCAAGACAGATAGAAGAATAAGAACATTGCATTAATATTATTATTGTCCCAAAGGGTCAAGACAGATAGAAGAATAAGAACATTGCATTAATATTATTATTGTCCCAAATGGTCAAGACAGATAGAAGAATAAGAACATTGCATTAATATTATTATTGTCCCAAAGGGTCAAGACAGATAGAAGAATAAGAACATTGCATTAATATTATTATTGTCCCAAATGGTCAAGACAGATAGAAGAATAAGAGCATTGCATTAATATTATTATTGTCCCAAATGGTCAAGACAGATAGAAGAATAAGAGCATTGCATTAATATTATTATTGTCCCAAAGGGTCAAGACAGATAGAAGAATAAGAACATTGCATTAATATTATTATTGTCCCAAAGGGTCAAGACAGATAGAAGAATAAGAACATTGCATTAATATTATTATTGTCCCAAAGGGTCAAGACAGATAGAAGAATAAGAACATTGCATTAATATTATTATTGTCCCAAAGGGTCAAGACAGATAGAAGAATAAGAACATTGCATTAATATTATTATTGTCCCAAAGGGTCAAGACAGATAGAAGAATAAGAGCATTGCATTAATATTATTATTGTCCCAAAGGGTCAAGACAGATAGAAGAATAAGAGCATTGCATTAATATTATTATTGTCCCAAAGGGTCAAGACAGATAGAAGAATAAGAACATTGCATTAATATTATTATTGTCCCAAAGGGGTCAAGACAGATCGAAGAATAAGAGCATTGCATTAATATTATTATTGTCCCAAAGGGTCAAGACAGATAGAAGAATAAGAGCATTGCATTAATATTATTATTGTCCCAAAGGGTCAAGACAGATAGAAGAATAAGAACATTGCATTAATATTATTATTGTCCCAAAGGGTCAAGACAGATAGAAGAATAAGAACATTGCATTAATATTATTATTGTCTCAAAGGGTCAAGACAGATAGAAGAATAAGAACATTGCATTAATATTATTATTGTCCCAAAGGGTCAAGACAGATAGAAGAATAAGAACATTGCATTAATATTATTATTCTTCTGTCTTCGCCCTTTGGGACATGGGCAATCATAGATTTCCACAACTCATTATCCTTTGTAGGTCTTAGCAAGGTTTTACTTTTCACCATCTCTTCAAGTCCCTGTTCTGCTCTCCATTTATACAAGTTCATTAGGTAGGTTGCTCTCTGATTCCCTCTGTCCCTTTTACCTTCAATATGTTCTGTGAGGGTCAAGTTCTCCATGCACTCTTTTCTTCAGTATTTTAACAGTCTCATTCTGTTTTCAGTAGCTCATTAACCCACCAATCCCCTAATAATGTTATGAATTTATTTGTCCAATCGAAGATTTTCTCACTGTAAATAATATACAAAATATGTGTTATATAGGTCACAAAATAACCACTCTTTCATGCAAGTTTACATCCCATTTATCTGAACAAAGTGCAATTAGACAACACAGCAATAAGCTCCATAAGAACTATAATAAAATTAGAGAGCTCCTTACTAACAATACTAAAATACTCTATAAATCCAATAGCAAAAAAGACTAACGATCATTGAAGTTATTACATCTAGCAAAAGCAATCATCTATATCTATAAAACAGAACATGTCTGTATGTGTCCCTCTGTGTGTGTGTGTGTGTGTGTGTGTATGCAATTTATGCACATCCACATTTCTTGGCCAGTTTCAATGAAATTGTGCACACATGCTGTACATTTATTAAATAAGGGCAAAACCAACTTTTTACTCTCCAGGCACCCAGGGTTTAGCAGAAAAATCGATAAAACTGAAGGTGGGTACAACTTCTTGCAAAAACCAAGGCAATGTTATATGTGAACAAAATTTTTACTGGATGAACTGATATTCTTTGCACTTAATGAAAAACATAGCTCATGTTATGAGGTTTATGTAGAGTGCTTGATAGTTTTTCTGCGATATTGGCTTCACACAAAATATTGCAAAAAACTGTGAAAAAATCGGGTTTTTCATACTACTTAAAATAAAAACTTGAATAACTTCCTCATTTTTTATCCAATCTTTTTCAAACATGTTGCAAAAAAAATTGCCATCATGCAAGAAATAAGATAGTGTGGTTTTAGTCCTGTTCACTTCCCTATGTATAACTAAAAACCATGAGAAACTGTTTAAAAAGCCTGTTTTTCAGTCATAACTCCCTGGTTTCTCATCCGATGCTTTCCAAATTTGCCATGTAGATTACATATGACACAAAAATTGTCTTGCATGAATGTTTGGTTATTTCAGTTAAGTGGATGAAATCTACAACAAACTCGGTCCAAAATTGGCTTTTGCCATTTAGCAAATAGTTTCTTCATATGATTCCATCCTAAATTGGCATTGGAACAACCTTTGATGCAAAGGTTATTTGAGAAGGATTATTGATGCATTAAAAGGGAAACATTCCTGAAGAACATCTTATTAACCTCAGGTTTACAGTTAAATGCGTGACGAAGGAGGGAGCATGCATGCTTTGGATGAAAAATAAAGACCCCCAGAATGATGTCAAAATCTGTGAAAAATTTTCATCCTTTAATATTTATAGACAGTTGTGCTTAGTTTAATTTGTAACATATATAAATGTAGGTAGAAAAGGTAAATGCTGATAGTTAGGGTCACAAAGCACTGCCAGGGCCCCCAACCAGACTTGCCCCACTGGTATATATATATATATATATATATATATATATATATATATTTATATAATATTTTTTGTTTTTAAAATTTTGTTCCTTCGCTACATAAGAGTTCTCATGTTTCAAAAGTGAGAGCCGAGACCCCTAATATAATTTTTGAAATTATGTTGAGTTAAGGTGTCTGGTCACGCTTCCTCGTCAAGCGAGAATTTGGGAATAAGCCTATATATATATATATATATACATTTGGGAATAAGCCTATGTATATATATATACATTTTTAGATAGCTATAAAGTGGCCTGATTAGTAGCTAAAATAGTTGTATATTTGCCACTCATAAAAATGACTGAGAGTTGAACCCCATTTAAAAATCTCGGATTTTGATTGCTACTTTTCATAATGAACTGGACTTCCTCACTTTTCATGACTGGAGTAACAGAATCTTCCTCATCTCATACCAGCAACTATGGCCTTGTGTTATATAAAGGTAAACTTTGTAAATATATCAAACTCATTAAAATTAATGAGAAAAATGTATTATTCTTTGTATTAACATTATTGAATCAATGGCTTGCTTTGTACTTAAAGCAGTTGCACACTTCTACCAAACACAAGTGGATGATGTTTACACTCAATTAAAAAAAACAAACAGGATTTTGAATGCTGATTTTCAGGTCAACAATTTTTTTTACAACATTTTTTTACCACACAATCTTCCTATTTTGTGTCTCACACTAAGTTAAGCTTAGTAAATATCTATATGTCATATTAAGTGTATGGTGGCAAAACAAAGAAGAAACAATGAATGTTTAAAGAAATAAACAATTGTATTAATGTAAAATACAACAAATGATAAATCAGTGTAGATGTCTCTCATTGAAAAAAGAGATAAGTAGAGTTGTAAAAGGTGACCGCTGAGGTGTACAGAAGGAGAAGAAGGATGAGTTGTAACTGACTGGGGCAACAGCATTTCGTGAGCTGTCTCTTAGAGATTGGAGATCACATTCTGATGAAGCCTGTGAACAAACCCTGGCCAACTATTGAAAATATCTCTTTGATGGGCTTTTATGTCCTTTCTTAGGCTTAAATCAGCTCTGGGTTTTTATTTTGTTTCTTTAGGTGAGAGTGGGTGCTTTTGGGTGGACATTCTGGATTACATTGCCTTTTTTCTTTAAGTGTGAGAAAAATGGAAGATATATTCAGAGCCTTGTGCAGTTGATGGAATTTTAGTCTTGGGTTTCAGAGCATTCACATCCGGCCAGTGGTGGAAATTAGTGTAGCATGAATCAGAAGATCTGATTTTAGGAAGAATGTAACATCTATAAAACATGAAAGAGATTATTGATTGATTTGTTTTCTATGGCTTTGTAGGTTATTTAAAGACAAAATATTTTTTAGAGTGTAAGAATTTTCTTTTTCTTTGCAGATAATATTGATTTTATGATGTAAGTCTTACTAAGTAATACAAGTCTTATTAAAGTCTTACTGAAATGATGATAAGCCACTATAGCTCAACAGTAACTGCCTTTGCTATACTTCATGAAGATTTATGTTTGAATCAAACTAAATGTAGTTTCTGTGGAATTTAAAATATTAAAATATACTTTAAATTTTGGATGTTGTATAGTCTTAAGTTCTTTTCCAAATTATTAAACCATAAAATTAAAATAATGTTTATTAATTGAATTTAAAAAAAAAAATAACTGTAATATAATTAATCCATTTTTCTACAAATTCATTGTACAGATTGATTTATGTAAAAAATTCATATTTTAAGAGAGGTCAGTACTTTAGAACGACCAATAAATCTTTTCCAAGATGGATTATGTGCATCAAAGAAGAAAATAAGTTAAATTGAGAATTCAGTATAGTAAAAATATATTGCTCAGTAATAAAAATTGTGGAGCAAAAATAATAAAGATGATTTGAAATTGAAGGACATTTTTTTACACTGCCTAATAATGTAATGATTCATGTGTCTCGCTTACTTAGAGTTCAAAAATACTGTTCACTGATTGGTTACTTATAACTCGGTTATATAATTTAAGTCTTTCAAAGTTGCTAAAACAGAATAGGCAGATCAAAAGCAGAAAAATTCTATCACAGAAAATACAGAAATTAAAAAAATATGTTAACTTGTTATCACTTGACAAGCATCAAGTCTAACAGCTTATGGTTTTAATATTTATAAATAAAGAGAAAAGCATTTTTAAAAGAGAAAAAGAAAAAACTACATAGAGCTCAACAAGTTAATCGCTTTTTATATTTGCTTCTGAAAACCATGAGATCTGTTGATCTATAAATATGCCAAAGGAAATCCAACTATATTGTCCACTGATATTAAAAGATACAAAAGTAAATGATAGTTGGCCCCATGTGACACAGAAAGACAGAAGCAGACTGAGTCAGATTACAGATAAGAACATCCAGCCAATATACCCTAAAAGTTGTTTACAGACATTTTTTGCACATTTTCTTGTAGAAATCATTTTGGTTTGGAAGCATGATTGTATATAAAAATATACTTATATTTTTGAGCATAACAGTTGTTTAAAATAATTAGTCATAAAGCACTCAACAAAAAATTCTAAGGCAATTAAATGGTTTAAACTTTAACCAGGTACACTACAGGTCACAAGTTTGGAGATACCCTCTGAATTTTCATACCTTGTTTGGCTTAATTATTTCCTGTTAAGATAGAATGCTGAAAAATATTTAACTAATTAGTGTATGGCATCCAATTTTTTACAAAGATTAAATAAAATTAAAAATCTGCCAACTATTAGTTTACCACAGTATATTAAGCAAAGGATAAGATTTAAAAAAAACATTATGAAGCAATTTGTTAATTTCATTCTTCTTCTTCTTCTTCTTCTTCTTCTTCTTCTTATTATTATTACATAAGATAAAAAATAAAAAGGAAATTATATATGATAAAATCCTCAGGACAATGGATATGCAATAGGTTGAAGCTCAGAATGCAAAATTAGAGTGCTAAATTTGAATTCCTCTCAGGTTCATTATATTCGCTTACGTACCTTGGAAAAGGTATAAATCCTTATTTTCCCACAGCTATGGTTTAAATAGTACTGCTTGTATCTAGTAAAATCATTGGTATTCCCAAAAAATTCTTGATGCAATATGCACATGCAAAAAAAAAAGAATTATTCTTACAATCCAAAATATGTTTCAACTTTTAAATAACTCAGAAAGGGTTGATAAGCTATGAAAAAAACTTTTAGGGAGAAAAGTCATCCTGGTTTGAAGTGATTTAGTAAATTAGTTTTGAAAAAAGCATGCAATCTTCAATTTTTAAGTAAATCTTTGCAATCCAAAGAGTGTCCTAAACTTTTGGCCTATAGTGATAAAAAAAAGTGCTATAAAAACTACAATGTATATCAATTCTACATTTAATCTCCTTCAAAGTAGTCACCTTTATGAAGCCAAACACTTTATCCAGCATCGTATCCATTGATGGAAGCATTCATGAAACTCCTTTTTTAGGATAGTAAGTAGCTTCCTCATCACATTCACTTGAAATCTTGTTTCTTTCAAATGGGATTTGACTTTGGTAAGAGGAAAAAGTCACAAGGGGTGAGATCTGGGGAATATGGTGTTTGTCAGACCTGTTGAATGTTGTGTTTAGCCAAAACCTGCTGCACAAGCTATAGTCACTGAAGGAACCTCTGTGGTGCGGTGAGACGACCACACTCTACACACTTTTCTTCTAAGCACTTCTATAAATATTGGAAATGAGCAAAAATGTTATAAATTAGTATGCATGTGCAACTGAATACAAGGTCAATCTATGCCAAGCAGCTTCAGTAAATTAGTCCCATTACTATAGCAACAGTTTTGATTCTTTTTGATCAGACCTCGTATATTTAAACAAAGGTTTATTCAAGCATCAGGTGGTAATACAATTAACATGAAAAATGGAATTGGCAAAGCAAGTTTCAATTCAAGCTATAATTGCTTATTTTTATTTAGTACTAATGCATTTGAGAAAGGCATGAATCCACTTTTCCCTTTGTTCCATTCTATTACCAGATATCTTGTCAAATTTGTCTTGTCATTGCCATACTGCAATGGTTGAGAAGAGAATGAGTATGTGAGTACTTGGGAAAACTACTCTGTCATGACCACATTTCCTACCTAGTCAGTAGCAGTAAAAAGCTGTTACACCCATAGTCAGCCATGACAGGAATTCACTCAATTAAGACATGTATCTTCATCTTAAAATTATTTCCCAGATGTCAGATTCACCTGAAGAATGTGTTTGAAACAAAGAACTAAAGACATTAGTCATCCTATTCTGTGGAAGAATACTAATGCTATACCAAAAACTATAGACAGCCTTTCTACTAATGATTTTAACAGATGAGTAAAGAAACCATTTTTTTCAGGTCTCATTTCTGAAATGTCTCACCAAAAGTGCATATTGTTATCGGGCTTGTTTTTTTAGCTCTTCATACTTTATACTTCTTTAATGTCTCTTCCTTCCGTGCTCAAATATTTATGATATTATTATTAATGATTAAATATTTGTTTCTTTTTCCACTTCCATCTCTTGCTTATTTTACAATATAATACCTTTTATTTTTTTACAATGGTGTTCACCCTGTACAAGGCCCAAGAGCTACTCAAGGTAGAAGGTTATGGAATAAGAAGCACAGTTTATAGAGCTATGTGGGGAAGATAAAGGTTAAACCCTAGACTTGAGCAGGTTAAGATTGTAGTGATCAGGGAAGCATCCTCTTGGGAGTTGGTTTCACAAAGCAGGGGAAAGAATCTGCTCGAGTGGAACTTACATCTCACCAATGGAATATGAAGGGAATGTGTTGGTCTTAGCTGTGAAGGTTAGAACTAGAACGGAAATAATGATAGAGCAGTGAGAGGTTGGTGATGTTTTGTCTGTAAGAAAGGGGGTATATGGTGGAAAATAATTCATCATGCACAATAACGTGTTGATGTTTTTGGACTCTATCAAGACTGGAAAGTAAAGACAGTGAAGCTCCTGCCAAGTATATGGCAGCAGTACTCCATTTTGGGCCTTAGAATTAATATAATTGCAGTGTTCTACTCTCACTGACTTTTGTATTTGTTACGTTTCTGATAGACAACTAACAAAATTTTCAAATTCCCAAATGTTAATATGTACCATATTTGATGGTGTATAAGACGCACGGGTGTATAAGACGCACGGGTGTATAAGACGCACGGGTGTATAAGATGCATCCCAATTTCAGCAGGGCAAATCAAGAAAAAATTATTAATTAGTAAAATTATTAGTAAATGGTACAGTCTAGGCTATAGTTATGAGGTAAACCCCTACCTTGAGTGGCTTTTGGCCTTGGTACAAGATGAATATCCTTGTCAGAAACAAGAAAGTCAATACTTTCCAAGTATCTTCATCAGTCAGAAAAGAATGCTCTTTGTTGTTATTCAAGATGAAATCTTTTTCATATATAGAAGTTCTACCAAACATTCTGAGCATTTTTATTGCAAGGTGTTGTTATTCAAGATTTAAATATTTTTCATTGCTCAGACTTGTGCACAAGTCTTGCAGGCTTTCTCATTTATAAACAAATGAATCTTGAAGTTTGATAAAATCCAATTGCAATCATAGAGCCATTTCTTCTGTATAGAAAATGAATTTTAATCAATTTCAAATGAAAGTCTTCTATCAATATGCCAATTTGCTTCATATATTTATCTCCTAACTCAATATTCTTGTATTGTATTGGGAGATACGCTGTGCACAGTGAGGGAAGTGACACATTTCCTCTTTCAACAATTTTTTCTTCGTTGTGCTGTGTCCCTTCAGGACATAGGCATTCAGGGCTCTCCACAATTTCC
Source organism: Acanthosepion esculentum (assembly GCA_964036315.1). Taxonomy (NCBI): domain Eukaryota; kingdom Metazoa; phylum Mollusca; class Cephalopoda; order Sepiida; family Sepiidae; genus Acanthosepion; species Acanthosepion esculentum. The sequence continues at coordinate 102,194,567 of OZ038476.1, read as the reverse complement.
TGTATTTTTCAGTTCTTAATAAATTTTGTCTTTTTGTTATCTCCTAAATTTTGTTCTGCAATCCATTTACTCAAACTTGCTAGATAGGTTACATTTTTTTCTCTCTCCCTTTTGCCTTCAGTCTGTCCTGTGTGTATCAAATTTTCCGAGCCCTCTTTCATCATTATGTACCCTAGAAATTACAACTGTCTCTTTCGGACATTATGCATAAGGGTCTTTTTTGTTTCTATTTTTTCCCAAAACTTTGTTGTTGCTTAAATGTTCAGTCTATGGTATTCTCAGCATCCTCCTGTAAAACCAGATTTCTGTTGCTTCAAGTCTCTTCTTCATCTGTGGCTTACAGCCACATGATGCGGGAATGTTATTTCCTATATGATCACCAAAGTTAAGCAACATCGAGCCTGGTCAGATGGGTGATCACTTGCAAATAACAGGTGCTGTAAGTGTGAATGTAATGGTTAATGGCTCGGAATTTTTAATCAGAGAGCTGAGTTCTAATTCCTGTTTGGTTTGTTATATTTACTTACATACAAATACCCTTAGGAAAGGTATGAATCCACCTCTTCTCTCCAATCTGTGGGTTAATTAGTAAAACTTGCATCACTAAAATACTATTATCTCCCCCACCTTAAATTCTTACAATCTAAAAATATTTTCTGGCTTTAAATAACCTGCAAAGGATTGATAAGCCTTAGAAAATGAATCAATGTATGAATCTTCTTCATTTGTGCTGAGATTGTTCAGCATTCACTGCTATATGCGAGGACTGATATAACATAACAGTTCAGTACTCTTTTCTTTGTTTCTACCTACTTCTTTAAAAAAATCTTGAAATGTTCTGTTTCATTTTCTTGAGTGTAATTAGATTATAATGAAAACTATCACCAACATTATTATAAATCTCAATACTATGCCACAGAAAACCTGATAATGTGTAGTTGTTTTCCAATAAATTCTTGTAGAAGAAAAACTGCTCCAATATTTTTCCATACATAGACGTGACATCAGTGCAAATAGCCACTAAATTCATAAAATCACCCAATACACGACTCAAGAGCCACTCAAGGTAGAGGGTTACTTTTAAAACATTTATAATGAATGAGGTGTGTGATATGAATGAAAAGATAACATGGTAGGAAGTAAAGATTACAAGCATGAGAAGGATAGATAATGATTAATCCTTGACTTGAAAAGATTATGATTGTTGCATTCAAACAAGCATTCATGTGGTAAAAACTGTCTGAGTTTAATTTTCTTCTTATAACTAGAATATGGAGGAAATGAAGATGATTTAACTCTGTGGAAGCAGCATTGTATGTTCTTGTTGTAAATATCTGAATTAGTGGAACTAAAGAAATGGAGTTCATCTGAACATTTAGCATGGAAATAATGGTAAAGTTGTAACAAGTCTGTGATGTTGCATCTGTGGCAAAAACTAGAGAATAAGACTTTCCATACAAGACCACATAAATCATTTTGAAGTCTAAGATATCTTTTCCAGCTGTGTGATCAGTCATAGACTGCCTACCAACAAGTCCTTCCCTAATTTTAAAGTTCTTGTCAACACCTGTAAGAGAAGAAACCAGGCTGTTTCCTGCCTACCTGTGCTTTCATTCATAGCATAAGAATAAAGGCAGAATTCTCTGCCCCTATACTTTAACTGGTCACTTAAGTTGTCATTAATGTCAGTGAATGTCTTCTATGTAAAGTCATTCGTGAGAAACAGATATTCTCAAACATCTCCAGCTTTTCTCGACACAATGCTGAATAGAGCAATCAACATTCATGTCTTTATAAAGTATCATTCTGTATAACATCTCTCCCAATCCCTCGGAATCTGAAAGCCTGTCTTTTTAGCTGTTGCACCTTTGGTACTTAACACTTTCAGAAATTGCTGTTCTTCCTCAAGATTTTTACTAAACTGGCTGCTTTCATGATCTTTTCACTGGGATCCAATTTAGCAAGAACAGGATGCTTATTTTCAAAGTGCTGCCTCAAATTATATCCCTTGAGAACAGATACCATTTTGTAACACACAAGGCATACATTATTTTGTCATTGTTGAAGACAATAAATAAGTTTTTATTCATCCAATCAGAGTTAAAAGCCTTTGCTCAGTTTCTATTTCTCTATTCTCTTTTCACTCACGGTGTCCAGTGAAAAGAAAAATTAAATTTACAATGCAAAGTACACTACCAAGGTATCAAAAAATGTGTACATCATGAATAGCACACAAGCCATTTCACAATAAAGTGTTGAATGAATTATGGCATGAAATTATCGCTGAATTTATTCTAAAGAACACTTGGTGTTATCAAAGAAACACTTATCAGAAATATATTGAAGGCATGAAACAAAAATAAATACTGAATATCCATTAAATGAATTAAAAGACATAGCTGTGAGATGTGCAATGAAGGTTTTATTGTTTTTGTTGTATTGTTGAGGTGAATGATACACAGAGAAGAATTAGTGCTGAATAAATATATTAAGCATTCATAATATATATATATATATATAATATATTTATTCAGCATCAATATCCAGTGCTAACGGATACACACAAAGAATACAGAACAATAAGTTACAAAACAATTAAAAAGACAACTTACAAGGAATAGAGGAGGGTCAAATGCTGTATAGCCAAATGAAGTAAGATCAGTCTGAATATTAATCAGCTTAGTATCAACTTATTAATCAACTGCTGAAGTCCTTAATCATAGACTTTAAGGCTATGAGCCAGGCCATCTGCTAGACTGCTGAAGGGGTGCTGGCTACTCTACAACATTTTTCCAAAGCTATCATGGACCACATCAAAAGTGAGTCATTGTTATATAGGGTTGTTATTGACATTTTCCTAATACACTTAGTTTGATGTTCACCAAGTAACCAACTACTTTAAACTTGTTTGTTACTAAACCAATACTGTCTACCATCGCCCAGTGATCAGTAACTTCATTTTTGCTAGTCTAGTAAGATTGATCTATCCTCACTGGCTGTTCCATTAATGTTGCCTTGTGCTTGATTAAACTAAGCTTAGTAAGGGTGTCCAGCATAGACCAATGATCAGCAAACTCATCTTATAGACCATTTACTAGCATAGTGAGTTAGATCCTCACTGGGTGTTTTGTAGTGATTTTGAACAAATTAAACCTTTGAAATTTCAAAATCTGCCTATTGCATGACTTTCTTACTCTTACCTTACTCAATGTTCTGCTGTCCATAATACACAAGAAGATTAAATTGGTTTGTGAATTTGATAACACTGTAATTGCGAGTTCAGTCTCTGAGCCAGGTAGATAGATAATGGTTAAACTTGAACAGGTTAAGATTGTATCTGTCTATGAGATGAGGTGTTTACATTATTTGGACTATTGTTCTCATCTTTGTCGCCATATTTATCACGTTTCAGATTCAGGTGGTTGGAATGTTGAACTGAACCCTTTATTTCACTAGCTTGGATAGACTGTTCTAGTTACATGTCTAATGGATGTCAGTTATCAGTTACCTCCTGTTAATTCTCCTCTCCAAATTCTCCACACAGGTATTGAACTCACACTCTTTTGGGTCTTGTCACTGGATCTAACTAACACCTTTATTCACAGTGCAATGTGTCCTTGAAGACATCTGTGTATGACTTTCTGGGTATTATAAACCTACTGTCTTCAACATTTTTTTTACCAGTGCTCATATTGCAATTTTTGCTGTTATCATTGCATGTTTTTACCAGAGCTCATATTGCAATTTTCGTTGTTAGTATTGCTTTTCTCTGGAACTCCTTATACCCTACAATGTAACAACTACCCTGGGTTCAGTTCAACATTCCAACCACCTGAAGAAGGCTGGAACGTACAACGGCTGAAACATTGTGATAAATATGGCAACAAAGATGAGGACAATCTCTTTTGGGAGTTGGTTCCACAAAGCAATAGTTCAGGGGAAGAAACTGTTCATGTAGAACTTACATCTTACCTGGAATGATTTTTAAGGGAATGAGGGTGCTTCATTACAATATGTGGGACATGGCAGGTCTTAACTGTGAAGGTTAGAACTGGTGTAACTAAGGAATGTAGTTTGTCTGAACACTTTCTACAGAAATAGAAACAGAGTAATTAAAGGCTTGCACTGTTTCATTTGTGGGCAAAGGGGTTGTTGGGTGGAAAATAATTTCATCCTACAAGTGTAGACTTAGACTAAGTGGAAGCAGGGTGAACAATAACTAAGCATAAGATAAGATATCCCTAGACATGGATAGTGGACTGTAGATTAAATAAAAGGTTCCTTTTGAAATGTACTGATGGTTACTTGGATCAAAAAGCACTTGAAGAAGGTTGTAGAGCACAATGGCTGAAATGTGACAATAATAACAAAGATGAGGATAAATAATAATGTAAATTCCATTCTTGTCAGAAAGTATTTCATTATTCTCTGTAATATCTTACATCTAATAAAGTTGTATGCAATAGAGAAATCATTAGCAAGCTTTACTTGCAGATTGTTGCTGGTGTTACTAGTTAAAGCTTCACTAGTTGACTCATTATTATATTCTTGTACCAGACTAAGTTTAGTAAATATTTAATGAAAATTCTTTTTCTGCTTCTCCTCCTTTTCATTCTTCTTCTTCTTCTTGTAGCTTTAAGTAATATTTGTCTCCTTAATAATAATAATAATAAAAGATACCTTGATAAATATCCAGAAACAATTGTGCATCTTGTATCAGGTTGCATGGTGTTAGCACCCATTAATATAAAACTCAGCATGGTAGAGTAGGCCAATATCTGCACTGGAAAATCAGCAACTTTTACAGAAAGGAAACTGCCATAATTTTATGGGACTTTACAATACACACAGGCAGAACAATCAAGCTAACTTCCCAGACACCGTGATCAAAGACAACAAAAACAGAATGTGCTTTCTTATTGATATGGCAGTCCCTTCAGATTGTAATGTATCTTTGAAGATCTTCAAAAAACTATCAAAAGTGGAAATCTCAAAAATGTGGCATCAATAATTCCAGTTTATTATATAAATCCAATTTATTATCCAACAGCTTTCAGATTGATTGGAAAAGGTTCTGATATACTCATTGAAGGGATTCCTGGTAGCCCATACCTTAAAGAAATACAAAATATTATACTCACAAGTACAGCTCACACATTGCAAAGAGTTTTATTATCTACGTAAAACGTGTATGATCTTAGGTTTTTTTTGTTTTGTTTTGTTTTTTTCAGAAATTGATCAGTGGAAAATGTCATGATGCCATTTCTGAGTTTAGGTCTCTGGTTGGGACCCCGAAAAAAATGAGTATACATCAGAAATGAAAGGAAATAATAATAATAATAATAATAATGAAGAAGAAGAAAAAGAAGAGATATTTATAATGGCTGCACAAAACTAAAGCCTCTTCACCAGGAATTATCAGGCAAACATTAAACAGTGGTACAGACTCAATATATAAATTATGTAAACATTTTGAGACTATTAACCACTTAGTATTTGATTATCCAATCCTGACATTGATGTTTTGACTAATGTATTCTTCAGCCTTCATCAGGTAGTTAATTCATTTGGTAGGAAAGGATTTTTACTGTAAGTTTAGTTTAGTCTGGCACACATGAGGATTGAACTAATTATATGCTAATTACTAAGTTACATAAGGAAAGTTAATTATCATAAAAATGGTTAACTTTTTCTATAATTACTGCTGAAGCAAGTAATGATATTTTTCTTATTTGTTGAAATAAGGTGTAAAACTTTTTTTAGAAATGATACCTTAGAACAATCTTATTTACTTTGTTCAGAATTTCTATCACTGTAACTTCTAGTTCTTTTACATGCTTTGTCCCTTCAAAATGTGGATAATCATGGCTCTCCCCAACCATTATAATCTAGATATTTTATTAAGCATAGTTTAATCTTGTACAGGGTTACAATGGAAGTAGAAGATTGTGTTGCATCAATCTTCAAAGCTGGAAAGTACACCTAGTTTGAAACTCAGTATTGGAAATTCTGAATGTTTCTATTGGTGTCAAGGGGAAATAACTCTGTAACTAAGTAGATAATATAGTTTCTATGGCCAAGATTAAGCTTTATTTCATTTTACATTTGATAAATCTGGGTTTTGTCTGTATTTGAACACCAGTTGTATTTGGCAGAGATTTAATTGGAACTGATATACTTACCAAAGTATATATTAGTACAATGGATTCATTTCATTCATTTTCTCATAGATTTCTTTTTACATATTAAGCAAGAACACAATTTGAAAGAAAAAAAATAGATTTTGATAAAGCATTGGATATTTGATGCTAATGACTTTAGGAAATAATGATTTGCCCTTATTTAAAATGAGTTACAACAATTCTCATTTGTTTCATAGATATTGAATCTGGTTCTGTATTCATCTATTTGTAACATTATCATTTTAAAAAATTAATATGAACACAAGACTAAAAGTTTCATTAACATTACTGTTTAATACCCTTCAGATTTTGTTAATTAATATCAAGATAAGGGTGCATGACTTCTCATGAGGATACAAGAGAGTTTCTTTTTTGTTCACTCAGACTTATATAACTTCCTGTTATTTCATGTGCGCACATTCTAAACACAACTGGGTCAACCACCTATTTATATGTTGGGGATAGCTACTGACATTCTGTGAGGTGCAAATCAGCAGATGGTGACTGTAAGGTCACCTTCCAGGTTAACCCTCTGAGGCATCTGGCTCTTCTCATGTTTTGGTGTGACACTGAGTAAAAAGTCAAGTTTGGTATTTTCAGGATGAGCCCAGTATATACTGGGGTCACCACAGATAAACTTCTCTTGAACAAAGATTCTTTATTGACATTAATTTCAGTTCAGACCATCTGGTGATATTTTCTGTTAAGAATCAGAGACTACACACCTTCTCATATTTTCTTTTCAAATTCTTAACTTTGGAGAAGTTATGAATTATTTCTCTTCTTTAATGTGTTAGTAGGATATACATTTCCTCCTACCAAACCTATCAGTAAATCCCCATATACCACACTTTATTCAGATCACATTTTGGTTATGAAAAGGAACTGGTGTTATCAACATGCTAGGTACTCACAGCATAAAATAAAGATATGAAGAGAATTTCATGTAATTTTGATTTTGTGAAAGAATCAAGAATCTGGCCCAGTTTATAGAAAGTAATGCCAGACTGATGTTAAAATAATAAAAAAAGGAAACTGATAGTCATTAAGCAGTATTCCTGCATGAGTGAGGACAATAAAACCTTGTTTATATTCCTCCCTCATTCTTCTTCTCATTCTACAGATAGACAGATCCATAAATGTCAAGGAGGTTGAAACTTACTGGTTAAAACTGATGCCTTGAGATCTAAAAAGACTTTCTTGAAGTCAGTCTGCCATCTTGGATGAAGAAACAGAGAAATAATTGCCCATGAAAAAAACTAGTTCACCACAAAGCTGGTTTTTGATAGCTTCATTCATTTTTGTCTTCTTTTTGTTTTCATATATTATAACAGTAGACTGGTTCATTGATTGTCAGCGAGTTTTAATTTGCTCTGAGTATTTGCTTAGGAAACCATGCTTTACTTGTGCAATAAATTTACAGATAAAAGTCTCTTGCTTTTCATTTCATGTTACTACAGATATATACACAAAATAATTGTCTTACCTTTACAAACTAAACTTCTGTTTGAATTGCAGTTTATGAATCAGTATCTAAGCTTTGAATATGTCTTTTCAAGCCCTATACATTCTTCACTTAGTTTGTACTTTGTATGTAATATTTGAAAAATACAAATGAATGAATCCCAATAAATGGTGAATTTGTATCATTTGTGGTGTGGATCCTCCCAAAATGTGAATGTTTTTTTTGCTAGAAATCTTTGGAACACATAATAAGTGAACAAAGCTTGACACTCATCACAGGACATTTTAAAAACAAGACGAACAAAGGGAAACAGTGAGTCTCCTACCTAACATGTTCGTGCAAATGGATGACAGAAAAGAGAATGGGAAGTATAGTAATATATATATATATATATATATATATATATATATGTTATAATTATTTTCTTTTTTACAAATATGATTCCATCACTGCACAGAGAAATTTCTATGTTTCAAAACTGAAACTAAAGATTTAATTATAAAAATTAAACTTAAAATCCAGAGTTTTGTTCCATTGTCAAGCAATGTTATGAATAATTAAATTTACAACTTTAGTTTCAGTTTTGAAACATAGGAATTTCTGTGTAGTGATGGAATCAATTTTTTTACAAAGGAAAATAATTATAACATTACACTCAACTATGTGTTTTTTTTTAAATAAAAATTATTGTTAAGAACACCGGATTAATCTTACTGTTCTTTCTTATTATTTTAATATATGTATGTAAATATATATATATATATATATATATATATATATATATATATATATATATATATATATATATAATTGTGTGCCTGTTCTCATTTGAGACAAATAAGCCTACATCTAGAAACACAATAATACTGGAATAAATTATTATTTTAAATATAAATATGGGCTCCTTGACATTCTACAAATTTTCTCAATTTTGCAATTTCCAAAACTGTGTTCCCATCACTAAGCTATTTTACAATATCTCTTTTCTCTTTCAAAGTATCATATTTATTAAAACTTATAGAAATCTTTATATATGTGAAATTAAAAAAACTGATATCATCAGCTAAATTATTATATATATTTATTTACAATGTGATTAACAACCCTAGATTTGCATTTTATTGTAGCTACCTGTAAAAAAACATATTCTAAGCTGAAATTCATGTAGTACATTTATCATATAATTATACCATAGAATTTTTACCAGCATTTTTTGGTTAATTTTATAGTGTAAAACATTCATCTGCATAACAGAAAATGGCAAACATGGACTTCATGACAGAAAAAAATACAGAGTGTCAATAGGACAGTTTTTTTCCATGACACTGCTTTTATTTTAATTACTCTTTGGCAGTGTTTATGGCTTTAAAAAGTGATGATTATAATTATAAGACCAAAACATATGATGAAAGTGAATTTATACATTTTTTTTTGTTATTGAGAATTTACAACCAAAATATTAAATGCTATTTATTTATTAAATTGTTCATTTTCAAGAATAATTTTATATTTTCAACATTCTCTAAACTAATGCAATTGTATTAAGACTAATGCAATGCCATATTTATCATTTACTAATTAATAAAGAAAGAAATATGCAAATAAATTTTTATTCACAAATTTATAAACATTTACTAAATTATTAAAATATGTGAACCAACTATAAGGAAATCCTTATTATTTTACATTTTACAAAAGTTTGAATCAATTGGCTATTAGCCAATGTTTTGCCAACCATTCCAATAAACATAAATGCAGTGTAAACAATATAGTAAATAAATAGTGTTTAATATTTTTGTTTTAGAGTCAACTGGCATGTTTTGCCAACTATTCCAATAAACAATTTAATAAATAAATGGCGTAAATAAACAATCTAATAATTATTGTTTTAGTTGCCAATTCTCAAAAACAAAGAAATTGTATAAATTCATTTTTATTATATATTTTGGTTTTATTGCAATTCTAATCATTGCATTTTAAAACAATAAGCATTGCCAAGGAGTAATTAAAATAAAAGCAGTGGTGTCATGAGAAAAACCATCATTTTCACCTTCTGTATTTTTGCATGCTTGAAAGTCCATGTTTACCCAAAATATGATATACAAAAGTACAGATGGGAAAAATCAGCAAATAATTATGCAAAAATATATAAGGAAGATAATCTGATTGTTCTTGTTTATTTAAGTTTGATATTTTTATACCCTTGATATAACATTTATGATGTGCTAAATATACTGACATGTATATAAAGAAATAAACTTAATCATAAATGAAAGTTCCCATAGCTTAAGCCTGATCTGGACATGTAATGTTTATGATTATTATTAGTTTAGTCTTCTGAACTCTGTGGCAAAAGTGCATATAATACTTAGGTCACTGAGTACCTGACATTCCACTTTTTTTCTCTTACAATCATGATCTCCAAGAGCAACTATTATTTTTTAACACTTAGCATTTCCCTAACAAAGAAGAAGGATTTTGTTTCCCAAGATGATTTCTACCTGATGCTGTTTTTGGCAAAGTAAATATGTACTTTTTTAGTATAAGTGAAACATGATCCTGCAGATATACAATAACATCTAAAAGTATTGCCACAAAGACAGACATTTTTCAGTTCTCTCCCCCATTCTAGAAATGATTCTGTGAGTAGACATTGTCTTGAGTGATACATATAAAAGCCCTTTTCTTTTTGTTTTTTAATCATTTCATCCCAAGAAAGGCAATAAAGCTAACTAATGCACAAGGGGTTACTGAGTGTGATAGAATATGAGAAAAAAACATTATTAAAAAGAGAGAACAATAAAAGAACAGGAATTAGAAGACAGAAGAAAATAAAGCCAGAAGAGAAGTCCACAAGTGAGAAGTGTGAGAAAAGAAACTGTTAGCATAGAACATTCAATTACATTTCAACTGTGAAATGATGAGACTGAGTACTGCACTTAAATTCATAAAGTCTAAGTACCGAAGTGGAAAGCTCATCAAAGCAACTGCCATGAAAATATTTATAGAAAAGTCACAGGGAAGCTACGTTACGTTTAACCCTATTTTGTCAGTAATGCTTACATTGATCTTAGACCAAAGATACACAAACTGAATGCTGAAACTTGGTTAAACAAATTCTAAACTTGGTGTTTAGCCATTATATTTTTTTCCCAGTAGTAAGCCATCAAGATACTTGACATTGGTTAACTTTGGTCATTATACAAGAACCAGTGTTAGAGGTTCTGGGTGTTGATTTCAATGTCCACTTTTATATATATATATATATATATATATATATATATATATATATATATATGGCATCTATCAATCTCCAGTGACAATGGATCTGCACTCAAAGTGTTATGTTTCCCCTACAGATAAGCGGAGCATCATCTGTTACGTACAGGCTCACATGAAAGTGACAGTCTCAATTACAACAAATCCATGCAAAGACACTCTCACCTGATGTCACCATGTTGTTTTCTTTCTTCGAGTATACTTCTCCCCAGTAGCAAGCCTCCATTTCTTCTTTCCTCAAGCCCTCGGTGTAAATCACGTCTCCAGCATAAGTGATTGCTGGCGACATCTTCCCACCTCTTGATGTCCATGTCCATTGCCCTCATGTCTCTTTTGCAGACATCCTTGAAGTGAAGATGAGTCCTCTTGCTGATGGCCAGTTCTCTGTACAGAAAGACCTTCAGAATACTCCAATCAGTAGACTGTTGCTTTCCGTGTTTTGCCATCATGGTGAGTCAATGATGGAGTATCCTCTCCAGAGTGCAAGCCTGGGCAGGGTTTTATGAGAGATTGGTGGTTGCCCATGCAGCATGTCACTTTTCACCATGCCATTGATGTTGTCCAAGGGAAGGTTGAGTTCAATACTTGGCACTGGTGTTATTGCAGGAATTGCCAGAATGAAGTTGAATATAACATCAGACTGCCTTTAGGGACTTCAGTTCCGGATTTGTTTCAGAGTTTACTCCCAAACTCTTCCCCATGATTGGGTATGGCCACAATGCAGCAGAGGTTTAAAATCAGAGTTTTCCTTCTCTTATATCATATAGGTGATGAAAGCTTTGATAAACTGACAGAATTCTCATTTCCATAATCATGACAACTATTACTTTTCTTAATTTTTCTCTACACTGTTTTTGTTGACAGTCCAATAAGATTTTCAAAATTTCTAAATTTTTTGGATAAGATAAAATATTTTTAGCATTCTAAATGCTTCTTAAATCAGAAACTTCATCTTTTTCATTGCTTTACGTAGAACATATTTATTATAGAAATATATATTACAGGAAATGGATTTTATAGAAAAATGCATTTTTAGAAAATTACATTTAATAGAAAATACATCTTACAGAAAAAAATATTTTTCATACCTTTAAATTTAATTTTCACAAATTCAGGATAAAGAACTCCATCTGACTGTTAATGGCTTTGCTTACCAAAATAGTATAGCCATTATTATATGAAAATAACAACTTTTGTTATATGAGATTTAATGTTGACTGGAGACTGTTTTGGGGTTCTGAATTTATATAAGTTTTACTTAAACATCTAAAGAATTTGGTCATCCATGAAATGTTATATAACTCAACAGAATAAAGATTCTGGACAAAGAAAATGTTTGGTATGATAAAAGTAATTTATCTCATAAAAAAGAAGACTTGGATACACTCATTTTAATCAAAATTTTTAGAATGTTGAAGTATCATTATTATAAATTGACTTGTCTGATCAGGTCCGTTTTTATTGATAGATAAATAGGTAAATGCAATATTTTTATTATCAAAGGAATTGACCAATGTCTTATATATCTATTAAACAAGAACCTGTGTATACAGCAGTGTGGCACAGTGGAAGGCAGTTGGTAATCATTACAACATAATATTCGGTTAGTTTAAATGTTGAACAATTTTCAATGCTTCTAAGTATTCCACTACAATTTATGAATCCCTTTAACAGTTTCTTTTCCAATCTGTCATCCAAATATTTTAGTAAGATCAAAGCCTTTTGTCGGTACAGTTCATTACCTGTGTTCCTTCATCCAAATAATATTTAATTTTCATTGATGTAAATTCATAAGGATAAAATGGTTGCTTGCTTCTCAATTCATGTAGAATAACTGATGTAATGTTTGGACATGTCTACTTACAAAGCAGCATAGGACAATTATGTGCCCACTCCAGCTGTTGAGGGGATATATTATTCTATAGTATTATTAAGTTTCATGCAACCTTTGACATATTCACAAGGGCATTAACCATAAAATCATTTCATATACATCTTGTTACAATTTCCAATTCAATGTTGGAATTTATCACTAAAAAGCACATTGGCTAATTGATGGTCTCTACAGACTGTGTTATTAGTTACTTTTACATTCACTTAAATAAAAAGTCGGAAAAGTATATAAAAAATTCTACGTATTCCAAGCATTACTTCTTCCATTATTTATGGACAATGCTAAAATTGATCTCATAAATAAATTCATCTGTAAATTTAATTGAAATATTTATATGGGACATAAAATTATATAACATAAATACTGTTGAAAGTCTTGAATGTAGAGTCATATGTTCTAGATTGTGACAAGGCAGTTGAAAATAATCTTAACATTTGAATAATACAGCATGTCACTAAATGGATTGGTTTACTGATTTTAAGTATCAATTCAATTTTGAGAATGGTTACTGTAGACAGGTTCTGGTTACAAATACTAATGTCAGTTTGAAACCAGCTCTTGAGGCGTGAGCTCTCCCTTTCTTTGTTAATAATCATCTGATTTCCAAGTGGCATACAATTATAGTGAAGAGGCAATTGTGAGAGTTAATAAGTCACAATTCTTTCTGTAATTTACCAATGCCATAACAGTAAATGACTACTGTATATACTGAGAATCTTTCAATCTTTGAAGTCATTTTCTACTGTAGCAAGTTCAATTCCACTGGATGTTTCTATATTGTAACTGTGAGCAAGACTAGGTTTTTTACATCTCTCTCACTCTCAATATATATATATATATATATATATATATATATATATATATATATAGGTATTATAAATTTACTAGTTTAAAAATATGATTCCATCACTACACAGGAATTACCATGTTTCAAAAACATAAACTAAAAACTTCAAATTTAATTATAGAATTAAATTAAAATCCCTAGTACTGTTTCATTTTCAAGCGAATTTTGGAGAAAACTTATTTTGAAATTTACTGAGTTTTTATAAGCACATACATTTTTAATATTAGTTTCTAAGAATATGGGGAAATTCAATCATTTTGACAAAGGGTGGTAGGGTATTTATTTTCACTGACAACTATTGTATCAAAATATGAGTTACTTTCAAAATGAGGTTAAGTTAAGGTAGGGTAGGGGTGCCTGTTCAACAAATGATGACATCTGTTACTTGCATGTTGTCTGTTTTTTTCAATGACAAAAAGTTTTTAGTTTCTGTTTTTGAAACATGGTAATTCCTGTGTAGCGATGGAACCATATTTTTAAATTAGTAAATTTATAATATTTATGCTCTGCAGAATTGTATTGAGCACTGTTTTTTAAAAATAAAAATAATTAATAAGAACACTGGATTATAAATCTTACTGTTCTTTCTCTTTATTTTAATATATATATATATATATATATATATATATATATATATATAGGTATATATATAGGTATATATATGAATAAAGACAAAAGGAAAACTTACTTTAGCCAATGTATTTCATCCTCTGACAGACTTTAGAAGGTGAAATGTGACAGCTAAGTTTTTTTGGCTTTTATTCATATTGTCCTTTTACAGATATAGTCTATCTGAAATATTTATATATATATATATATATATATTTATTTATTTATTTAAGTGTGTGTGTGTGTGTGTGTGTGTGTAAAATTCAGTTGGAGCATTACTGTAAAAAGGACAACATGAATAGAGACAAAAGGAAAACTTACCTCAGCAGACACGTTTCATCCTCTGAGGGACTTTAACAAGACAAATGTCATTTGCCCTTATAAAGTCCCTAAAAAGAATGAAACCTGCCTGCTAAGATAAGTTTTCCTTTTGTCATTATTCATTTATATATATATATATATATATATATATATATATATATATATATATATATATATATAGTTAAGTAACGAAAATCTTGGTAATCGGTATGGATAATCCCAAGGAGGATGAAATATATATATATATATTATACACTGTTACATTAGAACATGTAAGTTACTACTACAAAACTGTACATTTTGTTTTGACATTGAATAAACAACGTCTCATCAGGTAGTTAACAATGATGGTAATACAATATAACAGTGTATAATAAATGTAACAGTGTATAATAAATATTTATTGAGCCCTATTTTAAATTAATGTTTTGAACATTGGAATTTTATTCTTCGTTCTTTTACATTTGGATATATATATATATATATATATATATATATATATATATATATATATATAAACTAAAATAATCCTAAGGAGCCAGGAAAACCTACCTAGGTTTCACCTAAACGGATCTTTAGGGTAAAACTGGCTAAAAAGGCGAATAATGGAACAATATATATTGATAAAACCAAATAAAACTATGACCACGTGAAAAAAAAAACAAACTACAACATGTTACTCTAATAACCAGCTTTTCTCATGTCGGCACCTACTAAGAATTTCTGATTTTTGGTTTAATAAGTTTTTAGGTTCTTTATGGGTAGCGATAGCTAGCTTTTCCTCCATGCATAGTGAACAAAATTTATTGCCTGCCTTATATTTATAACATTTTTTTAATATTTCCCATTTTAAAATGGGATCATTATTGTCTTCCTGTTTAATCTTCCATATGTAAGTGGACAGGGTAGTACTATGTTTATAGGTTACATGTTTGAAACTACTGAGGTGGTTATAATAAATTTTTTTTAAACTGCTCTGGGTAGAACCTATATAAACTTTAGGGTTCTTATCAGTACTATTAAATTTATTTCTATATATCTTTACCTGGTAGACCACGCACTCTTGTTGGCATTTGTCCTTTTTTCTACAATTACACTTCGTGGGGCCACTGTGTGGTTTGTCGTTAATTTTTTCCTATTATACTTGCTAATTAGATTAGTCATATTAAGCATACAACTGTAACTTAGCTTAACGTAATTTTTATTGAAAATTTTATGTAGTGTATTTGCCTGTGGGAAGTTTTTTTCAAGTAATTCGAAAAACATTTTTACCTATTTTTGTCTTGACTGCTAAATTATATGGGGGATTAAACCATAATACTTTTCTGGTTCTATTTTTGTGTTTACTTTGCCTTTCAGAAGAATTATTCATAATGATGTATATTAATTTACTTCTATGTCCACTACTTTTTAAGGCTTTTTCATAAATTTGTTTATTTTTATTAAAAATAATGTGGTTGCTGGTTATCTTTTCTATATGGTGAAACTATACCATTACATATAGGTCTAATGTAACATCTAAGTAATGAGGGACTTTTAAATTGGATTGTATGTCCAATATAAATCTGAATTTCTTGAATAGCCAGTGTAATTTCTTACAAATTACGTCACTTTTTCTAGGGGTACATTTATCTGTTATTATTAACCTGTCATCTTGGTACAGCCCAAATGGGTAAAATCAGCAAAGTAATACTACAAGACATATGTGAATTGCTAAGAACATTTTTAAATATTAACCAATGGTGCTCTACTCAGGATTGCATAGAATGGTTTAAAGCGTATGATAAAAATAATTAATGTTCCTTTATAAAATATGTTATTAAGGAATTTTATCCATCCATTATGAAAAAGACTGTTAATGAAGCTTTAGAGTTAGCCAAGAACTACATGTCAATATCTGATGATAAAATCAATCTCATTAAACATTGTTGTAAGTCACTATTAACCAAGGTTTTTCAAAATGAGTATTACCATTCATATATATATATATATATATATATGTGTGTGTGTGTCTGTGTGTGTGTGTGTGTCTGTATGTATTTATACATACATACATACATATGACCAAGTTAAATTTTACTGCCTGATGATAGCTGATTGGTAGAAATCAATATAGCAGAAAAGTTGTTTCTCTAACTATTTTATGTCTTAAATTTGCCCTACATTTTTGTTTTTTTAATTGAATTGAGCTCTTTTTTATTAATTTAAGTTGTTCCTTGGCAAATATTACTTATGTCAAAAGTTGTATTTTGTAAAGTATGTGTGTGTGTGTGTGTACAGGTTGTCTCAAAAAATGTATACACACTTTTACAATGTATTGCTCCTTCACTGGACTTCATGCCTTTGGGATTTTTTCCAAAAAGTCAACACGACAAAGCCAGCAGCAATCACTGAAATGAAAGTTGCCATAGAGCAAGAATGCAGCCAAATACTTATCGAGATGTTGATTGCTTCTTGTGATTTCATTGCATCATACTGTCAGCAATGTCTGGATCATCACAGGCATCAATTTGAAAACATGCAATGACAAAATCTTAAGAGCATGCATTTATAATAATACTGTCTTCATAAGCATTATTTAAATTACATATATAATTGGTTCTGGTTGCTTGAAATTATTTCTTGAAAAAGTTTCGAAATGTGTACACATTTTTTGAGACACCCTGTATATATCAAGGAGTTGTGGACAGCTCTCAAGTTTTGTGTTTTAGTCTTTTCTTCTTTCTTAGTTTGATTATTTTTTCTTGTGTAATGTTTTTCCTGGTATTTATATTTTGTTATTAGTATCACCCCTACTTTTTGGGGAGAAATTTTGGCAGATAGTCTATTGGTCACACCAAAATTTTGAATTTTTGTATATATATATATATATATATATATATATATATGGTTACATAGCCGAATGTTTAGAACATTCGCTTTTTGACCATGAGACCCAGATTTGAATCTTGCCATGGCTGATTTGTCAGGAAGGTGATTTTTTGATGTTATTAGTTTGGTGGAGCACCTTTGGAAAGTGCCTGAAAACTAAATTGGGGGTTAACCAAAGCCATGTGAGGGACATTGAGTAGACGTAACTGTTTGGATAGTCATCAATGGTTGTGCTAGCATGAAGTAACAAGTCATCGATACTGAGGTTTGATCATACTGGCATTGTCCAAACTGTTGATCATACCAGATTATGCAATCTCTGCTAGAAATTGTAACTAAGGTCTGCTCAGCCTAGTTTCAGTATAAACCATAGGTGGCCATTATTGGTGTTGAAGAAACACAGATGTGCCTGAGCAGATGTCTGTGATTGAGATTGGCTAGCCAGTCTACCAAACAACTGTGCTCAGAAAATAAGAGTATCCAGCCATTATTTTATTTATCTATCTATCTATCTATATATATATATATATATATATATATATATATAATAAAAAGGTTTAAACACTAATATTCCATGGTCATAATTTATTCCATTGGAATCGTAAATACGATCCAATTCATCAGACCTACAAATTCAAAAAGAAAACGGAAAAAACAAACGGGAATAAAAAATAAAATTTAGTGAGAGTATATGTATGGGAGCGTGGGACGATTGCTAGAGTAAATGAAAGCTATAGGGAGGGGTAACAGATGAGAGAAGGACAGGAAGGTCTAAAGATGAAGGGGGGATTAAAATTTAACAGAGAGAAGTTTTAAAAAGAGGAGTCAAAGATGGTTTAAGTGAGAGAAATATGAATATTTTTAAATGTCTAATACATTAAAGATACACCGGAAAAGAGTATACATTTTGTGGTGACATACACACTACACACAATAGACGATATAATCTTAAAGCTCAGAAGATGAGAGAGGGAGAGGAAAAGAAAAAGGGGTGGGGGATGGGGTTGGTTGAATTAAAACTGAAGGGCATTTATAAAAGAACCACTATGAAATAAAGAAAATTTAACGAAAGTAATATCGACTATAGGTTACAAATCTAATATAAACATATAAAAATAACGATTATCTAATCCAGCAAGAACCTGTATTTCTATGTTCAAAAACACATACGTATACACACATACACATCAACATATTTATATTTTCACTACATACATACATATGAATGTACACACACACCTATACATATACATACATACACATGTATGTATGTAGTGAAAATATAAATATATATTATAAATGCCCTTCGGTTTTAGTTCAACTGACCCCATCTCCCCCACCCCTTTTTCTTTTCCTCTCCCTCTCTCATCTTCTGAGCTTTAAGATTATATCGTCTATTGTGTGTAGCATGTATGTCACCACAAAATGTATACTCTTTTCTGGTGTATCTTTAATGTATTAGACATTTAAAAATATTCATATTTCTCTCACTTAAACCGTGTTTGACTCATCTCTTTAAAACTTCTCTCTGTTAAATTTGAATCCCCCCTTCATCTTTAGAACTTCCTATCCTTCTCTCGTCTGTTACCTCTCCCTATAGCTTTCATTTACTCTAGCAATCGTCCCACGATCCCATACATATACTCTCACTAAATTTTATTTTTTATTCCCGGAGTTGTTTTTTCTGTTTTCTTTTTGAATTTGTAGGTCTGATGAATTGGGTCGTATTTACGATTCCAATAGAATAAATTATGACCATGGAATATTAGTGTTTAAGCCTTTTTATTATATCCTTACTCTGTCCTGGACATTGAGTTCTACCTGGATTCTATCCTCTTGGAATTATTTTTTATACATATATATATGTATGTGTATGTATGTATGTATATATATTTATATATTTTAGATATATGATTGCATATGTATGTGTATATATACCACTAATATTATCTATATATATATATATATATATATATATATATATATATATATATATATATATTGCATATGAGTATTTGGGAGAGGTAGATATAAAGAGAAAATGGTTGAAAAGCCATGTTAATTTAATTCAAATAGGATTTATTAAATATAAATGCAAACATTTGCAGTTTTGCCTCATGCATAAAGATTGCAAATATTCATATCACCTTTCATAAATCATACATATCTGCAGAAATCATATTCATGGGGTAATTGTAACACCTCCCCTCACACACATACACACATACCTGCACAATTACCAGTGTGGCATCAGTTATTTTCAGGTACTTCAGATATTTAAATAGTCAAATATTGATACTTGGAAATCTATGCCTGTACAAAATACATGTTGTATACTTTCCCAGAATATAAGAAACATTGATTTACAAAATACAATATATCCCTGTCCGTTTTTATCTATAATACCTTTAATGTTTTGTTGTAAAACAAAAAGTAAAGTTCATATATGTCCAGTAGATGGAGATTTACACTTAGATTTGGGAATATCTTATCTGCTTATATGTTGCCCAATGTCCAGTGCTAAACTTAGCAACTGGTATAAGTGACATCTGCAGACTTGTATGAGATTTGAGTTCATCTGTAATGGCTATGTTTAAACTCAACACCAGAGATTATGTATGACCCAAAGGACAGGTCAGAATCTTGTCTGACAGTCTTGTTTGACGATCAACTAATAAAACTGGTGCACCCCCTACTGACAAGATGTGATCACATGAAAATAAGCACAAATCCAGGTCTTTTTATTTTGTTATTGGTAATGGAAGGAATCTAGAAGCCATCACTCTGAAATCAGAATACAAACAAACCTCATTAATTATCATCCTCTATTTGTTGTTTCATTGGCTTAAGAAATTTGTTAGCTGTTCAAAGATTATAGAAAACTATAACTTGGAATGCATAGTTAAAATTGCTTTGAATTTTTTGAGAGAAAATTTGTTATTCTTCATAATTTGCTGAAACTCTAATAAAAATGGAGGTGGTGTGCATTAATTTTTTTTCAAAAAGCAATAAAAAGAAATTGAGAAACCACAAAATTACAAGTTGTGTTGAAACACAAAACCAAACATTACATTTGCTCATAAATTTCTCAAATTGTACAACATTATTTTACAGAATCAAAATGTAGTTTTAGATTCTCTTTAAATGAAAAAGGAATGATTTCATGTCAATGGATTTCAGCTTATGGATTTTTTTTTATTGCTAGATATGATTATATGTCACTAATGTTGTACAAGGAAAATACAATGTTGTATTTATAAATAAAAATACAACGAAAATACGAAAGAATTTTCACTATTAAAAATGAAAAAATCAACCTGAAGTTGCTAAATTGCAGTTTAACTCCTCACTGATAAATTATGAAATAAAAAAGTACAATTGTGTTTATTTATTTTTAAAAAATAAAACTGGGGATATGTAAAAAAAACGAAGACGTTACTTCTTTTTTCTAAATCGGGAAAAATTTTTAAACTTTTTTTTTAAAAGAAAGATTATACTTGTTTTTGTTTACCCTCTGTATTTAAAAAGAAAAACTAAAACTAAACTTTGTATTTTTAATTCATAATTTATCAGATTTTTAATATTTATTTCAATTCTAACAAGTGAGGAGCTATAAACTAAAAATGCCACGTTAACAGAAACACGGTTCGTTTTTCTTTTAGCAATGTAAAAAAATGCAATGTCTTTTTACATTATTTTGTTTTACATAGTTACTTTAAGTTCAGAAAAAAAAATGACCGATCGGCTTGATTTTCTAGTAAATTTCATTGACTAAAAAAAACAAGATATTTGAATCAATTTCTTAACAGGATAGGAAAGATTAAAAAATCTGAAAAAAATTCAGGAAATACTTTAGTCTTTCCTCTTAACAATAACTTAAAAATTTAGACGTTAAAAAATTGTTTTATCAATTTTCGGACCTTTTTTTTATCAGGGTATACGTTTTTAACGTCCTAATTGGACATTCCTAGATTATTAGTAGAGTAGACTAAGAATTAAAAATACGATAAAATTAATTTCACTTTTAAAAACTGAAATAAATGTTTTCATACTTTACAAAAAAATAAAACATTGCATTCTTTTATCTACCGTGAAAACTTGTAAACTGAAAAAATGCCCATTTTTGGACTTTAAAGTTTCTGCACTTTGAAAAAATATATTAATTTTCAATTTTCTTTTAAATTTCCGCTCGATATTGGAATGCATGATATCCTTATTGGAATTGTTATAATTTATTTAAGTAGAGATTTTATATCGGTATTAGGCCCATGATAAGGTTTAAAAAAAAACAAAAGGTTCACTTATTTATTTAATTTTTTCACTAACAGTTCACAGACATGAAAAATCAAACGAAATCAAAGAACTGACGTCAAAGTCTGGACTTCTCACATAGGTGTGAAAAAATTGTGGATTCACTAAAAATTCACTTAATCATACCCTACATCAAGTCCTTTAACACGTTCTTTCACACCTTTTGCTCACGTCTTGTAAGTGGGGTTTATCCCCACCAGCTGACAGTGCGTTTTGGAAACAGATTTTTTTTATTGCTGGCTGACTTTGAGCCAGTCATATGAAAGACAAATTGGCTTCGTTTGAACCCTATCTTCTTCCTTATAGCTGCTTTTTTTTTTTTCAACAATTATTGAAATTATGCTATTGTTTTTTTCTGAAAATACATCGCGGACCAAAAGTGCCGGCCCGCCCCGCCTAGCTACGCCACTGGTTATTTGTATCTATTGTATGGTGTTGTTACTGCTGTTTGATAACTAACTTTTATAATTTATTATTGATTACTTAGGGTATAAATGCCAAGATTTCAAGTGCAGATTTTCAAGGCCCTTCCTCTCCTAAAAGATTGGTGTGGCATAAATTTTACTTTTGTACTTCTATGTCTCCCGTATTTTGGTCTTATGTCATACTAACCAGACTGAACACGTAAAAAAAAAACAACAACAAAAAAAGTGGCATCATACAGATTCTGAGAAATGAATAAAAATTAAAAATTGATAGTTGTACAAATAATTTACAATAATAAATGTGCATTGTAATATTATATTCCTTCTGGGGAGGGTCGGAAGAATTGAGGGCCGCCTCGGGCGGAAAATACACTAGCTACGCCACTGCAAATAACCTCATTCTGACCCAAAATAATAATAATAATTCGAAATATAACCATTGCTACCTACCAAATAACTGCAAGGATAATACAATAAACTGGAAATACCTAACTTTGCTACCCACAATGCTCCACTGACTTACATATATAAATAGTTAAGCCACACACATGGCCTGTCCACTTTTATATTCATACACTCTATTACTGATATTGAGCACTATTACCCATAAATATAGCATCCCTTAAAATTATATTTTTTCATATATATATATATATATATATATATATAGATAGATAGATGGTGTGGACATAGGAATCAACACTGCATGGTGAATGTTAGTTTCCTGCCTTAATACAATCTTCAGAACTATATATATATATATATATATATATATTTGGGCCTTTTTTTCAAATATGTTTCATTGATTATGACAAACAAGGAAAATTTGATGAATTTTTTATTATTTTTTCTAATATTTTTACATTTTTCTGTTTGGGGGAGAGTAAGGGAATGTAAAAATTATCTGTAGTGTCTATTGCCCCAAGTGCTTTCAGTCACTTCTTTAGCAATTTTCAAGAGTTTTGTCATTGAGTGTTGTTAATTTCTTTCCAGGGTTGTCTGTTTAAGATGTAATTTCATGATGCCTATATGTAGTAGTTTTTATTACGGGCCCTGTGAAAGTAATGTAGTTAGAATCAAGTTGGCATCTTCTTATTTAAAAAAATACTTTTAACACATTATTTCCATTGCTAAATAATACTGGGTGCCAGATGTTTTATGTATATTTATAAATGTCTTCATTGGCCATTATTTTGTTTTTCTTATTTGATTTGGTGGTATTCTTATGTATTAGGATGTTAATTATAGTAGGTTAGGTTTAGATTTTTATTTATTGTTGTTTGAATGTGTATGCATAAGCTTGCATTCTTACATTCATGCACACATGTATGTATTTTGATATAGCTGTATTGTTTGTGCATTTTTCTCTGAAAGAAATTTGTGCTTGTAATATCTTTCTTTTAGGATTTTTTCTGTAGCACCTACATAAAGGTTTTCTTCTTTGTTAATGTAATTAATTTTGGTAGCTTTGTATATTATGTTATTGGTCAAACATTTATTGTTAAATGGGCAATTTTATTTGTTTCTGCAATAAAATTTGATGTTATTTTGCTGGATGTTTTATTATTGTTGCAATTGTTACTGGTTTTGCTGAGTATTTTTTTATTGTACTTAGTTATTATTTTATCCATGTTATCCATACAGGTGTAACTAATTTTGATTGAATTTTAATTTATAATTTTTGATAATTTACTGTTTTTAGGAAAGTGTTTGTCAATTAGTTTGAAGAATATTTTACCTATTTTTGTTTTTATTATATTGTTTTATATATATATATATATATATATATATATATATATATATATATATATATGAGAATTCTTTTAGAATTAATTTTTATTGATCTGATAGATTTGTACCACTTTGTTTTATTATTTATCACATTTATAACATATATATATATATATATATATATATATATATATATATATATATATATATATAATCATTTATTTAAATATTATAACATAAATATGTTATAAAATCACTACCAAAATAGCCATTTTGTTTCAACACTCCCAGTGTCTTATCAAGTGATGATGTTGAATGTAGAATAAATGGTTTTAAACCTATATATATATATATATATATGATATGAGATAATGATATATATATATATATATATAATGATATATATATATATATATGATATATATATATATGATATTAATTTCAATTCACTAAGACGAAAATGTCTAGAAGGTGCTTTAATCGCTCATTCACCCACAGTAAATTTACATCCAGGTTCTTACAATGGTTCTTACAATCTTACTTGGTAGATTTTCTGTTATCACAATATGGAATATTTAAAGACAAAGATGGAAAGAAAAGAAAAAGAATATAGATGAATTTGGCTAGATTGCAAAAATTATTTTAAAAACTGCTTTCAAAAAATTTTGAAACTACCAGCATCTCTCGTTCATGTGCATATGTAGTCACATAAATGTCAACAAACCCTGTTTGATGAAATCCTAATGGATGAAATGCATCACAAATAAACTTTTTCAATTTTGTCTTACAATTTCCTCAATGAATGGAGCACTCCAGCTGATTGGTATTTGTTTACATTTGTAAAAACAATATGCTAGATTTAGCTGCTGAATGAAGATAGCTCAGTGGTAGAAGCTCTGACTGGCACCAAATTGGTTGGGTTCTGATCCTGGCTTGAGGCATTTGGATGTCTAGTCGCACTGAGGAACTGTGATACAGCGAAACAGTATTGTCTGCAAATGACAAATATATATATATATATATATATATATATATATATATGGAGGGTAGTGTAATAGTTATCAGCATGAAAAATAGAATTGGTAAGTGAAGTTCAAATTCCAGTTGATTCTATTTCAGTCATTTCATTTAGAAAAGGCATAAATTCATCTTTCTTTCTCTCACTATGAAAACTGGCTTTATAGAAGAAGAAAAAAAATTCCAATGTAAATCACATGAAGAAGGCTGGAATGTCATGAATATGACAATAATACTCCAAACAATGTAAATAGTGTAAATTGCATATATTAAGGATATTCAGTGTTTAGCCATAAAAATATGGTCAGAACAAAAGTATAGGAAATATAACTTTGCTACAAACTGCAATAAACTGCATGCGATAGTCTTAACTTTTGAAGACTGTTATGAGTAGATTTAGTTCTGATCTTAAAGCAGTAGAATGTTGTCCAAGAAATTTCAATTTCCATCGAAAATGGTTGGCAAAGATCAAAATTATTATTGAAGGAAAACTAATTTCAAGCAATGAATGAAAAATAAAACATTCTTCTCTTCTAGGAAATCAATCAAATATATATAATACATGTTAATTTTTTGTTTTAAAAAACTTAAAGATTATATCAAACTAGTTTACTCATGGTATCAAAAACAACTGTATATTTCATTAAGTTATTAGTATAATCAGGTTTTTGATAAAAACAACTGTACATTTTATTAAGTCCTTAGTATTATCAGGTTTTTGCACTTGAGTTTTAAAATAATTAAAACATATTTGATGATATTTGGGTGTTTTTCTTTCTTTGGAAGATAATTTCTCAAATTTTTCTACACTTATTTAAAAAAAACAAACTTTGCTTTTATTTAAATATGTAATATTTCTGAAGAATTTCTTTCAATTTCTTTTTTTTTATATATTTTCATACTTATCCATTTTTCAGTTAGTACCTCTAAAAAAATGAAATTATTTAAGGAGGAATCAGAACTTACAAAGTATCAGTGTAGTATCTGTGCACACTACCAAGAATCACAAAATCACTCCCTGGCTTTCTGTCTAGTATCAGTGGAGTATCTGTGCACACTGCCAAGAATCACAGAATCATTCCTTGGTTCTATATCTAATATCAGTGTAGTATCTGTTCCTACTGCCTGGAATCAAAGAATCACTCCCTGGCTCTCTGAATAGTATCAGTGTAGTATCTGTGCATTCTTCCTAACACTATATCTGCAAGATATTTTTACCATGCTGCTCAAGTAGAAGAACACTAATATAATAAAAATGTTGGTTGCCTATATACTTCCTGGTCAAATGTCAGAATCAGAGTAAGATTCACTTGTTATTTTATATTTACGTTTGATTTATTACAGTAAAAAGTTACAGAGAAAAATAGAAATGCAGATGGGGTATTATACAGATCGATTATAACTGAAAATATAAAACCATAAACTGCAAGTTTTCAAATCAAATTTCTAGATTTTTTGCTTTCTTCATGTGTTATACTAAAGATGAACAAATAATTAAAATTTAAGTGACCCTTATCTAACTTGAACCTGGAATATTGAATTATTTTAGATTAAGTTGTAAAAAGCATCTATTCCACCTCCATTTTCTTTCTGAACATTCTTGTGCAACTAGTAAACAAAAAAGAAATTGGCCAGTGTAAAGTATTAGATTATCTTCAACCTGCAGCCAGTTACACATGTACAAATCACTCACTAATCTTTACAAATTCTTCTGATGACTGCTCCAACTTGTTTTATGAGCAAAAGTAGTAGACAGCCAAAGGTCATTGGAGAAAATAGTCTGAAATGTATTTATCC
This sequence comes from Acanthosepion esculentum, assembly GCA_964036315.1. Classification (NCBI taxonomy): domain Eukaryota; kingdom Metazoa; phylum Mollusca; class Cephalopoda; order Sepiida; family Sepiidae; genus Acanthosepion; species Acanthosepion esculentum. Next base: position 102,167,818 of record OZ038476.1, on the reverse strand, counting down.
CCATTCAACATTGATCATCTTTTTCAGATAGTGTCATTATGGTGGGCTGGCTTCTTTCTGTAGGCTCAGGCTACGATTTAAGCCATAAGTTATATTACAGTGTTGGCAGCCTTGGCTAATTTTATTTCCAAAGATTTGGTGATATTTCTAAACCTGCATTGCTCTTTCAGCTTCAAGTAAAGAAATTTTATGTTCTACGAATCTGTAACCTGTATTAGAATCTCAAAATATTACAATCTTTATTATGTAGTTCAGATTTGTGGATTTGAATGAATGAATAGAAGGATTTATTTCTTTTGTTTTTTCTTTTATTAGAAATATTCCTTACATTATTTTTTGTTGTTTAATTCTTTTCAGATGTTTCTGTTTCTTGTTTAAATACTTTGGAATTTTTAGCATTTCAGATTCCTTGCTTCATAACATTTAAAGTCTTTTATTTTGAAAATCAAATTTTCTTTCAAAAGAAAAAATCCCAGATTTTTATTTTTTAAAAGCCCACATATTTTTGTCTTGTTATTTTTAAAAATATTTAATATTTCTGAAAATTTCCTTTCAGCTTCTTGTTTTTATATTTCTGGTTTTATTGAATATATTAAAATTTGATATATTTATCTCTTTTTCATTTAAAATTAATTATTACTTGTTGTAATAAGGGAGATCTATGGTAGAAAGATTTATTTTCCCATTTGTATTTTCCCTGTTATGGGCATTATTATATTCAAGATATAAAAAACACAGACAGAATGGAATGGCTGAAAGAAAAAAGAAACCACTTCACTTCTTCCCAAGAATATATGAAAATTTAGATAATAAAGAAAATAAATGTGTGGAGAGCCATGATTGCCTATATCATGAAGTGACATGGCATTTAATAAGAGAAGACACTATTAACAGGTAAAAATTAAAAGGGAAATACAAAGGAGTATCAAATTGTAGCCTAATGCATAATTATTAACTGAATTTTGAACTGAAATTTTCATTGTATAATATTTGATCTATGTGATTAATATTCATGACTGAATTAAGTTCATTGAAAAGGAATCATATTATGTTAAAAATAATTTGTTGGATAAAATAAATTCTTTTTTTTCATTTAATTACTATTGATGTAACTTTGTAGATATGTAAAAGAAGACTTAGCTTTACTTTTCCATTCAGAACATTGGCGATTATGGTTTTCCACAATTACCACAAGCTCTTAATATATTTTGTCTTTTTGTTCTCTCTCCTAAACATTGTTCCACCAACCATTTACTCATTCACTAGGTAGGTTATATGTTATTTTCCTCTGTTCCTCTTGCTTTCAATCTACCCTGTGAGTATCACATTTTCCAAGCCTTCTTTCCTTATTATGATCCAAATTATTTCAACTATCTCTTTCTGATGTTAAGTTTACATTTTCTCTAAAACTTTGTTGTTGCTCACATGCTCAGTCCATAGTATTCTCAGCATCTTTCTGTAGAATCACATTTATTTTGCTTCAACTCTCTTCTTTATCTTTGAGGAGATTGTCCAGCATTCACTGCCATATAAGAGGACTGATATAACATAACAGTTCAGTACTCTTTTCTTTGTTTTCTAAGTACTTTTAATAGACATACCCAAGTTTTTTGTTTATTTTGACTTTAATATTATTTGGAATTCAGACATTTGGATTTTTAATATAAAAAAATCTGGACAACTGAATTTCCTGCACACACTTTAGAATACAGCTGAGCATTTTTCTGGTAAATATTTGCCCATATTCTTGTGTTTAATAATATGTCCATGTGTCAGGTATAAATAAAAGACACATGACAGTGCAAGTAAAAGTCTAAGCCAAGGTAGTAAGAAGAGTCATTAAGAAATCTTCTTGTATCTAATGTATTTCTTGCTGTATGAATATTGTCTTTAAAGAAGAAACTTGACTAAAAACAAAAGTAAAACAATTTTTGTAAAATACCAACAATTTCTAGACTATAAACATTTTGTATTTGTACTTTATCTGTTTTCTTCTTTATTTTTATTTTTTCTTTGTGAATGAGTTGAATATTTTTTAAAAGATCAAATTTTCATTCCCTACAACATTCCACAAATTAAATAGAAATAATATAATAATTTTTTTTTCTTATCTTTGATTCCCTCCTATTTATCATGCCTTAATACTTGCAATAAGGATACTTCTTAACTCTTAATTAAAAAAAAAGAAAAAACTTATGATTGCTACTGAAAAAAGCAGACATCCTCAAAAAATACCTTTTTTCAGCTGTAGAGTTGTTAGCAATTTTTTTCCATTCTCATAAGTTAATTATCGCCTTTTCTTGAAGGTTAATAACTTTTTAAAAATTTTATTCTTTTCTTAATAAATGCAATTTGCCAAAATAACTAAAATGAATAATTTGCTTACTGAAGTAGAGGTTGTTTTATTGTATTGCAGTTCAAACATTTTTTAATAGGACAGAGACTCCATTTTGTTTAAAGACGAGGAAAAATGACTTTTTCTTCTCTTATATCTTCAGTTTCAATAAACAAAGAAATAAAATTATTACACAAGCATAAACTGGTAAGAAAGAATGATAAAATAAGTTCATTAAAAATGTATATATATTTTGAATTATATTTTTATTGTGTTAGTTTGAGATTAAAAACAAAATTATGAACTGATTGCAATACATTCATCACTAATTTGCCTTTCAGTTTGTTATGATACAATTATATTTATAAAGTGTCATAAAATCAATAAAACTGTTGCTCTGTAGAGAATGGATTAAGTTTAATAAAAACTTCTATGGCTAAAAGAATAAAATCTTTTTTCAGTTTTAATGGGCTTCTAGAAAAGTTTTTATCATCAGAGAGAAGCAAGCTTATTTTCTTTCACTCATATTTTATTTTATTACATATGTATTTTATAAAAATTTTATTCCTTACCAAATTTAAGTTCTTGTGTCAAACACAAAAATTTAGTTAGTAAGAATAGCAAGTCTTAATAGGCACAGATCCCAAAATGAGAGTAACATTTTAAAGGAAAAACATTTATTACACAATTACGAAAAAAAGGTACAAAGTTTGCACAAAAGTTTCCTTTTGATGCCTGTTAAGGCAGGACAAAAATTTCTGATAAAAAGATTACCATTGAAAAGTGGGAAAAATTACAGTTTGGGAAAATCAAGGATTTTGAACGAGACATTAAGAGAAGAGAATTTAAGAAGGCAGTCGTAAAGCAAAAGTACAACCACTTTTGAGAAAAAAAATGGAAAACACCTATTTTTACTTGCCCTTCGGACATATAGTCATTTTAGAAAAGTTCCTTTTAAAATCACACTGTTCATGCTTGGGAAGATTTCTTTAAATTCTTTTTTGTCCAACCACAGGAGACTTTTGACTTCAAAATTCTTTAGTCTCTTTGCCACTGGCTTGTAACTGGTGTCTTCTTGATGCTCTCTTCTTGATGTCAAATGCCTTCTACTCCTTAATGAAGATTTGCCTTGTCATCTTGCTGTCAAAAAGTCTTCCCCTCCTTGTATCTACAGACTTGAGATCTATATATTTGGAAAATTAGGCTCACAAGCCCCTCCCTCACTCCCTCACCATAGATGATCTTACTAGAGCTTGAGACCACATCTCTCATTGGTCAGTATATACGAAAAAATAATTTTCCATAAAGTGGAAATGGATCCTTCACAATTTTGGTGCTTTTTAACAGCTGAGCCCCCAAAATATACAAGTGTAACAATTTTTTACACAAACAATCTGGTCTTCATAAAAATACAATTCTCTCAAAAGAATGTGTAGATGATTAAACATTTATTCAAGGCTAACATTTTAAAAATAGTATAAATAAAATTTGTACAATTTTGTAAATAAAATAAATCACAGAATATATGATTACAAAATGTTGGAATGGTTGGTGGACACTATATTTTACCTTACTATCTGTAATATAGCAACAACCCTAAGTAGAAGCTTTATTTGACTAATTCAGTTTTAGTGCTGAAAATGTTTATTTTATTATAGTAGATTTTTTTATTACAGTGGATGGTTACAAATGAGAAGGGAGATGGGATGTACTTATTTTATTATCACACTTTCCCAATACAGCATTGCCATAGATGCAGTATGATAACACTTTGTTCTTGGGTGCAAACAGACAAGAACATGTATATATGCTTTAGAGAAAACAGTTTATATATATATATATATATATATATATATATATATATATATATATATATATGTGTGTATATATATATGTATATATATTTTAGTTCGTTCAAGCAGCAAACCAGATAGACATTATCAGATATGGAAAAGAGAAGTGAATTAAGATTTTACTTGAGAGGTGTCATGATTATGCATTGCATCTGTGATGTGCCTTCAGCCATGAACTGCAAGAGAAAATGGAGATCTGGAAAAACTCAAACTGTCTCTCGATAGACCATGTAACTTATCTTTCATATCTTCCACCTGACTGTCACATTATGTATTTCCTACACTTTGATATATGCATAAATTATAACTGAGTCAAGATAATCATGTTTTGCATACTACCCAAACTTAAAAATTTGGTTTTGCTTCTTAAGACATTTCAAAGAAATATCTTTCTTCTGTTTAAAATCAAAGTGCAATGAGTACACAAATGGTGAAAAATATCATTTTTTTTTATAATAATAATTAAACTAATTTGGACATATTTTTATTTAAATTCTAATTAATACAGTATATTAATTTGTATATATTTTCATCTCTGTAATAATTGTAATCCCTGTCTCAGTGATTAGTTTTGAAAAAATTCTAAACTCTAACCCCCTGCTTACTTATATTCACAGAAACCATCTTAAAAAAAAAATCTAAACCTATCCCCTCCTCAGATTTTTCCACACCCCATTCTCTTATTCCAACCTCACTGTTTGTTAGATTTTGAAAAATTCAAATCACACTGCTTACTGCAAACTGCCTTCTCTCAAAAGAGAATGTTTTTCAAATATTGCATCTTCATGTATCAACTTATTGTGTAACTTGTTTTGACATATTAAATATCATTGTCAGTTTTTAAAAAATGGACTAACATGTGTATGCATTGCCAATTAATTTATTTGCTTTCCAAGTTTGCTTCAAATTAATTAGTTTAGCAGTTCATTCTGTTTGGTCCAATTACAAATAATCAAGGCTTACCATGTACATGACATGAACATGGAACCAGAAGAATAAAGCCTGCAGTGTACTTAAAATGGATCCAGACTGAATCCTCCACACTGTACCCAATCCAAAATGTACAGAAACAAATCCACCCATACATAATATTAATATAAGGCTCAATATCATTGCATCTCTGTAGTTGCAAAAATAGCCCAAATTTTGTCTGTGAAACCTTATCTTGTTAATATAATAGAAAGGCTCTGCCTGAGAGAAATATCTCCAGGAACCAGACTCTTTATTAGAAGGTATTGGAGATGTATCTTTGCATCTGTAAGCTACCCATGTTTCTGTTAATTAGCATATGGTGTTTAGTTGTATTTTTAAAAAGATTTCTTCACATTTTACAAAGTCATTATGTACTAACTGTTAAGTATATAAGTTGTAGAAAAGTTAATCAGTGCTAACCTTGATATATTTGGAGAGGATATTAGAATAATCCATAACCTATAATGGCAGCAAACCACCTGCATATGGTGTGTGTGTGTGTGTGTGTGTGTGTGTGTGTGTGTGTGTGCGTGCGTGCGTGCGTGTGTGTGTTGGATAGAAAATGAATTCAGTACATATCCATAAATAGAAAGAGGTGTAAGACAAGGATGCTTCTTGTCACTTAATTTATTCACCCTATACAGTGAGGTGATTCTAAGAGAATTAGAAGTCATACCAGAATTCATTATTGGTGGCCACAATCCTAACAACATAAGATATGCAGATGACGCAATGCTAATAGCAGACAAGAAAGGAAACTAAAAGAACTCCTGCAAAAGATAGTGAAGGAAAGTAAGAAAGCACTAAACATCAATTGCAAGAAGATACAATATATAGTTGTTAGCAAAACGAAGAGTAACATTCAAATTACAAACTGGAGATACCAAAATCAAACAAATACAGCAATTTAAATATCTGAGAAATGTTTTAACAGAGGAGAGAAAGTGCAACACTGAAATCTAGAGGTACATTTGGACATGGAAATGCCTTCTAAAAGCTAAGCAAAGTATTAAGAAACAGAAAACAAAATTCATAGAAACAAAGAAAAGAGTATTGAACTGTTACATAAAATCTATCCTGTGAATGCTGGACAGTATACTGATAGATGAAGAAGAGACCTGGGACAACAGAAATGTGGTTCTACAGAAGGATGCTGAGGATACCATGGACCAAGCAAGGAGTTTTAGAGGAAATGGAAACAAGGACACTTTTACTTAACATCAGAAAGAGAGAGTGAAATTTCTAAGGCACATAATAAGGAAAGGATGTTTGGAAAATTTGATACTCACAGGGTACATTGAAAGGCAGGAGGTATATAGGAAAACAATGCATAATCTACCTAGTGGAAATGGATGACAGAACAAGGTTCAGGAGAGATAACAAATAGACAAAATTTATTAAGAGCTACAAATGACAGGAAATTGTGGAGAGTCGTGATCACCCACGTCCAGAAGAGACATGGCACATAGAAGACAAAGTTTTAACACAAACCAAATATGTTTACATTCTCATGATTCAATAGTGAAACAAGTTCTTCATACAAAAATCTGTAATTCCCACTCTTGTTGGTTAATATTTGTTTGAATTTAATTTGGATCTGCAATTCAACAAAGTTTAGAAAGCTTACAATTGATTTGGATTTGGTTCAAAGCAGAAAAAATGAATAAATAAGAACAGTTCAATGCGTATTGAATTATTTTTGCAAGCTGGAAATAGACACCTGAATATAACTCTATGGCAATGATTTGGCTTTTGATGAATTCCGCTTGAGTTCATTGTTTCTGTTTGTTTGGTTTTGGGTTCACATCAGAAAGTTCAGTTACTAATGTTCAAAAGCTAAATATTGTTTTTTCATCTGGCAATGTTGTTATATTCCATGAATGGGTGAAGCTGCATATAAAGCAGGGATGTTCATTACATGTGAATTTAAAGATTTTTTCAATAAATAACTACAGAAGCAACAATGTATTATTTACATATTCAATACGAATAAAGCTTTCTTTATCCATATTGATTTGCACACTTAAAAGAATGACTATTCATTTTCAAAATACTTCACATAAAATTTTACAAAAAAAGGAGATTAATTAACAGCAACTCATTTGCCTCACTATTATTATTAATACTTCCACTGCTGTGGATGAAACATAGATTGTCTGTGCTGTTTTTATTTAATCATTTCATCTGGTGTAAGGCAATAAAGTCACTAAGATTCAAGGGGTTACTAAGAGTGAGAGAAAATGAGAAAAAATTATTGAGGAGAAAGAACAAAATTCACTGCGTTTAGATTATTGAAGATGGTAGTTGACAGGGAAGCAGTAAGGTGCAAGAGTTGTCTACAGTAGAGAATATATGGAAAAATCCAAAGAAGAATCTTTTATATATCTCAAGATATATGGTAAAATTCAAAGAAAAATGTGCAGTGTTATTGTTCCTGACCTGGCATTTTGGCTTCAGTCATTGTAACATAGCTTCCCTGTGACTTTTCTATAAATATTTTCATGGCAATTGTTCTGATGAGCTTTCTTTATTTTCTTTTTTTATTTACTAATAATATTTTCTTTAGTTTCTTGTAAATATTTTGTATTCATTTGTATATACTCATTGGGGGTTAATTTTTAAAATTGTTATTTTATTCCCCTCCCCCACAGACATTGAATTGTACATGTGGGGACTAGTTAGTATTTTCATAGAGACAGTGAGGTATTATGGTGGTTGTAGTAAGAACGGTACGTATGAATGTGGTGTTTTGGTGTAAGGAATATTGTTCGTACGATTGGGTCAGTGTTTGCGGCTAGCTAAATTATAGTTAAGACAGAAGAAGACCGTCCTTTTTTCCCCAATCCCCCTTTGGCCTTGTGCCACATTTCTGTATTTTTCGCAGAATAAATATCGCTTTCTTTATTGGTATGCTGACTTTATGAAAATAAGCACTGTATAAGATTGGCAACTATGTCACATCATTTTACAGTTGAAATAGCTAGATATAACTCTATGTTCTATTTTAATATTCTCGTGCACTTCTTGCCTGTGGAACTCTCTTCCACCTTCTTGCTTGCCTGTTAACTGCAAATTTTAAAATTTGAAATACAATGTCAATCGGTGTCTTTTGTCTTTTTTAATCCTATTATTTTATTGTCCTTTATCTTCACCAATTTCGATTTTCTTTAACTCTTAGTAACCACATAGTAACCCCTTGTGTCTTAGTGGCTTTATTGCCAGGCTTAGGAGAAAATGATTAAAAAAAGAAAACGCAGCAGAGAATGTAAGTTTCATAAACACATATATATACGTTTCAAAATGTACTTTTATGTATTTAAGAAACTTAAGAAATTGTCTGCTATTGGCATGCATATATATATATATATATATATATATATATTTACCCCCAAAGAAAATATGAAAAATTATAATGTTTACACAGGAATTTTCATGGAGAAATAGAAACAGAGATTTTATACCCATAGGTACTCATTTTCTAACCCTAAGCTAAAACATCAGACAGCTTTTTCAAAAAAATGTTGGTAATTGAAGGAGAAAGATTTGAGCACATAGATAGTTTGGAAAATTATAGGTTCTACACCTACTCCTAATAGTCTTAGATATATGTGTGACTTATGTTTAGATGAAAAGATTAGAATAATAAAATACATTAATCAAAGCTAACTATTGAATCAGAGGAATGAATTAGTGTTAAAATGTTGACATAAAAACAAATTCAAATTTCCATAATATAGGTTTGATTTAATTAGCTACCATATTTCCATAATATTCACTCCCCTCTAACTCTTCAAATGCTGACAGTATAATTAATTCTAATTTCTATATTTTATTTTCCCCCTTTGACCTATTTACACTATATTTATAAACTTTCCCCTACTTTAATATCTCCTCAACTCTCCTTCCATTAATTACTTACATCCTTTTATCTATATATTTTAAATTTATTTTAGACCCCTTTTTACTCCTATTTTAAATTAATATTTCATTCTTCATATAACCCCAAATTAATATCATAAGATTAATATTCAGGTTTAATTTTATAAAACTTCTTCCCTTTAAGACAAATATCCTCCACCCTCCCCTAACCCCTGTCTCATGCTTTTAATCTGACTAAAACAATAAAATGAAAAAATTCTGTAATAGTTTTTTGACAGGTTGATTTTTTTTTAGCTTTCACAGTTAAATTCTACTTCCTGCTTCCTCTCCCATCTGTATAGACTCAAACTCAGTTCACATCAGGGTTGATAAAACAGACGACCGATATCTTCGTCTGCTGCAATAGCTAATTCCCCATATGAGGTGATTTTGGATTTTATTGTTTATTAATTATATTGCTCTGTATTAATTAATACACTGAGCTCTTTTTGTGGATCAGTTTTAATATTTTATATTACTTGGATCTACTTGGATTATATACCAATGGATTTGTTACCTTTACTATATATATATATATATATATACGTGTGTGCGTGTGTGTGTGTGTGCATGTGTGTGTGTATTTATGTATGTATGTACGTATATTTATACATTTAAAGTATACTTACACGTCTTTACAAAACTTATATGTCCTGCTGTTAATTTAATGTATATATGCGTTTCCAAGAATTACTTACATGTCTTTACAAAACTTACATTGCTTGCTGTTGACAGACAGACAGACACACACACACACACACACACACACACACACACACACACACACACATATATATATATATATACAAAGTTTACAAGATACTGTGAATTGTTAGTCACTAGTGCTATAAATTAGTGCTATTTCAAAACCACCATAGACATATAGTAACATATTATTTTGTGATGATGTATTTTTATTGTGTGTTTTGGGTTAGTCTTCAAAAAGTTTTCACCCTTGAGAAATCACCATCAGTGTCATATTTATCATTTATTTCCAGTAAATAGCAATTCCTATTTTTTGCAAAATGGACCAGCTCAGCCAGCCAACAATGCTATAACAATGCTGCAGTGGAAGCTTTAATTAGTTTACTCATGCCTTCAGAAAATGATGGTAATATTTAAGTAATATTTTCTACAGGTGTAATCTACTATTTTTATCTATGCAATTGTCTCTCTTATTGTATGTAAGTAAGAATTCTGCTTTTTAGATCATTAAAAATATCCTACTAAAATTAACATAGAACATTTACACTATTGATTATTTTTAATAAAAAGTTATTGGGTTTATGTAATACCTTCCATTACCCTAACACTGGAATATTTCATTATATGAGATCAGATTGTGCAACCAATGAATATATATTTTATATTATAGAATAGATGATTCATAATTCTATGTATTGGTTTGTATATAAAAAAAAAAAAACTTTCCTAGATACTAAAATGATAGAGTACTTTAAGAAGATGTAAGTAAACTTAGTAGAAACTGTATTTAATTCTTAAATGCAGGGGTGCATCTTTGAGAGCCAAGTTCTAGTTTACTTTTTTCTCAAATTTTTGGAAAATATATTTAACTTATGTAAAGTCCATAATACCCATAATGCATTTCATCAATAAATCAACCTTTCTGATGATGAATTGAAGGAACATCTCTTTAATGCCGCATTCTTTCTTTGCATCCAATACCTTTAAAAATATTATTATCAATAATTTGTTTTTAGGTCATCTAAGATTCTATAATTATACCAAATGAATAGTTTGATTATCGAGTGATGGTTTTAAACTTTGTTGTGAAGACAAAATGATAACAGACAAAGTTTTAAGCTTTATTCCATTTTCATTTATTAATTCACATTGTATATTCCATTCTTCACAATTTCCTGTCGTTCGTAGCTCTTAATAAATTTTGTCTTTTTATTATCTATCCTAAACCTTGTTCTGCCATAGATTTATTCAAGCCTGCTAGGTAGCTTATGCATTGTTTTCTTTTTTCCATCTTGCCTTCAATCTACCCTGTGAGTACCAAATTTTCCAGTCCTCTTTCCTCATTATATGCCCTAGAAATTTCAACATTCTCTTTCTGATGTTAAATATGAGAATCATTTCTGTTTCCATTTTCTCTAAAACGTTGTTGTTGCTTAAATGTTCAGTCGATGATATTCTCAGCATCATTCTGTAGAACCACAACATGATTTTTTTCAGCATCATCCTGTAGAACAACATCATGATGTTCTCAGCATTCTTCTGTAGAGCCACATTTCTGTTGCTTTAAGTTTCTTCTTCATCTTTGAGTAAATTGTCCAGTATTCTCTGCCATATAAGAGGACTGATATTATGTAATAGTTCAGTACTCTTTTGCAATTGATGATTAGTCCTTTCTTCTTGCTTTCCTTCACTATATTCTGTAGGAGTTCTTGTAGTTTCCTTTCTGTGTCTGCTATCAACACTGTGTCATAGGTTGCAAATTAGAAACAGTTTTAAAAAAGTTTATCTTATTTTCAAAAACCTTTGTCAATGATACAAAGTTAGGTTTATGAGAGATTTTTCAGTCATTTCACATAGCAAACAAATGATATGGCCACATTTCCTTTAATCAGTTAATAAGACTTGAAATTTTAAAGAAATTGTGTGAATGAGAAAAAACTGCATTTACTTTTATTGATGAAATGATCAAAATATGATAGTTATTTAAAAAAAATAATATTTGAAATAAAACTTCACTGCAAAAAGAAGAAAAAAACAAAGCAATTTATTCTGAGTTAATGTTAGTTTTTTAAAAACAATACTTTATTAATATTTAGAGTAAATAACAGAAAATCTCAGCTCATACACAAATTAGCACAGGGTTACAAGTACCCAATGAGGATCAAAGGATCATATACTAGTTTCTTCTGTTGTTTCTTCAAAAGAACAACAATATATGATTTCTTTCCCTCAAGGTTTTTGGAAATTTAAGAAGACAACTTCAGTCTGTCAATTGTTTAACTTCTTTTAAATCTTTTTTTTTAATGTACTTAAGAAGACTCCTTTTCAGGTAGTGAGAAAATTTGTACTGAATTACATTTACAAAAAAACACTCTAATTTTGACATTGAATATTTCATATTTACATCTTTGCTGAGTAAATCTATATTGCTCTTGATTTAGAGTAAATACATCCCATTAGTAAAGAAGTCATGGAACAAAGGAAATTGTCAATACAATACAGGAAAAATGGCACTACCTAACCCAGTGTCAGTGTAGCAGAACACCTACACCCACCTACCCATGCAAAATATATATATTGAATGTAATGTATGCTTTCGTTTTTAATTTAATATTTTTTTTTATAGTATTTCTGATAATATAGACAAGGCCATCTCCCTACACCCATTTACAAACATATTCATGTTCAGTGACTTTAATGCCCACCATACCAAGTGGTTTAAACACTTTGTCACTGACCTCACTGGCATTCAAACCGTTAACTTTTCAACCACTCAATCTCTCACACAAGTGGCTGATTTCCCTACCCAGTAACCCTGATGGAAATGCTTCTCTTCTCAATCTCAATTTTACCTCTATCCATTTGAAAACTATCTGTAAACATCTCCCTCTGCTCCTCCAACAACCAAGAACCTCCTACCAACAGAATATCTTTCTGTTATCAATGAGCTGATTGTGACTTGTTCTGTGTTTCCTTCGTGATGTCCCTTGGAATAAAGTTTTTAATCTTCCTATTCAAAAATGTGTGTCTGAGGTCTCTTGAGTGAAAGCCAACATAATTGCTTTCATTTCAGCAAGGAAATACCAAGTTAAACTGCATTCATCTCCTTGGTTCTCACCTGCATGCTTGACCACTATAGCCCACAGGAATCACTTCTTCCAGCTGTACCAAAGAGTGATACAATTGATTGCAACAGATGTATCTTTGTCTCTGTCTGTAATGAGTGTGAGTCTTCAATGAAGCAAAGTTACTGTTTGTTGAAAGAAGGAAACAATGTATAGCACCTTAGGAGTTCGGTTCTAGAGATTACTGGCGGCTGTGCAAGAGTGCGCTGAACAACAGCAGATCCTCAATCCCTCCCCTATTCAATCAATTCAAAGTTCTGACATCTACAGCACATAAGGTTGAATATTTTGCTCAGAAATTCTCATCCATCTCAACACTCAACTCATCTGGATTACCCATACCTGATTTCCCCCTGAGATTCTATTGAGTGGTATGTGCATAACCCTGTCGCTGGTCTTGGATATCATTTCTAAATTGGACTCCCACAAAGCAAGTGGAGGTGATAGGATATCAGCCACCAGCCTAAAGAAATGTGCTCCTGAGCTGGATCCAGTTCTCTCCAAACTATACAACTATTGCCTTATTGCTTTCTACTTTCCAGCTTGTTGGAAGTCCTCATCTGTAGTCCCTGTATTTAAGAACTATTGAGAACGTTCTAACCCCTCTAACTACTAATTTATCAATCTCTTACTGCTTTTCTGCAAAGTATTCAAGACTTTAATCAATGCTGAAGTGGTTAAGCATCTTATCTCTCATGAGCTAATCTCTGATAAACAACATGGTTTCTGTTTTGCCTGGTCTACTGCTGACACACTTACGGACATAACTGAATATGTATATCAAGCTCTTGATAATAATGTGTTGTGGCTCTAAATATTTCAAAGTCATTTGACAGGGTTTGGCATGCTAGTCTTCTACTTTAGGGCTATGGTATTAGAGGACAATTATTTGAGTTAATCCAATCTTTCCTATCTAACCGTGAAATGAAGTTCATTCTTAACGGGCTCGCTTCCAGATCCTTTCACATGAACGCAGGTGTTCCCCAAAGCACTATCCTGGGTGCTACACTGTTTTTGATCTTCAACAATGATCTTCCTGATGTCATCAGTTCCCAAGTAGGCATCTATACAGATGACACTACCATTTACTCCTGTCTCAATAGTACATCCATCAGTGCTGACACAGTTAACTTGGCTGCTGCTCTCAAAAAGGAGATCCAATCAGTGGTTAACTAGAGCAGGAAATGGCTTGTAAATTTTAATGTCTCCAAAACTAAACTGCTCTCATTTATCTACCATAGAGAAACCTTGCTTTCTGCCATCAGCACGGCTGATGCTCAACTCCAGGAGAGCATCTCACTGCACCATCTTGGGTTCACTTTTTCGACTGACTTGAAATGGAACAACTATATTGAATTGAAAGCTGCATCTACTGCAAAGAAAGTTGGTTCATTGTGTCATGCCAGAAGGTTTTTATTGTCAAAGTGCATCTTACACATGTACAAATTTACTATTCATCTGTGCATTGAATACTGTTGCCATATCTGGTCTGGTGCTCTTGCTGTTCATCTTGAGAATCTTGACAAAATCAAAAGAAGGATTTGCAATGTAATCGATCCTGAATTAGCATCTCAACTTCAGTCACTTTCTCACAGACATGATGTGGCTTCCCTCTGTCTTTTCTACAAATATTCTCATGGCAACTGCTCTGACAAGCTTTATTCCCTGGTGCCCAGATGAGAGGAATTTAAGTGTGCTACTAGATTGGTATCTAGTTCCTACCCTTTTACTGTTAAATTACTTAAATATAACCATCACTTCTACTCCAACAGTTTCTTTTCTTGCACTTCTTGACAGTGGGACTCCCTTCCTCTTACTTGCTTCCCTGATAACTGAAATCTTCAAGGATTTAAATGCAACATCAATCACCATCTTCTGTTGTCTTGAACCCCATTCATCTTTCATCTGTTTCTCACTCCCCCTATACACAGTCTTTTCTCTCACTTTCACTCTTTCTAACCCCCTGTGTACTAGTGGCACTACTGCTTTGTTTGGGGTGATTGCTTAAGATATATATATATATACATACATACATACATATATATATATACATACATACATACATACATATATATATATATATATATAAGTATATATATCAATAAATTGCAGATAACCCCTGAAGAGTGGATGGACAGGTTTGCCTATGAAACTCTGTAGTCAAGTTGCTGAAGGTAATATTAATCAACTAAGTGACTTTTACTTTTTAGAATATTGCTGCCACATATATAGATAGGATTATCTATATATGTGGCAGCAATATTCTAAGCATCACCAAATGTTAGAGAGAAAAAACTGTCTCGCATGTATAGTCCATATAGTCCAGTGCTCCTGACATTCACCTAGAACTCCTTGATGAAATCGAAAGAAGAATCAGCAATGTTATTGGTTCTGATCTGGTGTCTTAGCTTTAGTCACTTTCCCACTAGTGTAAGGTTGCCTCCTTGTGCCTTTTCTCGAAATACTTTCAGTTTTTCATATGAACTATCTGCTATGGTACCTACTTTTTTAATTTAAGCACAGTACTAGACTGGTGATGAGGTCTCATCAATTTACATTTGAGATGGCTAGCTGTAACCATAAATTCTATGCTAACAGTTTCTTTTGCACTTCCTGCTGTGGAACTCTTCTGACTCCATGGTTTCTTGGCAACTTTGATCTTCAAAAATTTAAATGCAATGTTAATTGCTATCTACTGGCCTCCTAATTACTCTTTTTATTCTCACCCATTAGTAATGTTTCTGTTTCTAATTCTTACACATCCCCTGTGTCTTAGTTGCTTTATTGCCTTGCTTAAGGTAAACTTGATTAATATATATATATATATATATATATATATATATATATATATATATATATATATATATATATATATATATATATATATGACTGTATGTATGTTTAATTCCTATTTATACCTGAATAGTGACTATTTTATAAATTTCAAGCATTAAATTCCCATTTTGACATAAATTCAAATTGTTAATAATTCTCCATCTTTTTAGCCAATTCCTTTCCTATGTGTATCTAAACTTGTTTTTTTTACCTATTAATTGGTATATATAGTAAGTGTCAGATTCAAATGGTGAGGACTTGTTTTTCTGCAAATCTGATTATAATCACATTAATGTCAAAAATGTTTTTCAGAACATCATTTGCAGGAAGTCATTCTTTTCTTTTGAAATAATATATTGATACTATTATATATCTCAATACAGATATCATTGAGATTGGGAGTCATAAGTTTATTTGTGATCATAGATCTAACAAACAAGAAACCATAAAAGGTAGTTAATATCTTTTAGGAAAAAAGTGATAGAAAGTGATAAGGTCTAAATTATAAATACTGGGATATTTTTGTATGAGACCAAAATTTTATTAAATTGATAAAAAAAAGAATATATCAAAGAAAAAAAATTTCTCATAAAAAAGGGAGGTAAAAATATTACCATTAAAATGACCACCGAAGTTTATTATATATTATACGAAAGAAAAATATCAAAATTAGGCTAGTTACCTTTTTGGACAATCTCACAAAGATGTAGAGGAGACTTGAAGCAACAGAAATGTGGTTTCTAAAAGTTTGCTAATAAGCCAGGTATGAGTAACAGTCAGGAGAAATGTCCATTACTAGCAGTTTGAAGTCAGACCATTATAGGGATAGTAGTAATTTTAGAATTAGGTCAGTGTCAATCTACTGTGTTTTGCTTGGCCCTAAGCAGGGCAAAAATATCATTAACAGATGACCTCTTAATTGCTTCTTCATGCATCATGCATGACTGGTTACTATATGGTAGCATCTCCATTCATCCTCTTGCCATATCTGCTTTTTAGCTGAGAGGTGTCAGCTTATATTCATTTTAACCAGGCTCTGAGAATCTGGCATGAACATTGGCTTCAGCTAATATTAAAAGTCTCTTTGTGTCAATTTTTTTGATTGGCCAAAATTATTTTATTTTCCGGTTCCTTTATTTTTTATTTTGTTTTATAACAGAAGTTATGTGTGGAGCCTTCCTAATTTTTGGTATTTTTCAGTTACAAATAAATAGACTCTGCACCTGCAAAACTTCCAGTGTTTTTGTCTGGGTTCAGTCTTTTCTTCTTCTTTCTCTTTTTATTTGAGGGTTGCTTTCTCATTAGTTGAGAGAGAAGTATAGAAAGAGAAATTTAGAGAGAGAGAGAGAGAGAGAGAGAGAGAGAGAGAGAGAGAGAGAGAGAGAGAGAAAGAAAGAAATAAGGGTTTTAAAAGAAAGCGCAAATGCCTTATTTTCATTTGAATTCTACTGGGCCATGTGTCCTTGAGGATAAAAGTGTTGGTTGGATCCAGTGACTTGACCCAAAGAGTTATGAGTTCAATACTGGTATACTACAGTGGTGAACAAAAACTTGGAGAGTTGATTTAAAGAATGATTACTGAGACATCCAGAAGAGACATAGTATGTGGAAGTAGAACAATCTGCACCCGTGGATGAAATAAAGGGTTCAGTTTGAAATTCAAAGAAGGCCAGAGTATACAATGACCAAAATTTTGTGAATATGGCAATAAAGATGAAGACAACAGTCCAAACAATGTAAATGATATAAATAGACTGCAAATGCTAGTATTTTTATTGTTATATGTCAAAAACTTGTTAATAATACGTTTATACTATATAATATTGTGAAAAAAGGATTCAGGTTCTCAAAACCTTTAACATAAAATCATTAAAACCAAGGTTGAATAGGCTTCATTTTGAACGCATTTAACAATTTATTGAGCATTCAGCCCAGTAAAGAAGTTCACTTGTATTTCACCTAATGCACAAACATGATAATGGCAATGAAAAACTTGAAAAACTATTAACATTCATATTCTTTATACTTATATATACAGATATCTAATTTTAATGCCAAGAGGTATGTCTGAAAGCACTAAATCCAAAACATTTATTTTATAGGTAATTCTGTCATCCAGCTTTTTTTATATTAAAAATGTCCAAATGGATTTCTGAATTCCAAACAATAATAAAATAAAAATAAAGAAAACATAGGTATGTCTGTTAAATAAATCATTCGTATTTGCAAACATATGTACATGAATTCAAAAGAGTCAAAAAGGAGTAAAAATAATCTTTAGTTGAGTTAAAGTCTTTGTGTAGTTGATCTACAGAAAAAGCTACGGTTTAGAAAAGAAATGATTGAAGATTCATTGTTGTTGTTGGAGATGATTTGTTTGAAGTTGCTGACTCATGTTTCTTTTTGCATGAACTGGGGGTGAGGAAAAAGCCATAGAGTGACATCTTCTCTTGTGTTTGAAAGGCTTGGAAACAGTCATATCTTTGTTGCTGAAAGCCAAAATCTGTGAGTTTTATAACAAATTTTTCCTTAAAGTAGGCTGGAGAAAGATAGGGTTTTACTTTTCTCTGATCAGTCAAGTATTTCACATGGTGATGCTAATTTCCAACCAACAGACACTTTCATTTAAACAGTGTGTGTTGTATTGTAATGGCATGTTTGTAAATAATGTGTGTTATTATATAGAAAATAAAGTTTGGGCGTGTTTAAATATGATATATATGTGTGTATGTAACTGTATTGGAAATAGGGTTTATTTCCTATAAGTTAATATCTATACATTGAACCCAGGTCTTTATATTTTAGTTAAAGAAGAAAAGTTAATTGTAGAGTAAGTGACCATGGTTAAATATAAACATATGGCAGAACTGCCCAACAAACAGAATTGACAAAGTTTACAATAAGCAGTAACAAGAAAAAGAAAAGAAAAACACAGGACAAAAAATAGTATAAAGCAAGGAAACAATAATAATATAAAGCAAGGAAGACAAATTAACAGTAAGAAGGAAAATAGTTCACAAACTAAAAACTGGGGTTGAAACACAAGAGCAAATTTGAATAAGTGAATGGAGCATTCTGATTTCAAGGTAAGACAGACCATGAAACTGAAAATTGGCCTATTTTATTGACTAGGAAGAAATCCAAGCATGCATTTCTGTGCTTCTGCCTATAATTTGGGGAAGCAAAGTGTTTGCAGTCATTCCTAACAGGATTGGAAACAACATTAATTAATGAAAATAATTTTTAAAAATTCATTGTCTATAGTTGTTAACAAAACCTGCATTAATGAAGGGTTGCTGTCTAAATAGAATTATGATGAAGATACTGTGTTCTCCTTCTTTGGCTGATTCTGATCCACTCTGACAACTTGCAGTGGGGATTTTCTTTTAATTTCCTGTCTCTTTGCACAAAGACATCTTTCTGCTGCTGGGGTCAGCCTGAATGAGATGTGACAGTTTCCTTCCATTCATTAGTGAATTGTGAAATCATGCTGCTCACAGCTTTAAGTGGGAGTCTCAATTTCAATGATTTTACATGGTGGCTCATTCAACAGTTGAACTGACCAAAATATGCTGTTTATAGTTTTGAAAATAAGAAATAACCTTCCTTTAAAAATCTGACAGATTACATGTTTCTGGAGTATGAGGTACTGTGAAATGTAGTTATTTCTTTTAAGCTTTTCGTTTTATCAAGCAGGAAAATATTGCTGATTTTACTTGTATGCTAGAACTTATATACATTAGGTGAATAAGATTCACATTTATTATCACACAGATAATTATCCTGTACTCTTTCAAACCTTATATATTATGTTCAGTTGAATTTGACCCTTGATTCAGAAGCCTTTAAATTTTCAAAACAAGACTTATGGCTCAAATCTTTAATACAAATTACAAAATCTACAGTTCAGTAGTTTAGGGCTAATTTGGGTATGCATAGAAATAATATATAAATATTATATTTATTATTCATTTATTATATTTGTATTATTTATTATATTTCTACATTCAACACCATCACTTGATAAGACACCAGAAGTGTTGAAACAAAATGGCTATTTTTGTAGTGATCTTATAACATGTTTATGTTATAATTTTTGAATAAATTATATATATATATATATATATACAGTCCCCCCCAGAAGCATATAGCTTCTTTGACTTACAGGTACACACATTTAAATGTGAACTGCATACATATGTATATTGTGTGAGTTTGTGTGAATATATACATACATACATATATACATAGATATACAGTCAATAAAATGATAATGGTTCAAATGTCTTATCTTGAAGCAAAATTCAAAGTTTTGTGAACACACTCCTCGTCTAGGTAAGATAAATCTATTGAATAATTAACAGATATCATATTTATACCCTACATAAGAAACGTTAATTAGTGACTAAAAGCAAATTTTGGATTTGTACAATGCTAAACACCGTTAAAAATGTAACAACATTTAAATATTCAAAAGTGTTATAATATGACAATATTGATGTTAAAATGTTTGGTTTTTATATTTTTATTTTTTTCATATAATTATGCTGTTATAAAATGTATTTTTGTAGAAAAATCTCAGATATAATAACTTACCAAATTCACCAACAGTCATGTAATTTTGAATATTAGACATACTAAAATGTGCTTAGTATTCAAAATGAATTATTATTTATTTGTTTATTTTTATTTATTGGATTTTGTTTATTTTATATTATTGACTCAAATATCAGAACTATTTAATACAAAAACCATGACAACATTTAATACTAAAATCATGACATTTAACTGACTGATTTCTTATAATATTATAAAAGAATTTATATATAAAAAATACTTAGTAAAATAAGTTGGTAAATGTTACCATAACTTACTTAAAATTATTGTGATATATAAAGATACTTACTAATTTATTTATTCATTTTATTTTAATTAATTTCAATTTGTTTAATTATTATTATTTTATATTTATTTTTATTTATTTTATTTGAAATAAAATAAAATAACTGCACATCTGTGTAAGTATTATAATTAAATGTTCCCTCATCTTTTGTCTACTCTGTCTTTTATGGGAATTATATCTACTCTTCAGGAGACTACATTGTAAAATTGAATTTATCTTCAGAAATTGTATTGTACTTAAAACGCATTATTTAATTCTCCTTAATTTTACAGATATCACTATTCAAAAGAGAACAGATTTCCTACACATATAATACAAATGAAAGATCTCATTAACTAACTTCTGATTATAGACTAAAAATTATCAAATATATATAATTGTATAATTTCATATAAATTTATATTATACAATAAGGGAAGACAAAATCAAATATATTTACATCATAAATTAATGTTTTTTAAAGAAAATTAATTAGCACCTTTTAAGGAAAATATGACTTCTGAAAATAAATTAGATTTTATAATGACGGCTCCTAAAGAGTTTATGTAATTTCCTCACAATTCAGAGAAGACACAAGACAAATGAATATATATATATATATATATATATATATATATATATATATATATATATATATACAAATTAGAAGAAAAATCCCATGTGTGCTTCTTATAATATATAAAATAGATAGGTTAGTTTATAAAATGAGGACAAATGAAAGGGTACCAATATAATCAGCATGTTAACATTTATTAAATATTAATTATTAACCATATGACAGAAATGAAGCACGGAAAGAAAGGTTTTAAGTTCAGAATTTTTGGACATGCTTGTGTTCTTCATTAACAGGGTGAGAAATAAACAGAGAAAATGACATGCTTTTGTAGATGGTGTATTTTCTGGTGGAAATCATATTGTTAGCAAAAACCCGATCTCTGATTCTTCGGCGTGCAACACTTTTTATGAAAATAAACTTAAATTTAAAATTTTGATTAGTGTAAAAGCATTAGGCAAGTTTATTATTACTAGTTGGGGGGTGGGGGAGTGAGATTGTAAACATAGATGAAGAAAGATAGGTTGGGAAAAGAGAAAGATGTCTCATGTGTCGCAAGTTGTAGCCAAAATTGTCCAAAATTTAAAATTTATTTTCATAAAAAGATTTGAAATACTGAAGAATCAGACAGAGATCAGGTTTTTGCTAACAATATGATTTCCACCAGAAAATACACTGTCTACAAAAACATCTGTCGTTTTCTCTGTTTATTTCTTGGTCCATTGATGAAGGACACAGGCGTGTCTGAAAATTCTGAACTTAAAAACTTTCTTCCCATGCTTTATTTCTGTCATATGGTTAATAATTAATATTGTTGGGAAAATCTTAACACAAAAAAACGTCCAGAGATAGTGCAGGCTGAGGAAAGGAGCAAAATTTTATTAACTAACCTATCTATTTTATAAATATATATGTATATATATATATAAATATATATATATATATATGTATATATATATATAAATATATATATATATATAAAAATAAAAGTGGACATGGAAGTCAGCACTTAGAGGCGACAGTCTGTTTCATGCTAGTGCAATCGCCTGACGATTGCACTAGCATGAAACAGACTGTCGCCTCTAAGTGCTGACTTCCATGTCCACTTTTATATTTACACACGCTCTATCTCTGATATTGAGCACTTTACCCCATAAATATAGCACACTTTAAGACTATATTTCTGCACATATATATATATATATATATATATATATATATATATATATATATATATATATATATATATATAATTAATACAGGCATAAATATTCATCTATTTTTAATTGCATCTTTCACCTATCATGAAGGATGGATATTCTCTCAAGGAGGCTCTCTGTCTTGAATATCTATTGAGGAAAGCTCTCCTTATACCTCAAGTGGAACTCGGATATCTGATCTATTGCTAAAGATACTGGAAAATATTCATTGTACCCCTCCAGTAAGTATCTGACTCCCCCTTCTATACTTTATCTTTACAAGAGCCAGATCAGACCAAAAATAGAGTATTGCTGTCATATATGGGCTGGAGCTGTCCAGTCCTCCCTGACTTGTAGCCTTGTAGGCAATTAATTATTTTCCACTCTACAACCCTTTTCCCACAGGTTAAAAGTTGCTACTTCCATGGCATGTGTTCTGATGATTAACATTCCTTAGTCCCATCAGCCCTGACCGTTACAATTGGGACCTGCCATGCCACGTACACAAGTAAGAATCATCCCTATTCCCTTCATATTCAGTTAGTAAAAAGGAAGTTCTATTATGACAGATTCTTCCCAAGAACTGCTGCTCAAACTTCCAACAGGATGTTTTCCCAATCACTACAATCTTGACCTCTTCAAGTCTAGGGTTAATCGCTATCTTTCCTGCATAACCCCGTGAACTTAACTTCTTGCCTTTTCTTGCGTTCATACAACACTACACAATAACCTTTTACATTGGGTGGCTACTGGGCCTTGAATTGGGTAAACATTAGTATAAAAAGCCTAACAATGTTAATTTTATATTTGCACACACACACACACACATATATATATATATATATATATTAATGTATATTTGGGCAGTAACCTTTCTTTTAAACATCTTTCATTAAATATGATGGAAAAAGAAAATTTTATTCATTTTTTATTTAGTTTTTCCAGCACTCTTCATTTTTTTCCGTTTGGTGCGAGTGATCGAATACAAGACTGTCCATATTGTCAATTACCCCAAGCACTTTCAGCCACTTCTTTTGCCATTTTCAATGGGGTTGTTTTTGGTGCTGTTAGTTTATTTTCATGTTTTTGATTGTGTGAAATGTATTATTCATGTATTATTTGTGAATTATAGTAGAAGCTTAATTCAAAGTCAGTGTGTATTGGGCATGGCTGGAATCTGAGTCGTCAACTTCTATATATATAATATACGGAAAATTATTCAAGTCTATGAAAGGATTATGATAAAAATAAGCAGACATAATGTTGTTTGTGATTTATTCAATCAAACATGCCTAAAAGAGAATTTGCTGAGTACAAGCATGTGTGTGTCTATATACAGGGTGTGATGATTAAGTTGTCGCCATTTTATATTATTAATTTTGCATATGCATGTTGTTTGTTTTTGATTTTGTTAATTGCCCAGTATAGTAGGGCCAGTTGGGTACCATCTATGAGAAAAAAGAGCACCATAATGCAATTCACTCTGCCAGAAATTTGGAAACAGCATGTTGTACTGATTGGCATTCGCACCAGAAGTTCTAATGTAAACATTTCAGAGTGTTTCAGTGTTTCAGTCAATCTGAGGACAGTGCAGTGGATTCAGAAAGAGTTGGATGATATATCCAGTCAACATCATTATGTTTGGAGTGATCAGTAGTGATGGCAATGTTATGCTTTCATTCATCTTCTCACAGGGCCTCAGACTTAACATGAGGCCTACATCAAGTGGGTGGCTTCTGGAAGACCCTATGTCTGACAGCAGGACTCTTCACAATGCTACACAAGCAGAACAACTCAGTCATGGCTGTCAATCAATTTCTGTGACCACTTCACCCCTTACAGCTGGCCACCTAACTCCCCAGACTGCAAATCCATTGATTATTATGTGTAGAGTGCAGTTGAGCAAGAGACCAGCAAAACTCCTTGTAACACCAAATATGAACTGAAGGCAAGGATTATGGCAGCATTCACCAACTTAAACAAGGAAACCATCCAGAAAAGATGCAGGGGATTCTGAAGTCATCTGGAGGCTAGGGTTAAAGCCAATGGCAATTTTATTGAATAAATTTACTTTAGTATTTCAAGATATTTTTGTGTAATTTTGGTAAATATATCTGTTAAAGTGAGATGTCAGTGTTATTTTGATTTTTGCATAATTTAGAAGACAATTTATCCATTGCACTTTGTATACATACAATTCTTTCTTTAAATCTATTTATAATTTTTGTAAATATGTCTACAAATTTTGATTATATATAGTCATATTAATGTCCATATATTGGCCTTTAATATTTACATTTTCTTTTTATATTATGCATAGTATGAAGCGTTTAAATATTTATAAGGTTGGAATCATGTGTATAAACATTTGCTTTACATATTTTTCATTTTGAATATGATTAGTTTAACACACTTACAGTCTGGAGATTGCTTACCAGCATTTGTTGCTTATCCTGATCCACTGAGGGTCATCAAGTACATGTCATAACGAAATATCCCTTATCATATATCTGCTTTACAGAAATAAATTTGACATCACATTATTTATTGTTTTTGAATGTCTCCTTTTTTCTCACCTGATTTAGATAATATTACAAATTTGATGCATGCCACTCTCTCTCTCTTTCTCTCTCTCTCTCTCTATTTATTTACACTTATATACAGGTGTTGTAGTTCTTTATGCAACTAAGAATATCACTGAATATTTGTATTTGCGTAAGTGTGCTGGGGCATTTTGTGTGTGTGTGTGTGTGAGTGCATGAGTGTGTTTATTAATGTTCACCTAATACAAGCCCCAAGAGACACTAAAGGTAGAGGGTTACTGAATGAGGTGTATGATGTGTACATAAGAGAAGTAAGAAGGGAGTGAATATTATAACTATATAAAGGATAGATAACTATTGACCCTAGACTTGAAGAAGTTAAAATTGTAGTTCAGAGAAGCATCCTCTTGGGAGTCTGCACCACGAACCAGCAGTTCTTTGGAAGAAGCTGTCTGAGTTAAGCTTTCTCATTACCAATGGAATACAGAGGGAGTGATGGTTTGTCAACCTTGCGAACTTAGCAAGACCAGTCATAGCATAAGGGTCTGTATTGGTTATGAATATTATATTGTGTGTTTATGATATTTACTAAACTTAAGTACAATTTCAAGAGGAAGGCCAAGTTTGACCAAAATTTACAAGTGAGGATGCCTGCTTGCCTAGAAAATTAGTATTCAAAATTCTGGCTAGTGCTTTGCCTTGTGCACCAACTTACAGTACTAGTAAAAAGTACAGAACTATAACCTTATAGCTTAACCATACAATACAGTACAAATTTGACTGAGTGTGCATGTATATATAGATGTATATATATATATATATATATATATATATATATATATATATATATATATATATATGGAATATTAATGGCAATGTAGAAAAAAGTTTTACATGTGATGCGTTTCGTCCTTTAGAACTTCATCAGACTAAAGTGATATTTACATTGACATAATTACATATGCATATGAAGGAGAGGAGACGCTGAAATTTTAAACTTTAAAATTTTTTTGTTATGTGTTTGAATATATCATCTAGCCAGTTTCATTTAGTTTCTTTTTCTTTGTGTTTATATCTTTTGTTTAAGTATCTCACATTATGATGATAGAAGATCTGCCAAGAAAGATGAAATTTTGTAAGAACTTGGATGCGAATTTACTGCAAAAGATCTAACAATTAAAGCACTTTCTATACACTTTTGTCTTTGTAATTTGCTTTCTCTTTTAATTAAAGTAGAATTTTTAAATGGAAATAATAGTCAGATTTATTACAGTGAGTAACTAATGAATTATGTGTGTTGTTTTGTGAAAGATCCCTTTTGTGTTCATATAATGTTTAATTTAAATTCCTCAAGGTTTCTCCTATATATTCCATATGGCAATTATTACAGGTGATAGAATAAATTTCTTTTTCAAGATTTAGCTTATTATTATTTTGTTTTGTATTAAGTCTTTCATTGTTTTAGAAGTACAGTGTAACCGGGATATAAGAGAGTTGTCGGGACCGGATAAGAGGTCTCTTATATCCGGGTTTCTCTTATATTCGGGTTTCTCTTATATCCGGGTTTGGTCTATTTTGTTTAGGTAAGTATGGCTCTAATTTGGGACAAGAGAAAATCTATCTTATATCTGGGTTACACTGTAGTTGTAATATATTTGATGTTAAGCCACAAAAAATTCCTTACTATTGTGGTTGTGATATAGTTGGTAGGTAGAATAATATATTTTGATTTGTTGAGTCTTCTGGTATATAAAAATTCATGTATCATTTTCTCCCATATATATATATATATGTGTGTGTGTGTGTGTGTGTGTGTGTGTGTGTAAAATTTTCAGATAGAGTATATTTGTAAATGGACAATATGAATAAAGATAAATGGAAAACTTATCTTAGCCAATGTGTTTTGTCCTCTGAGGGGCCTTATCAAGGCAAATGTAAGGATTTTATTTTGTGACAAATATTTATATATAAGAGTAAAAATGTTATTGTTTTTCAAAATTTTTAGGTATAAAATATTCATCAGGTTAAAGGAAAAGTCAGACAAGTTCATGGACATGAAATGACACAATCCAATGTCTAATAAACAAAACTGAGTAGGATATATATATATATATATATATATATATTACTTTATTTTAGGATATTACATCAAAAACATGTAAAAATGCTCCACAAATTAAATCATGTTTCAATGTATATTATCACATCTCATCAGATGTTAGTAAATAACTGGTGAGTAGACAATTTATTGAGATTTATATCTCAATAAATTGTCTAATCACCAGTCATTTACTAATGCTTGATGAGATGTGTTAATATAGTGTATATATTTAGTATAACTTTATCATGGTTTTTATTAAAAATTGTTTCTAGCATTGGGGAATGATTGAGATGCTTGTGGATTAAATTCAGGAAAATTCCTCCAATGTTAGTTGTGATATTATATATATATATATATATATATATATATATATGTATAACAGTTTATCCTGCAAGTAAATGTTTTCTGAATGAAACAGTTATTAACTAACTAATGTTGGTCAAATTTTCAGACTATACTTATATTTGTATGAGCAATATATCAAGTGAGTTTCAGCTTATAATATCTATTTTTATTAAGAATATTGAAATTAACTTGTTTTGTGGGTATCAGGTTTTATTATGTAAAGTGCAACATGAAGTTTTATTTATATATAAATCCAAAAGATATAGGCCACCAAAATATATATTAAATTAACACAATAAGCCATATACCTGAATAAATAATTATTTTATTATTATTATACATGTTAATAGAGGCTGCATTCTGTAACCTTTGTCAGTCTTTCACTCATTGATTTTGTAAGCTTTTCTATTGTTTTAAGGTAAACATGACTTGCTGCGACTTTTATTACTTTCCAGAAATCATTGCTTGAATATTGTTTTTCTATTCTCATATACACAGGCTTATAATTTTCAAACTTCAAATTGAGACAGTTTTTAATTTTTTTTATGAGTTTATGTTCTTATATGTTAAAAAGTTTTAATGACTCAATTCCTTCAGTTTACTGCTGATATGAAAGTGTGGTGATAGAGAAATAAATAAAAATATATAATGACAAAACCAAAATTTCACAATCTCTAAAAATAGATGGATAATAAAAATTGCTCGGCAAACAAATAAAAATCAACAAGTAAAGAAATAAACAAATAATAACAAAGAGACCAAACTTTACCAATCCCTAAAAATAGATAATTTGACCAAATAATCAAAAAGTTTTTACAATCTGGATATCAGACCATGACTCAGTAAAAAGCAAATCTATAGATTTGTATCTAGATAGATGGAAAATCAACCAAAATCAGAGTTAATAAATTAATTTTGTCCATTCTGTGATGATACAGTCATCATAACTTACCCACAGACAAAATACAACATTTGCTCAACTAGCTGGTAACCTTAGTTAACCTGTCCTTGCTACAATGAAAATAAACATACTTTCCTTCGCCATATGGTCAAGTAATATACATGCAAATCAATTATACTGATAAATAGTGGAAACAACTCATCCATAACTGATAACCACCTATCCTCCATAAAAGCAATAACTTATTTCTCTAACAGAACTAACCATTCAATAAGGACATATAGTAAGTTTGTATTGCTTTCTAGAAGACTTCATTTTATATTCTTATATAACTCTCTTTTAATTGATGGACCACAAGTTTGTTGTTGGATTAATATCTAAAGATGTTCAGTGCGATTTCATTAATTTGGAGCCTTTATACCTTCATTACATCTGTTTTGTTTTTTATTATTGTTGTTTTTAAATATCCTACATTATAATAACAGTTATTTTCTGAAGAAAAGACCATATGCTGTATGAACCTAGATGTTTCATCCAAGTTTCTTGTAAAATTTACGACAGACTATACTGTTAATTCCTACTTCAGGTTTGAAGTTGATGTTATTTTTTTTATTTTTTATGAATATCTTTTATTACAAATTTTTAACATGTAATTGCATCATAAAATCTGACATAGTGTTTGTACACACACAATAATAATTCTCCTTATATCCAGGAATGTGTTTAAAATGTAAACACATCAATAATATATGAAAATTTCCATGATTATTCCAATGTTAATATTTCTTGATGCAGAAGTGAGTGCATAATTGTCACTTGTGTTTATGCAGCTGCCTTTGTTTATAGTTAACATGTCTGTTAATGTCTGACCTTGCATGTTTTTATCTGAAGATGGATCTGTACAAGTAGATGTATGTGCAAACACAGTCGAATAAGAATATAAATGTGTAAATAGTCCTTTATATATATCTGCTGTTCAAGCGTGGCTTCTGAACACATTTATGAGTTTTACTTTCAGCATTGAGTTTTTGGTCTTCTCCACCCTCTCATGACTTGCGTCTTAATTTTAGAAAATTGTTTCACTCTAATAAGCAGGTATGACAATATTAACCGCAAGCAGTGAACAATATTTGAGGTAGCAGTGTCACTTAGGGTACTTGTCATCTGATGATTTTAGTTGAACAGAAATATGGAAGGAAATAAAATGAAAGAGAATAAACCAAATAACAGCAGACAACAGAATTCAGGCAGGAGATATCAGAATATTTTTTATGTTTAACTAAAGAAAAAATCAAATAAATTCCTCTTTAAATCCACTAAGTTATTTTGGTGGATAAAAGAAAAAAAATAATTGAAGACTAATAACTAGTACAGTATCAAAGTGATACTTTTTAAATCTACTAAATTCTTTTGTATTTAGTTGTATTTACTTATGTATTTATTAATATTGACATATTTCTATTTGTGAATACATACATTGGATATCATCTACTGTTTTATAGCCAATATAAAAATAGTACTTTTCATGTCATGTGACCATTATTTTTAACATTTCATTGGTTGTTACTCTCTTTTACTCACAATTGTCAGAGATATGAAAATTTTGTCTCAGTTGAAATGGTAAAGCTGAATAATTACCTATGAGCTGAATAATTACCTACAATATGAATAATTACCTACCACAAGTAAAATTGCTGTCAAAACAAATATTGCATATTTAAAGAGATCTGTCTTGTCATTGTAAAATTCCATGAAATTCAGATGTCTTAAATTTCTACTGAATGTTAAAATAGAAGGTTACATTGATAGGCTACAAAAGTTTCTGAAAGTATAGTTATTTTTAGTGAAAGACTTAGTACATTATTTAAGTAAAAAACTGAGTATATTATTCCAGGAGATAGTTAACTAATAATCTTATATTTCTTGATGAAGCAAATGAAAAAATCTTTCCAAAGATTTAGAATAATGTTAATGAGTCATCTCAGAGGACATAAAATTTGTCACTGAAATCCAAGGATGCACTGTAATAGTGAAAGAAGCTAAACAAATATTAAAAAACAGGAAAATTTTGTTGGAATCAAAGAAAAGAGTGCTGAAATTTTATGTAATATTGATTGTTGTATATGTCAGTGAATGCTGGCCAATCTCCTCAGTTGAAAAAAACTGTCCTGGGTATAATGATAAACTAAATCTAGCAGGATGGCCTCTGATCTGGAGATTGGAGGTTTTGAGGAGCATGAAACTACCTCTTAATTGCTGTTGTTTGCATGTCCACTCTGACCCGGGGTAGTAGCACTTGTTAAGGTGCAAGCTATTGGCAAATAATGAACCCCAAAAATCAAAAGTCAAAACAAGTATAAAATTACATTTTTATAGTAAAAATACCAGCAATATATTTTTATAAAAAAATTTAGCAATCAATACATTTTTATAGTAAAATTGAAGACATGACATGCATTATCAAAAAAACATTTTTCTTTTTAATTTGCTATGAATAATCACATTTCTTGTAAGGAGAAAAAAGTTTTCACTCCTTGTTTGATTTTGTAAGATTAATTGGTAAAAATTATAATTTAATCATTGAATAATGGCATTCTCTTGAAGTAATTATAAAATTTTGCATTTTCAGATTTAAATTTTGGCATTAAATAACCCATAGAGGTGTTCATGCACTGCTAAACAAAAACAATCAAACCAGATAAAAAGGCAACAAAAATGTGGTTCTTTAGAAGAGTACTCAGAATACCATGGACTGAACATGTGAATAATGAGTAAGTTTTAAGGAAAATGGAAACAAAAAAGATACTTGCACTTTGAATCAGAAAGAGATAGTTGAATTTTCTAGATCACATAATGAGGAAAGGGGGCTTAAAAAATTTGACACTCACAGGTCATATTGAAAGGAAGTGGGACAGAAGAAAACAGTGCATAAAGCTTGCATAAATGGATGGCAGAATAGGGAGTGTGAGGGGTGATAAAAAGAAAAACCTTACTCAAAACTACAAAGGATAAGAAGTTATACTGAATAGGCACAGCATATAGAAGAAAATGTTTCCTTTGCGGCAATAAGTTAATGCAATTAGCTGTTATGTCCTTAGAAAAAGAAGAGCTCTAAATTTAAATCAAGATGAATCTGATAAGATTTGTAAACCATATTTTTTTTTTTATTAAAGCAATTCCCTCCAAGCAAGGTGGGAGTGCTACTAGCACACAAAGGGTTACAGAGGATTGAGTGTAAAACATGATCACCGTAGTCTGAATGTAGAAATCCAATGTAGTAAGTAATTTGTTCAATGAAACAGCACCAATGTCTAGTAGCAGCTATTCAGGAATTCTTACGGTCTTCCATATCAGAGGTTGGCAGTAGATATTCGGAGAGAGTAGGAAAGCATAATTCTTCAGGTCTTTCCTCTGACAGGTTAGCAGTGGATATTCTGACGAGAAAAAAACAAAATGGCCGCCTTTATACACGTCGGATTGAATATTCCACGTCTTCTGATTGGTTAACTTTCTATTGGTAAACTATAAAATGAGTCAGCTCATTTTGGTTGGCTCACTAGTTAATAGGTCCCTGTTATTTTATTCCCCTCCCCCCACAGACATTGAATTGTACATATGGGGACTAGTCAGTATTTTCATAGAGACAGTGAGGTATTATGGTGGTTTTAGTAAGAACGGTATGTATGAATGTGGTGTTTTGGTGTAAGGAATATTGTTCGTACGATTGGGTCAGTGTTTGCGGCTAGCTAAGTTATAGTTAAGACAGATGAAGACCGTCCTATTTTCCCCAATCCCCCCTTTGGCCATGTGCCACATTTCTGTATTTTTTTACAGAATAAATATTACTAGTTAATAGGTCCTGTGTCAAGTAACTTGGCCCTGCGTCGAGTTATTTGGTCGAACTCTCTGCCTTCGGACAGAGAGGAACCCGGACGAGGCTATGCCGAAGGGCAGAGTCTCGTTCGGGGAGGTAGACTGTCCCTGAACCCGTTTTTACGGGTTCCAATAGGGAATATTTTTGGCTGAGCCTACGGGCTCAGAAAACCCACATTAAATTCGGCCTTTTGTCACATGTAGCCATTGGTGTGTGTGTGTGTGTGGGGGGGGGGGGGGCTAAATATTACTAGTTAATAGGTATCCAAAAAACTGTAACACCCTCCCTTTTTGGGTACATTATGGAATCTTCTTTCAAAATATTAGTAAAGTCAATATTTATATGGAACAAATACTTTAGTATTAATAAAATGAATTCGTTTTCTTTTATTTATTTATTTTTTTAGCATTCATAAAATAATTATTTTTTTAATTAATTTTTTTTTTTTAATGAAAAATTTATATCCACAAAAATTAGTTATATCATTTATCCACTGTTAAGTACTTCGGGTTAATAAACATTAACAACAATATTATAAATTTAGGTTGTGATCACAACAAAAAAGTGAAAACACTATCACTCCGGGTCAGAGTGATTCTGAGAGTTATTCAGGAGGAGGATTGGGCTAAAAGTAGGACTATTCACATTTATACCCCAATATAAGACAATAACTAATGGATGCAGTTTTACGTCTTATTCAGGACTATAGGACAGTAACTAATGGATGCAGTTTTACGTCCTACCCAGGACGATAGATAGTAACTAATGAGTACCAAATATGAGAGTAATGAAAGCCCGTAATACTTGCTTAGCTCTTGTTAAATGCAGTCCTCGGTTTATTTAATTTTTGAGACAACTTAGTAACCGTATAGTAGATGTCTGGCCTTGTTAATGTCATGACGTAAATAAGACTCTCTATCAACATTCTGTATTCTTTCTCACACGCTGCTATACCATCTTCATTATTCATAATTGTGTTTAAATCCATTTCACATGGAGTAGTCCGCGTTTTACAATTTCGCATGTCGAATTTTGATAAGAGTTTGTCGATGTATATGGATTGATTCATTAATAGTGTTATCCTTAAATTCGAACTGTATACCAAGAAACCATGACAGTCGACCCAAGTCGGTCATTGTAAACCTTATATTTAGGGAATTTTTAATAGAGTAGCTTTACATTTTGAAGCAATTTATTCCACGTTCTTCCGCTTTGCTTCAGCCATATAGCGACTTTTTGAGTTTCCATACATAATTGTCACCTTTTTCAAAACCTTATGGCGGTTTATGTATATTTCATAGTCAATCGGCGCATTCAAATAGGCTGATTTCATATCCATATGGTGTATATCCATACCATATTGTGCGGCCATCTGCATTAAAATTCTTATTGTTGTCATATTTGTTGTTGGACTAAATGTTTCTACATAATCTTTCCCGTATATCTGCGAAAAATCCTTTAGCTACAAAACGAGCCTTATACACTGGCGAACCATCCTCAGTTCGCTTTACAATATAAACCCAACGGCTGCCGATAATATTTTTATCATCCGGGGCTTTTTTCAATTCAAAAGTATCATTTGATACTAAAGATTCCATTTCTTTTTTGCATGGCGGCTATCCATCGTTTGGAATTATCAGAATTTATGGCTTCTTAATAGTTCTTCGGGATACATTGCACCGAATAGCAACAGTCAATGTCAATAGGACATTTATCCATTCCAAAATAGTCTGGGTTTCTTCTAATTCTGGTCGGATAACGCGGAATTTGTCCTCCCCCCATCATTAGTAGTATTGTCTTTTAATTCAAGGTTTGCGTCTGATTTTTCCTCATCTATATAGTCTGATATAACACCTTCCCCTAATTGTGGATCTTGAACGGGTTTTCTATTTATAGGCCTTATCTCATAATTAGGCCATACTGGTTCGTGTGGGACCAACTCCTCACAATTCATATTCTTTTCTTCAGGATCCTTTATTTGCTCAAAGGAATCTGTAAATCTGACGCATCTTATTTTCCTTATTATTTTACTTTCTGGGAAATAAATCATATAGGCCAGACTTGCCCCGCCATAACCAATAAATACGCCTCGTTTTCTTTTTGGGTTAAGTTTTGTCCTGTAGTCGCAAAATTATATAAAAAATATGCATACCACTAACGTTGGGTTTGTAATTCGTATAAACTTCGTAAGGAGTCGTTTTTAATGTTACTATTATAGCAACGATTTCTTATATATACCGCTGTATAATGCATAGGCCCACAGATTTTGGGGTTACTTAGATTCTATTAGCAAACATCTAGCCATTTCGAAAAGCGTCCGCCAACTACGTATAGCGATTCCGTTCTGGTGCAGCGAATAGGGACGGGTCCTCTCATGTTTAATGCCTTCATTTAGGATGTTTTCATAATCATTAGAAGTAAATTCTCCACCATTATCTGTTCTAATTATTTTCACTCTTCCATAAGGTGAAATATCAGATAAATACATTCTTGTAGCTTGTAAAGTATCAGATTTGTTTTTCAGAAAATATATCATAATAAGTCCTGAATATTCGTCCACAAAGTTTAATACATATGCCTAAGTACCTATACCCATTGGTGAAATTGGACCCGATAAGTCGCAATAAACTTTGAACAAGATATCTGTTGATTTTGGAATTCGATCCCTATTTCTATACTTTGTCATTTTTCCTTTAATACATGTGTCACAATGTTGTAAGCCCTTTGAAGATGTAATTTTCATTCCAGTAACGTGTTCTTGTAGTAGGTCTAAAGCCTTTTTAATAAATATTTCCTTTTTAGTATCTCGTAAATAAATACAGGCATTGCCTGTTTTTAAAACTAAATTATTAACTCTAGTTCCGATAGGGGTCAAAATTAATAAATATTGTTTTATATGTAATTACATGATTTATCGCACCCGTATCAACTAGGTAAGAATCATTGGGTATAGTGTCCAACTCAAACGAAAAGGCATATGTTCGCTCATTCGAAAAAGCTTTTTTACATTTTTACAAAAATCACTCCTTTTATAAAATTGACATTTCGCACGTAATGCCCGACTTTACCACAACGAAAGCAGATGATATTATATTTTCTATTATTATTATTCCTGCTGTTGTTGTTAGGCCCACTATTTTTAATATCATCATTCCTGGTTTGGTAGGTTGGAGGGATTACTTTTCTGAATTTTTTTTAAATGACGTCCTTAGTTGCATTACGTTTTTTCCTTGATTTGGGGGGGGGGGGTGTACATTTTTCAGTTTCTTCATAACTACGTAATGCGACTCTAAACTCAGTGAAAGTTAGTATTTTTTTATCTTTTTGAGTTATGACTGTCGTGAATGGTTTAAATGTCAGTGGTAATCCCTTTAAAAACATGGCTCTTAACAGCCCATCTGTAATAGCTGTGAACTTAAATAAATGACTCCAACAAGACGTGTGTGTGGAGAAAGAATTTACTTGGCGACCTTCGAACACCACGTGGTGATAATCAATTGTGCCTCAATCATACCTCACTCATGGAGAAGATACAAGGGAGACAACTTCACGTTGATTAACATTTCTTCCCCTTTTTTCTTTTCTTTCTTCTTTCAGATGACTGTCTGAAAAAGAGAATTAAACAAATTTTTTTTTTGAATTTATTAAACAGATGATTCCTTGGGCTCTGATATAAAGCCAAGGATTTTAAATGATGGTACTGCTTTCTTTGTCAAGGAGTCTGCAACTTGTTCATCAGGTGGTATCCAAGAGAACTCTGCAATTTCCTTTCTGTCCAACATTTCTCTCAAAATGGCCATCTCGATGCGAAGTCTCTTGTCCAAAATCTGTGTTGATGAATGTACTGAGTCATAGAGACAGGAATTGTCAGTTTTGCATATGATATTAATGTTCCCAGTTTCATCTTTTAGTTGCAGTAGTTCCAATAATAGTTTTCTGTAAAACAGGCAGGCTTCTGACATATCAACCATGGCTAGAGTTTCAGCAGCCAGTGTACTTTTGACCACCCTTCTAATGCGCTTGGATTGCCATGCGATGGGCATATATTTATTATTATTTCCTACCAAAAAGATTATATAGCCTCCTTGTGATCCCCCATCTGTCAAATTAGCGAAAGAAGCGTCACTATAGGCAACTATTTTTAAATACTCATGGTTTCCTAAGTCAGGACCATGTCTATCTGTGATTTTTTCCTTTTTTGCTTTCTTAACTACTCTATTGGCTTGTTTTATACATTCTACATTTTGTTGTTTTACAATGGAGCTTAATGCACTAACATCATAACTTAGATCAGGTCTGGTTTGGGTGGCCAGCCAGTTAAGCTGACCAATAACTTGCTTGATTTCAGTAATTTCGGTTGTGGAAATTGCATCTTTAAGGTTCCTGCCTGCTTCTACTGGAATATATTTTCTTTTCTTTACATACTCATTCTATCCAAGTTTGATATTCTCGTTATTCTTTTTATGTCTAATCCTATGCATTGAAACTCAGCAGTTTCTTCGGTTTTAACTGCAAATACATGACGAAGCCTGTCTATAACTCTGCTCTGAAAGATCTCTGATCCTGCAAAGCAAAAATCATCAACATGAGCAGCAATTATGCCTTGCAGTTTGTTTCCGAAATGCCATGTAAATATCGCTTGATCATATTTTGAAGCTATTGCTCCTGACTTCATTAATTCCTCCTTGAGTGTTAGGTACCAGGACCTAGAAGCATCAGTCAAGCCGTATACACATTTTGAGAGTTTCCAAATATGGCCCTCGGGTACATTGGCTTCTTTAGGCGGATCCAGATAAACCAGTCGATCCAACTGCTTGCTCTGCAGGAATGCTGTCTTTATGTCCATTGATTTACACATCCAATGGTTAGCTGCCATTATTGCCAGTGCTATGCGTAAACCTTCTTTAGAGCATGTGGGAGAATCATTCCTTACGTTGTTAGTGTCTCTATCCTGGAAGCCTCTTGCCACAAGTCTGGCTTTATAGGTTTGCTTGCCATTGGAATTTTTATTTGTGTAAATCCATCTTGTGGAAATTTTTGGTTAACCTTGGTCAGGTACTTGGATGTACACTTTATTTTCAACCCAGTTTTGGAGCTCTTTCTTTCTTGCCTCTTCCAGTTCCAGGTCATCATTAGAGGAGGAAATCATTATATTATCCTCATCATAAGAAGTGTGTTCATGTTCAGTTTCCTCAACCTCACTTGTTTGCCACTCTGATACCCTATGCTCAAAGTCCAGCCAAAAAGGTTCACCCTGTTCCATAACCACATTCATCAAATGTTTGTTTTTGCCTGTTGCTTTGCCTGCCCTACTTATGACATTTAATTTTTTCCATTCTGGGTCTGTGTCATTGGCAAGCTTACATTTAATAGTTTGTCCTGGTTTAGGAAGCTCAATTTTCTTTGCAGTGAAGTCCTACTTATGTGGTCTATCTCGTGCTTCTACAGTTGCTCGACATTGTTGTTTGTGGTTTCCAAATCTTCTTTTATATCAATCTCTTCAGAAATTGGTACTTCTGGAAATTCTTCAAGCCTTTTCTGTGAGGTACTAAGTACATTGATGCTGTCCTCGGAAGAATTTTGATATGTCTCAGGGTAGGGTACTAAGCGAGATGGATGTACCCTTACATATGTGCCACCATGTTTGACAAGCACCTGATTATGTTCCCACCCTATAACAGTTCCTGGACCAAGCCATCTGTCACATAGGTTTCTTTTGTAAAGGACAGCATCGCCATTTTTGTAGGAATGTGATATAGGTGTTCTAACTTGGTGATGAAGTGCACGTCTTAGTTTCTCCGAGGACTCACATGCAATGAATTGTTTCCTGGCAGCATGCATAGCATTTAGGTTATCTGCAACAACTTCACTGGTGGAAACACCTTCTAATGCAGGAAGCTTGTCATTTAGAAAAGCAGGTAGGTTGGGATTTCTGCCAAAAACAAGTTGATTGGGACTGTATCCATGAACACTGTGAAGTGTATTTTTGGCACTTATGGCCCATGCAAGTGCTACCTCAAAACTACAATTGGTATCTTCTATGGTTTTCTTTACCATTTCTCCCAATATCCCATTGTGTCTTTCAATTAACCCATTGCTCCAAGGACTTTCAGCAGCAGTGGTACGTACCACAATGTTTAGATTTTGTGCCATATCTCTTAAATGACTGGTTATTAAACTCTCTGCCATTATCAGTGAGAATAAATCCCGGAGTTCCAAAATACGCAACCCAGTGCTTGAAGATGGCATTAATGATGTCAGAACTTTCCTTACTCGGAATCCTGACTCCAACACTGTATCTTGTACCATGGTCAATTAGGTGCAGTACCTTGTTACCATTAATTTCTTTGATATCCATGGCAATGCTCTTGTAGTGGACCGGCCGTGTGAGAATGGAAGAAGTAGAGAAGATGAATTATCTCTGGCCGGTCCAGCCACAAAAAGAATGTTGGACCTTAATGGCGTCCAAAGGAACAAACAAGACAGATATATGTATGCGAACAAATATATATTATTAACAAACAGATAAAAACAGATTGATACACGGGTTTACAAATACATTTAAAACATGTATAGAACGTTTAGTGTCTGTGCGGAAAGTTATTGTGTGTGTGTGTTTGAGTTGGAATGTCCGTACGGTTTGGTGAATCTTGTTCTAGCGTATTCCCTGAACATGGGAAACGCTAGTTGTGTGTGAGAGTTCACATACTGGAAATACCTCGCACCACGTGCGACAGTTGCCGACCTCCAGCGAGGCCGGGTGAGCCGCCCGTGGGCGCAGCTGTGGAAAGAAAGAGAGAGAGAGAGCGAGAGGTCAGCCCATATTTATACTCCCGGGAGGGAGAGACCCCTGGTGAAGTGTTAAGAAAATGAGGGGGAGCTAACTGCGACACTCTCATTGAAATAGGTTCCTAATGAGAATCCAACAATGGGTCTAGGTCCAGCCCTTTTGTACCTCATGCAAATTTCACATGAATTAGGAAGTTCTTGTAGAATTTTAATAAATTCAGAATCTCTCATTCCAGCATTTCTCACTAAATCACATAGCTTTTTGCTGCTAGGATGACTGAATTGTCTATGCAACTTTGTGGCAATTTTAATTTTTTCTAGTCTATTTTTAGTAGCAATTTCTTTAATAAATAAAATCTGCTTGAACTTACATCGGTCTGGCAGAGGCCTGCTAATAGGGATGTGGTAGTGACCAGATGAAGTACACTGCATTGGGACTTTTCTCCCCAGCATGGTGACAGTGTCATTCTCAAAATTGAGGCATGTCCTGGCTCTCTTCATGGAATTTTTGCTTAACAGAAGTTGTATGTCTGTCCACAACGTCAGTTACGATACTGACTTCAACGCCGGCAATGACACACGGTAGAGTGACTTTGTAGATGGATTTGAGTTTGTTTCCATCACCAAACTTATATGTCCTCACTCCATCACGAACTTTTATATTTTGTTTTTGTTTTTCTGGTATGGTTTCAAGAAAACCCTCGTACCATTTCTTTCCACAAACAGTCCCAGAGGCAGCAGAATCTAAGACGGCTGAGCCTAGTGTTTCACCCAGAAACGTTCTAGCACCATCTTCCCCCTTTTGCTGACCCATCAGCACGAGGTTAGAGATGAGTATGTTTTCATTGTCTTCCTTTTTATGCGAAGTATCTTCTGTGTATGGACATTCGCGAGCCCAGTGGAATTTGCATCCACATGTGAAACATTTAGTGGTGTTGCCTTCAGGTCCTAGTGGGTTTAAATTTTTATCAGTGGAGCGTGTTGAATTTCTGTTACGACCCCTCCTGCCACTACCTCACCGATCAGAAAAGCGAGTAGTTCTGTTAGAACAACGATTGTAAAATGTCCCACTAGATTGCTCCTCCTGATTATCCATGCTGAAAGCAACATCCATTTCATTTTTCACCACGACTGGAGGAGTGGTGGGTGACGAAGCGTCGCAATATTGTCTGTGCAGAATCTTCAATTGTTTAGACAGTTCGTTAAGACTAAGTTCCTTAATCGTGGCTTTCACCAGCCATTCATTCTCTGGGGTGAGATTTGCGCTTTTTAATGCCCTATACGCGAGAACCGGTTCGGGCAGCGATATTTCGTGTTCCTTTAATTTTGCAACATGACGATCGAAGCAGATAAGAAAATCATCAATCGAATCGGTTCTCTGTCGTCGTGTGTATCGCTCAAAGGATTCATACGCTGTAAAAGCCGCCTGGTTTGCGCCTTCCAAGAAAAGTGTGTCCAGTTTCTGTTTTTGGTATAATTTTTCCATGCCATCATCGGCAATTACGGTGGCAATGTCCAATTCTAGTACAGCTTCCCTGGCTTTTCCTTCCAAGGATAGAAGTACCACCGGGGCGCGTCTATGTATCTCTAAGCTGGTGGCAAGTTCCCACACGGGCATCTCTTTTTTCCAAGTATTGTACTTGTCCGTGTTTAAGGCAGGTGGGGAAATAAACTTAGAAGCCATTTTTTTATTATCTAAACGCTCTGCTACCAATGTGAACTTAAATAAATGACTCCAACAAGACGTGTGTGTGGAGAATTTATTTGGCGACCTTCGAACACCACGTGGTGATAATCAACTGTGCCTCCCCCGCCTTTTCGCCTCAATCGTATCTCACTCATGGAGAAGATACAAGAGAGACAACTTCATGTTGATTAACAATAGCCCCACCTGGCATTTTTAAGGCATTTGTGACATTCTCAGCCCGTATAATATAATCTGTTACACATTCATTCTTTCGTCTCCTTAACGCAGTTAGTTCAAAATATAAAACAATAATTTTAGGCTTACTTTTTGGTAAGTAGTGTTCACGCAATATCTGTAGTGCTCGGCGTCCATTGTCCTTGGCTTCTCGCATTATTAAAGACAAAACTTCTGTCATCCAGGCATTGTATTAATTCAGCAAACACGGTCGCATTTCTTTCCATAAAATCATCGTCTTCCTTCTGGTCATCTTGGCAAAGGATGATGTCATGGAGTTTTTGTATCCTAAGGTAGCCTAAGAATTTCGTTTCCCACAATTCATAACTGGATTCATTCCCGTCAAAATACAGTCGTAATCTGGGCTCATAACCAATGTAAAACATGATCATTGTAGTCTGAATGTAGAAATCCAGTGTAGTAAGTAATTTGTTCAATGAAGCAGCACCAATGTCTAGTGGCAGCTATTCAGGAATTCTTTAGGTCTTCCATATCAGAGGTTGGCAGTGGATATTTGGAGAGAGTAGGAAAGCATAGTTCTTCAGGTCTTTCATCTGACAGGTTAGCAGTGGATATTCCGACAAGAAAAAAAAAACAAAATGGCCGCCTTTATACACGTCGGATTGAATATTCCATGTCTTCTGATTGGTTAACCATCTCTTGGTAAACTATAAAATAAGTCAGCTCATTTTGGTTGGCTCACTAGTTAATAGGTATCCAAAAAACTGTAACATTGAGAACAAGAGTAAAGAGGCGTGTTTGAGGAAAGGGTACTACAGAGAAGGATGAGGAACAAGCTCAAGGTATCAGATGTTGATTGGCATTACACTTGAATATTTGAAGGTTATAGTTATCAGGGAAGCAAGCAAGAGGAAGGAAGTTCCACAGATGGGAAGTGTGAGAGAAGAAGCTGTTTGAGTAGAGGAGACAGTTACATTTAACCGTTTTGACAGTGAAGGGGTGGGACCGAGATGCCAGGCTAGTAGCTCAATTAAAATTTGTTCAATCTGGGAATCAGCAAAAGTAGCTCGTCAGAACAGTTGCTGTGAAAATACTTGTTTAAATTTATCACATCTAATTTGGGCAATAAGCATAACTTTCTTTTTAGCTTATTTTAAAAATACTTTATAGTAAATAAGTGTGGCAATTTGTATTAGATGAAGTTGATGTTGGTCACCAGAGAAATTACGACTTGTTGCTGATAAGGAGGAAGACTTTCAACATGTTCAAAAGAAATGGATTTTACATATAGATGAATTTTATACATATATTTATTTAGAATGACATAGCTTACAAACGAAAAGAAAGAAAATTATATTTACGTGGATAAAGATGTTAGTTATATTCTGCTGCAAATAAGACCACTTTCTGATTCATTCATATTGCCTGGATGTGAACTCTGAGAAAGCAAAACCAGAAATAAAAAAATGTTGTACTCTGTGCAGGCATCATATCTGGCCCACAAAATGAATCTCCTTAAAAATCAAAAGTACAACACAAAAGAAGCTAATCACCAGATTGCTTTTAAGAAAGTTGCTAAAAATCAACTGGAACAGAAGAAAGGAGAATGAGCCAACTGTTGACACCTGGCAGGCACTCGATGTTACATCTTTCAGACTGTTGTCTTCATCTTTATTGCTATATTCATTGTACATACTGACATTCTTCAGGTGAGGACAACAGTCTAAACAATGTAAATAATGTAAATTTTGTAATCTTTTTACACTGTCTATTGCTGTTTCACAGTTCATTGCAATTTTCATTTGTTTCCCATCCAACCAGAATCTGATCATAACACAGATAGTTCAAAATGAGGAAAGAAAACATTTATGTACTTAGCTCTAGTGTGTATTATGTCTTTGTGGTTTGTTTGAAATTAACTAGTTGGTTTGCATGGGAGTGTTTACATGGTGAGGAAGAGTCTGTTGTTATTGTTACTACATCCTGGAACCAAAAGAGAGTGAATTCTTTTGATTTGTAGGCCTGAAAAGAATGCCACATAAAAGGGGGTCATCCTTGTTGACAAGATCAGAGTAACACCACATTACTTCATATGCAATGACTGTCTCTAAATCTTTACTATATATACCATTATAAGTTAGCCATTACTATCTGTACTAACAAAAGGGACATTATTGCATCATAATTTATTTGGAATTATCTCCTTGTCTATTATAATTAACATTTTCAAATATTTTGCACTTACAAAAGCTAAATTGAGGGAAATGACAGTTGGAATTATACTGATCTAATCTTTCAAATAATTGGCCCATTTGCCTTTAAGATCAGCATTAAAATCCTAGCTTAAGATTTAAAACCAGTTATTAGGAAATCTGTAACTGCTTTAGCCACATGACAGGCCACAGTAACACTTACAATTATTCAACTTCTGATTGAAACAACTCTCATATTGGCATTTCATTGTAATGAAGCCTCAAATTATTTAGAACTTATCTACGTAAGTTCTGTATTAGGGATACTGATTAATGTATTCTTGCACAATAAGAATAACTCACATTTAGATTTTACAAGTTCAAAATGATCATGCTTATTACACAATATACTAGTGAACAGGGCCATATATAGATAGATAGATAGATATATAGATATATATGTATGTATGTATATAATACCAATTTGTAATTGGTAGGGATAATTCCAAGGAGGACATTAATCCAATGAGAACTCAATGTAAGTTACAGTGCAATATATAATGATAAATCAAGAAAACACCTTAAAAATCTATATTGGTTATAATTTATTTAATGAATATTGTTATATACATCTTTTCAAA
This sequence comes from Acanthosepion esculentum, assembly GCA_964036315.1. Classification (NCBI taxonomy): domain Eukaryota; kingdom Metazoa; phylum Mollusca; class Cephalopoda; order Sepiida; family Sepiidae; genus Acanthosepion; species Acanthosepion esculentum. The sequence goes on along the minus strand of OZ038476.1, from coordinate 102,124,152 downwards.
CTGAAAGGTTTTAAGAAATGGAATCAATCCATCCAGACAGATAAATAGGGATAAAAAGAAGAAAGAGAAAAGAGAGAGAAGGGGGGGGGGAGAAAAAGGAAAAAATATTAATAATAAAAAAGGGAAAAAATAAAAAATTACAAATATAAAATTTTTTTTGAATTAAAGGAAGAAAGAAAGAGAGAGAGAAAGAGGGAGAGTGTGTGTGAAAGAAAAAAAGAAAAGAAGGAAGAAATAAATGATGAGTCAATAGCAAAAATAAATAAATAGAATGACCTAGAAAAAATTTTTCCCTAAAAGGACTGAACAAGTTAATATACTAGGGAAAGTAAGGAAGTGGGGGATTGGAAGTAAAAGAGTTACAACAATTTGTCTAATAAAGTTAAACACATTAATAACACCAACCTACTGAACAAACGAAACAAACTTATGATAGCATGCATTCATAGGAAAAGCTCTCTCCTAAAGTATTTTCAGTCTGGTTAGATCAGTTAACCCATCATCTTCTGTTTTAATACTTTCACCTGTCCCTTACATTTTTTGTTACACATTGATTACTTCCCTTACACCCTTACAGCGTCTATTGATAATGCAGTGGACAACATGACATTCTTTAATCTTTGAATTTTTCTTTGATTTTTTCCTTTTTCTTACTTTCAAATCTCATTTGTCTATCTACACTTTTTATTTTTAACTTACATTCTAATATTATAAAATGTTGGCCCTATATACAGCACAATGTTACTCTCTTGAAGCATAGAGATTACTTACATATGTACATTCACCCTGCCCACCCACCACTTCATAAGAATATTGATTATTCCTTATGCTTTACAATTCTTAACTTAAACCTTGTTTTTACACTATTTTACACAATACCCAGCTATCGGTGTGTGCATTCTTCTTTTTTTCCCCAATGGAAAATCCTGTACCATATAAGCTTAACGTAAGCACCATTTTTTTCCCCATATCTCCCTACTAACACTCTATACTTTTAATTTATACCCCAGTAGTATATTAAGTTTATATTAACTTTGAATTTGAATTTGTATACAATTTAGTGTTCCTCCCATGAGACCCAATATTTAAAAAAAAAACTGTATTAAGTAGTTTATTTACCATTTGTGCCTGATGAATTGGGAAACCATGAAACTCTGTGGTGCATGATAAGTATATGTGCATTTATTAATATACTTTATAGCTCTGTCAAATTTCACTGAGCACTCTTTTGTTTATATCATAAATTAAATAAATACTTATTTGGTTACCTGTATATGCATATACAGTTGCTAATATCTCATTATTTAGTTTCTATCCACACTTTATATATATATATATATATATATATATATATACACACATACATACTTAGTTGTATTTATGTAAGTTTCTGACCCTGGGTTTCAAGCCCTTGCAATCATTAGACAATATATATATATATATATATCCCCTTCACCGTTGAAACTGTTAGATGTAGACGTCTCTTCTACTCCAATAGCTTCATGTCTCGCACATCTCGCCTGTGGAACTCCCTTCCCTATTCCTGTTTCCCTGACAAATACAATCTCTAACTATTTAAGTGTTAACGTCAATCAACATCTCCAGTTGCCTTGATCTATCGACTTCCCTTCTCCACATCCTTTCACCTTTCATTCCTATCTGCTCTCGCTCCAAATCTTCTGTTACCCCCTTGCCTTGATCGATCCACTGTCTTTCTCTTTCTCCACATCCTCTCCTTTACCACTCCTATCTGCTCTTCCTCCAACCCTTCTATAACCCCTTGCGTGATAGTGGCCTCCAGCGTCGCTTGGGGTGATATGCTTAAAAATATATATATATATATATATATATATATATATATATATATATATATATATATACACACACTCACACAAGGACACACCCCTACACACACATACATAAGAGATTGAGGAAAAATTTCTGATCAAATAACCTGTCCCTGAAAACTTCTGATGGGTGGTCATTTGGTCAAATTTTGGGAAATGGTTGGATCAAAAACTTTCCAGTATGCATGTGCAATATACATACGTACATACATACATGCATACATACATACATATGTGCATATGTGTGTGTGTGTGTGTGTGTGTGTGTGTGTGTGTGTGTGTGTACAAACATATATGTGTGCGCATACCACTGAATTTAAAGTTCTTAAATATATTGAAAATCAAAGCCAATAAATAATATTATAATCTTCATTTCTTGAAAAATATATCTGTTTCTAGACTGCTTAGACTTTATAGAAAATCAACAATAAATTTATAAAAAAGTTAGTTATATTTATATATTTAGTAATTCATCTTAATATCAGCTGTTAGACATTTCTTGAATACAATGGTTAAAAAAAATGGTCAACTTAATTGTGAGAAAAAAGTTCAAGATTAATAAGGAAATTGAGTTGGAAATAAATTCAAAGCAGATGTTGAGGAGGAGGAGGAGTAGGAGTAGGAGGAGGAGGAGGAGGAGATGGGAATGAATGTAAATTAAAACAAAACACTATCATAGAATCGCAGAAAACATTACTGAAAAAATAAAGGTATATGACTTTCTTAACAAGCCGGATGTGTAATTCCAACAAGTGATGACAATATTAATAATATACAGGATGTGCTTTTATTTCAATTCTTCATAAAAGTCGTTCAGATGTTTCTTATAATATTAGATGTATGAAGAAGTTTTAAAATAATGCTATGTCTCTTCAGGATGTAATTGATCATTGCTCTCGACAGAATTGTTTTCTTTATTATCTGCAAATTGTCATGCCTTCTTGGAAAAGACAGTGGAGTGGTTTCCTGTTGCCTTCTAAACTGTTTGGATTTCTGAGTTTTCCTTCTCTTAGACTGGTTGTCACCCACATAGGAAGGGAAGAGGTGGTTTAATCTTGATCTCAAGTATTTTAGTTTGATGTCCAGCAGATGGTTCCTTTTGGTTTTCTAAGTGGCACCCATTTTGACCAAACGGTAATAAGGAAGAAATGGAGTGGATGAGTTTTTATGGAAATCAAATGGCAAGAAAACCAGAAATAGGGCATATCCGGTTGCTGATCTATATTAATAGTTATGCTTGGGATCAGAGGAGAGAGTTCTGGTCTGCCCTTGGCTGGAGACAGACATGTCTATCATATAGTTCCTGTTCCATCCATTCGTATTGCCACCCACTATGTTGAGATGAGTTGAAGGGCTGTCATAGACAAAGTTGTCCCAAGTATCACCTACTCCCCTTCTTCAGTTTATTAGACATGCTATTATTATACTAAGCTCTGTCTGGAAAAATTACAGGAAACATATACTTAAATATATTTTAACATTCACTTATCTAAATATCAACCACAGTGGTTAGTTTTTTCAAGTATTCACCTGCTGAGCTGATTTCATTTCTTTTCATACAGACAAATGACATATTCCAAAACAACTTTAAAATAAGGACAGTTTTTAATATTTACCCTTACCTTCAGTACGTAAACAACCATTACTTGCCAGAGATTCTTATTCCTTATTTTTTGTGAATTACCTTGCATTCTTGGGAAAAATAACGGAATAGTGAAAGATACCTTCCAAAAGCTAAACAAATAATTAAGAAAGAAAAAAAATAATTAGAAACAAAGAAAAAAGTGCTGAACTGCCATGTAGTATCAAGCCTCCAATAGAGTAGTGAAGGCTGAGCAATTTCCTCACAGGCGATGACAACAAAGATGTGTTTCGACAGAAGAATACTGAGAATATCATTGACTAAGCATGTGAGCAATGAAAAGGACATTTGCACTCAGAATCCTAAAGAAACAATTGAAATTCCTGGGACACATTATTATGTGTCCCAGGAAAGAGAGCGTGGCAAATTTGACACACAGAGAATATACTGGAAGCAATTAGAGCAGAGGAAAACAATGAGTCTACCAAATGAGTTTGTGTAAATAGATAACAGAATAGGGAGTGGGAGAGATAGTAAGCAACACAAATTGCCTAGACCTAAAAAGGATAAAAAGTTGGTGAGAGCCATGAAATGAAGAGATACAGCATATAGAAGAAAAAGAGGGGAAAAAGAGATTAGTTAATTTTAAACAAAATTCTTATATATAGTTTCTGTAAATTTAATGAATCCCTGGAAATCTCTATTACTATACCAATTTTTGAATGTGTGCGTGCGTGCGTGTATATATATATATATATATATATATATATATATATATATATATATATATCATGGTCAAATTAAAAGTCCCAGACACCCAATTTTTTGCATGGATAACCACAAGTAAGAACTAATCTTTTTCTATTTCAACAAGGCTATTAACAAATGAAACTCCCCCAAAAAGAGTCATTACTAACCAAACGGTACAAGTGAGAGAAAATACAAAAATTATACTTGACTTTGAAAATGGTGGGGACAGATGAGGTTAGATCTGTCCTCCGAGGTCACTGGTGATTAATTTTTGCAAGAAAGACTGCCAGTGGCCTCAAAGGTAAGGTCTCACCTCATCCACACCACAAATGTTGGAATCAAGAAGTATTTTTGTACTTTGCTTAGTTCAGTTGCCAATGTCTGTTTCTACTCAATCACAACCTCTCCTGATTTCAAATGACATCTGCGGTAATCTCTCACATCCTATATTATTATTTGAACTCTTACAGTTATTCAGGCAAAACAATGTGTCCCTGGAATTTTCCTTTTGGGCCCATAATGCCTGCATATAGACACACACACATACTAAGTTATATGAAGATATAGATATTTTTGAAAATGTTTTTCAGGGTTACACAAAGTTTTGCAAACAAAAAATAAGAAATATTTTTTTAGCCCTTTAAGTTCCTTTTTTGGGTTGAAATCTAAAATTGACATCTGGGGACCTCCACTGATCTTTTTCTAAGAAATTTAAATATCCATCATCCTATATGACAGTGAATGCTGAACAATTTCATTACAGATAAAGAACAGACAATGCATCTAGCTATTTCAACAGTAAAATCATGGGACCTAGTTTCCAACCTAGTAGCATGCTTAAATTTATGTAGTTGGGGCACCAGGGAAAAAAGATTGTCTGAGCAGTTGCCATGAAAATATTTATAGAAAAGACAGAGGAAAGCCAAACTGATTCATTGAGAAAGTGACTGAAGTTACGATGCCAAGTCAGGATCTATTACATTGCAGATCCTTCTTTGGATTTTATCAAGAACCATAAAATGATTAGGAGGAGCACCAGATCAAATATGGCAGCAGTATTCAATACACAGATGAATGGTAGATTTGTAAATGTGCAAGATAGATTCTAACAAGAAAAACTTTCTGCTACAACAAGGTCGCACAACTTTCCTTGCAGTAGATGTTTATCAGGAATCTTTTCAGTGCATTTGAAAATAAAAGAATCATATATTTTTGGCTATCTTTATATTTCACTTTTGACACTTGAGTTACATCTTGTGCAAGCTTATATTTTTTGCTGGTAATTTCTTTGAAATATCTAGAGCAGTTGTTAGCTTTATTGAGGAACATTTTCTTTAAAAAGGCTTATATACATTTTTAATTTATAGGAATTAAATCCTATATATATTTTTCAACCAATAAAATCTCATCAGAAGGTATGTAGGATAAACAATAATTATTTGGGCAAATACTGCTGAAATACATTGCGAATGTAGTTGTAGACCTACTGTGTTATTTTTTGACCATTTAAAAAATAACAATAATAACTCCCTTCACCACTCCCGTAAATTCTAGAAAAAAATTTTCACAAGCCTGTGTGAAATTATTTTCTAAGCAACGAAAACCTTGTATTCAAAAAGTTCAAACCTCTATGTGAAATTAGATTTCAAATCTCTCTTATGGATATAAAAATAGAAGCCTACTGCTTCTCAGGATTCATACTAATTTGGGAGGCCAGTTTAATTTACATGTACATACACACACATGCACCCACACACATACACGCAATGGAAGACATGAGCAGCAGCTACCTACTAAGGCCTTGTCTACACACACAATAGAAGGAATTAGCCAGCAACTGCCTACTAAGCCTTTGTCTACGAACCTACAAAAACATTATGCGGACCATCATAAAGTAAGCCCATCTACACATTTCATACCACACTACAAACACTTAATTACTTTATAAATCAAACTTCACTGCAAGGAAAATTGAACATTTTATTGTTATTGTATATTTCTGAAAAGACTATATAAATGTTATTTCAACAGACATTCTGCTTCTACTTTTTCTTCAGTGAATAACCTTTTTATGTTTCATTTAAAAGATGTATTGTTGGTAAATGTTTGGAATCCCGACACCAAGATAGCAATAAAAACCTGGGTAGACAGATCACAACAAATCTATACAAGCTGTCATGAAGACAAGTGCTAATAATGATGCTTCTCCTTGCTGAAGCAGAAAATCATATCTGTTATGCCCATGGGCCATTGTATGTGAATAGATATTTATTGCAGAAATAAATAAATGCTAAATTGAAATAATCATTTATATTCAGATCTTACTATCAAGTATTAAACAAATAGCTCAACTAGTATTGAAATTCATTTGTATCGGTAGCTATACTTTCTCCAAGAACAATAGACTGACTTTATCCAAATATTGCCCAAAATATCAGACTTGTTGAATATTTCTGCAAAAAGGATTGAAAAAATGTAATTTTAAGCTATTCGTTTTTTACTTTCTAAAAGCTTTTCCAACAAGTAAAAAATATCTTTGATAGCAATCATTTCTTAAAGACATTAATTCTTTTCTACAAATAGTTTTATTGTTTTCATAAAACTATAGAAGCTATTGAAAGCTATCAAAAGGATGGAAATTCACCTCTGCTATTTAAATCTCATTGGTTTTACATCCATTCTAAATTGAATAGTTTCTATAATAATGTCCCAACATTAAATACTGCAGGCTACCATGCATATACATGTTATTGACCTCCATGATCCATTTGTTGACTTCATAGTATGTACTTCACCTTGGCTATATATAGTTTTGAATTCAGAGCTGTCCTACTCCTAGACTGGTTACCAATCAAGGCTTAAGAGCCCATCCTGCTTTACTATTTAAGCCAGAGCTGGGGAAGAATAGTTGCAGTCATAACTTTACTCAGGCTACCTGTGCAAAACTTGATAGGAATTCACAGATTTCCTGTCTGAAGCTGCTATACATTCCACCACCCACACATCCAAAATAGTAAAACAAGTAATAAATTCAAGTAGTAAAACGAATTATTATTTAATATTTTAAAATCCAAATATGCTACAAATAAGAATTTTTATCACAGATTTTATGCTGTTTATTCAGTTAGACATTTGAACAAGCCTGTTTCATAATTTCTCTTTTTAAACCTTTGAGAAATTTTCCTTCAATCTTTGTAGCAGCTTAAATAGTTGTTGAATTTAAGTAGGAGCATTTTTCTCCTAAAAGGGTTATAGTCATTTATGACATATACAATGGCTCATGAAGAATGACGTTATTAATAATGTTTCTTCTTGATAAAGCAGAAAAAGAAAATTCTGTCATAGCTCTCTGGAGTGTTATTTTCTGGAAAAGATTTTATAGTAAAGCTAGTAAAGGTATTATGATGGAAGGCAGGCTTGCAAATATTTTAAATCACAATGAAAACTTAGTGCTATGATATCATTGTAGTGCTATATAATATAGATTTCAGTCACTTTCTCAGTGTCATAATGTAGTTTCCATGTGCCTTTTCTATAAATATTTTCATGGTAATTTTTCTGATGAACTTTCCTCTATGTATATTTGTAAATATTCATCAGGTTTCATTTTTAAATGTTGTTATTTTTATCCCCTCCCCACCAGACAAATTGTACATATGGGAACTAGTTAGGACTACATAGAGATTTTGAGGTATCATGGTCACTCTAGTAAAAATGGTAAGTAAAAATGTGTTGTTTTGGTGTAAGAAATACTGTGATATGTTTGGGTCAGTAATCATGGCTAACTAAGTTGAAGATAAGACAGATTGAAGACCAGCCTTCTCCAATCCCCCTTTTGGCCTTGTGCCACATTTTATTATTTTATCGAAATATATATCACTTTCCTCTATGGATTCAGTCACTTTCCTACCAATGTAATGTAGCTTCCCTGTGCCTTTTCTATAAATACTTTCATGGTAATTGTTCTGATTAACTTTCTTCTACAGTATCTAGACTTTATGAATTTAAATGTTGTACTAGATTGGCAGCAAGATTTCTTAATTTTACAATTGAAATGTTTAGATGTAACCATAAATTCTATGCTAATAGTTTCTTTTCTTGCACATCTCACTTGTGAAACACTCTACTGGCTTCTTGCTTCCCAGTCAACTTGGATTTTCAAACATTTAAATGCAGTGTCAATTGTTATCTTCTGTCTGCTTAATTCCTGTTCTTTTATTGTTCTCTCTCCTTAATAGTTTTTTGTCATATTTTCACTCTTGCTCTTGTGTCTTAGTGGCTTTATTACCTCACTTGGAAGTGAAATGATTAAAAAAAATAATGAAAACATGGGAATTAATCTCTCATATTCAACATTAAATTTTATTTCATTGCAACACTTCATCAATTAGTGTCCAAAATGTGGACCTTACTCTCTTGTCTGTGATATCTGAGAGGGAAACTGCTCTTTTCCTCTTTTGGGTGGGTGTTTATATATTTGTAATATGACTCTTGCTCACACAAGAGCACAAGGTGTACTTGCACTGATCACATGAATCTCTTGGTAGCCAGGAGTTCACCTCAGTTGAACCATGCACTGAGTGCAAAATGATCTGGAGTGAGACACACTACATTAGTCTTTATTTTTGATCCAGGCTATTTGTTTGGAATAACAATTTCAGTGTTACAATAAAAAAGAAGTAGAAATTTGATAAAATAAAGACTTATCAAAAATGAATAATGACTAACAATGTTTTATCTAAGAAATTTGTAGACCACTACATCTGATACTACTAGCTGGAAAGAAACAACAAAATATGATGAAACAAATAGTAGTTAAAAATAAAGAATCGACAATGCTTCATCTGAGAAAATTGGAAGCTATTATATCTGATATTACTAGTTGGAAAGAAGCAAAAAACATGATGAAACAAATGCTAGCTAAAAATTAAGAATTGTCAATGTTTATTTAAGAAATTTGCAAACTTACATCTGATATTACTAGCTGGAAAGACAACAAAAATATTATGAAACAAATAGTAGTTAAAAACTAAGAATGAAGAATGTTTCATCTAAGAAATTTGTAAAAGTATTACTTCTGTATCAGCTAGAAAGAAGCAACAAAAATAGGATGAAGCAAATACTAGTTTAAAATTAAGAATTGACTATACTTCATCGTTTGTTTGTAGACTATTACATCTGATACTACTAGTGTAGACAAAGAACAATTCGAAAGAAAGATGAGTCAAACATTAATGTTCAATGATGCTTCATGTAATGGATAGGAGATATTTATTTATTTTTACTTATGCAATTTAATTCAAAAAGTAAGAGAAAGTTTTATTTTTATTTTTTGGATGAAAGATAACTCCAGGCATTCATTCCAGTAGCTATATCAATTTATTTCAAATTTAGTATTCCTATTTCCAAAATTTCGTCCATCTTCTGTATTTTAAATTCCTGGATGTCTTCTGAAAAGAATAAAAACTTCCTTTTGTGTATAGAATCAAAAAGGAAAAAATCTTTAGAGAAAAAATTAATTAATGCAAGCTTACAATACATCATTAAATTATGTCAATAAGATATCATATTTATCGGCACCAATCAACCTGAATGGAAAGCTGTTAAATGAAGCAAGAGAGAGACGCATTCAAATGTAAATATACTCTGCTGATCTATAATGAATTGACTGGGTCAAGATTTTATTTCTTTCTTCTAGATGACTGATTTCTATTCCACTTCTCTTTTTTTCTTCCTCTTCCAGAAGGCACACTGACATTTCCGATTTCTGCTTTTTCTTCTTCTTCAAGAAGGCACACTAACTTACTTCCATTCCTGTTTTTTACTTCTTCTCTAGAAGGCACACTGATTTTTTTCAATTTATGCTTTTACTTCCCCTTTCCAGAAATCACATTGGTCTTTATCCTATTTCTCTTTTTTCTTCCTCTTCCAGAAGACATAAAGAGTTTTTGCATTTCTGATATTTCTTCCTTGTCGAGAAGGCATAATGATATTTTCCAGAAATCACACCAATATTCTTCCATCTCAGTTTTTACTTCCTCTTCCAGAAATCACACTGATTTTTATTCCACCATTCTTTTTTTTATCTTCTTCTAGAAGGCACAATGATATTTACCATATCTGTTCTTTGCTTCTGATTCCATAAAATACTGACTTTTTTCCACCTCAATTTTTACTTCCTTTTCAAAGAGGTACAGTGTTTTTCCCACCTCTTGCTATTCTCAATAAATCAATTCATCATTAAAGATGAGGCAGTGAGGCTGACAGACATTAATTTAGGAAGGTCATTGACATGCTGGCATCTGAAGACTTCCTGCTGGACTTTACCATGACTTTTCCTCAGAAAAAATAGGTTCTCTCATTCCTGCTAAGCAATATTATCAAAGAGCACAATTGGAAATTTAGGAAAATAAAGCAGTTAAAAATACTGTAAACAACTATTAACAGACTATTTGCATTCTTGCCCAGTGTGTGAAATCTTTGGAATAATTGTATCACTTTAAGTATTCATTGTCTAGGTCCTGATCTTCGTAAATGTTGGCAAGATTCACAACTCTTAACAACTGAATCTGATTAACAAAGAGAAAAGAAATAAAGTTTTTTTAAAAAAGAAGAAAAACAATAGTATGAATGATGAAAAAATTCTTGGAAGATAATTTTTTAAAAATCCATAAAAGATACATCTACATTTCCTAGAACACTTTTTCTCAATTTAAGTTAATCACCAAGAAAAGAGTAATATTGAATTTTCAGAAATGTGATAGACTGTGTTGAATAGGGAAATGTCAAAAGTAAAAAGAAAAGAAAACTTTTTCTTGATCTTTTGATTTCCTCTGGTGATATTTAACAAGATTAAGTCACATCCTTTCAGAAAAAAAAAACCCAAAAACATATAGACAGCACAATGGCTCAAAGTCTAATGTGATATTGAAAATGAAGCTTTTTAACTCAATGAGATGTATAAACAAAATTATACATAAAATGCCTTTTTCTGTTTTATGAGATTCTCCATCACTAAACAAATAAGAACTTTCAGAACAAGATATATTACTGAAGAAATTTACAGGCATACACTTATAATATATATATATATATATATATATATATATATATATATATATATATATATATATATATGATAAATTATAGTTTTAAGTTATGGTATATATATATGTGCTCAGTATCAGGGATAGAGTGTATGTAAATATAAGAGTAAACATTGAAGTAAAAAACCAGACACGGCAGTCTGTTTCTTGCTAAATGTAATCATCAGGCCATGTGCATTATGTTTTTGCTTGACTGTTTATATATACAGGTCAGTGATGCATTGTGGGTAGTCTATTGTATTTCATTGTGGGTAGTTTGTATTATTCTAATGGTTATTTTTGTAGCTGCTAACGGTTTCAAATTATTCTAATGGCTATTGATGGGAATAATTGTCAGTCCAAATGCAGTTTTTTGGCTATTTGTAGCGTTATTAGTTAACTTTCTTATTTATTATTGGTTATTCTGTAGTTGGTTGTTATTTTTATTAGATACCCATATTTGCGTAGATGCTCTGTTTATTTATTAAACAGTATATTTATTTATTTTCATCTAGCAGCCTGACTATTTAAGAAATTTGATTAAAATAAAATATGTGTACTCTGGAAGGATTCAAATCTGTGCCCACTTGGCAGGAGAAACTGTCATTAGATCTAATGTGCTTTAAGGTCAAATTGGCCACAGGGCGCGCGTCATGGATCAAACAAAGTTGAATAGTGCCTTATAAATGCAAATTCTTTTCAGACACTTGAAACTGCTCAGTTTCATATTGTAAGAAATCTTATTAAAGAAATCATGTTAGATCTAATGATAGTTTCTCCTGCCAAGTGGGAGGCAGATTTGAATCCTGCTGGAGACTGCATATTTTCTATAATCAAAATAAATAAACATACTGTTTAATAAATAAATGGAGCATTTACTCAAATATGCGTATCCGCTAAAAATAACATTTAAGTAATAAAATCCATCACTTCTTTATAAGGTAAACTCTCTCATTGCAGACAATAAATGTTGGCGCTGTAAAATAAAATTTTATGTTTTTTATGTGTCTCCCGACACCTGCAGGTGTTTTTCTAAGTGTTAGACAGGTGGAACATATAGTTGAGTCATTTTGCTTGAGTGGCTGAGAATCAACTGCTATATGTTTCTACGTGTGGATAGCAAGTCCTGCTTTACTGCATGCAACAAAGTCACAGTGGCAGATAAGTCTATCATTGAGAAGACTACATGCATCAACTTTCTTTAATATTTGCATGCAGTTGATCCCGATGGTCAAGTCAGTTTTGCTCAAATCTTTGTATAGATGAGAAGCAGAACAGGTGTCAGCTCCTTCACTCTGGCACTTTATTTTACCAGGAAGAAAAGTGGATTCTGCATTGCTTCAGATTTTGTCTTTGTAATACAAGAGTGGCCTTCTCACTGACCTGCTTGTGAGAAGTAGGCCAAAGAGAAGTGGAAGCCTGCTATTGCTCATATGATGACCTGCCCACCTGAGTTGGCGTCAATACCCGTCATGTTTTATTTAGTCAGAATTTCAGTTTCTAATGTGATCACCTAATTTTCTGTTGCAGATGTATGTAGACCAATGTATGTGGAAGTCATCAAGTTGATTGATGTGTCATCAGTACAGAGTCCAAGATTCTTCACCACAGAGTAGGGATATCAGAACTACTGACTTGTATACATCAATACTTTTTTAACGTAGTTGTTGGTATCCAAGACAAATGCATGTGAAATCTGCTTAACCAATGATATATTTGACCTGTATTTGATCCCCATTGATATATATATATGTATGTATAAAAGTAAACAAAGTCATTTTAAAGGAATTAATGGATTTTTATTTATAATGTCAGATTATAGATAAAAAATTTAGTAATTCCTTAGAAATTGCTTTATTTATATTCTGTATATGAAAATAAAGTTATCAGATATGGGCCTTGGAAGATCTTTTTGAGAGATTGGCTTTCCTTCATAAAAGTAACTGAGCCTCACTTTGCTGAGCAGTTTAAAAGCATACCAGACTCTGCTATTGCTTCCCCTACATAAGAGGATGCACACATATATATATATATATATATATATATATATATATTTGTGTATTTAGGCAGCAATCCTTCTTTCATGCACATTTCATTAAAAACGACTGACAAGGTGCTTTTATTTAGTTTTTTATATAATTTCTCGTGCGATCTAATAAAGTTTTTCTTTTCAGAGGATAAATTATATAAAAACTGTCCGAATGTTCTTTTTATCCGAGCACTTTCGGCTATACATTTAGCCATTTTCAAGGATTATATTTCAACTGTTAGAATTAGAAATAGAAATAGAAATATATATATATGTACACACAAACACACTTTTTTTTTTTAATTTGTAGGTCTGATGAATTGGATTGTGATTACGATTCCAATGTAATAAATTATAACCATGGAATATTAGTGTTTGAGCCTTTTATATTATATTCTTACTCTGTCCTGGACATTGAGTTCTACCTGGATTCTATCCTCTTGGGAATTTATGTATATATATATATATATATATATATATATATATATATATATATATATATATATATATATATATTGACCACTAATATTATCTATATATATATATATATATATATATATATATATTTTACAACAAAAAAACTAAAATTACCGCAACATGGGATAGTCTATTTCAAGCCATTCCATACATGGCTGTATACCAGGGAAGCATTACCCCTAAAAAATACAACAAAGCATAATATTTACATTGGCATTTCTGCAGGAGAATTTAAAAAGAGAATCAACACACATACACACCCATTCACCAATCTAAAATTAAAACACCAAACAACCCTTTCAAAAAAATTTTGGCAATTAAAGGAAAAGGGTCTGAATCCTCAAATAAATTGAAAAATTTTAGGTTTCACAAATACCCCCAATAGTTTTAGTGATAGATGCAAGCTACGTTTAGAAGAAAAAATTAGGATAATAAAATATAAAGATCAATGCAAACTATTAAATCAACAGAGAGAACTAATCACATAATGTAGACATAGAAACAGATTCAAAATTACATAAGAATACATGTATATATATACATAAAATGGCATATATGTATGGACATGTAAATGTATATATATATGTAAATATTATAATATTTAAAAAAAAAATATGATTCCATCGCTACATAAGAGTTATCATGTTTCAAAAACGAGAGCCGAAACCCTCAATATAATTATTGAAATTAAGTTGAATTAAGGTGTCGAATCCGTTTTTTTCGACACCTTAATTCAACTTAATTTCAATAATTATATTGAGGGTTTCGGCGTTTCGGCTCTCGTTTTTGAAACATGAGAACTCTTATGTAGCGATGGAATCATATTTAAAAATTTTCTAATGAGACTTTTTATTTGTATGGACAATATTTATTTCGATATCATTTTCAAATAAAAAGTCTCATTAGAAAATATGAGAAAATTCAAAAGAAAATATGCAGGACGATGTTGTCTTTAACATTCAACACAACATGTTTAAAATATATATATATATATATATATATATATATATATATATATTTATAAAGATATATATGCATCTAAGTGTGTTGGACAGCACAATTTATTCCATTGGGTGCTCTGGTATTACCTACAATCTATAAATCTATAATTCAATTAATTTACATTAATCTTAACGGGTTTAAGTTTAAATCCCCCATCGCTTATTAATCATATTGAACACCTGTAATACAAAAACTATTTACTGTGAATCCCAGAAAAACATACTTGGGGCTCGTATAAGAAATGCTACATAATAGGAACTGATATTAAACTACAAACAATGAAAGGTTCTAGCCATAAATAAACTCCAAACCCAGACCGCTCCCCCACTCTGAATAAGATACCTTACATCCTCCACCAGTCGCTTACACAAGCCCATTCTTATTAACAAGGCGTCTACCAGAAAAGGACAGACATTGAAAATAAATTTAAAACAATGCTCCACAATAGATACTTAAGGGCTGATGATAGCTGTGTACAGGATAGCTTGAAATAGATTATCCCATATTGAGGTAATTTTTATTTTTTTACTATAAAAAATATATATGTACTGTTATAATAAATACATCAAGCTCCCTGTAGATCAGTTTTAATAATTAATATTACTAGGATCCACCAGGATTATATACCAATGTATCGCTTACCTGTACTATATATATATATATATATATATATATATATATATATATATATATAATATAAAAGGCTCAAACACTAATATTCCATGGTTATAATTTATTACATTGGAATCGTAATCACAATCCAATTCATCATGAATTGGATTGTGATTATATTATATTCTTGCTCTGTCTTGGACATTGAGCTCTACCTGGAGTCTATCCTCTCCGAAATATATATATATATATATATATATATTGACCATTAATATTATCTATCTATCTATCTCTCTCTCTCTCTCTCTCTCTATATATATATATATATATATATATATATAAAGTAGTTACTAATATATATACATTTTTTGCTCACCCTCAGTACAAGTTTGAATTATGTTATCTATCTATCTCTGTCACTCTCTCTGAGAGAATGGATTTTTATTAACCCAACAAATTTTTACCACTTTAAACATTATCAATTTTTTTTAATGGATGCTTTTATTTGAGTAGGCAGTCCATTCATTTATTAAACAGTATTCTAAATATATATATATATATATATATATATATATATATATATATATATATATATATATATATATAGAGAGAGAGAGAGAGAGAGAGAGAGAGAGAGAGAGAGAGAGAGATAGCATAATTTATAGTTTGTTCAAAACTTAAGCCCCATTCTTGGGGCTATCTTCAGCTTGAATAAGTCTGCATATACACATATGTGAGTTTGTGTCTGGTTTATAGTTTTGTATAATATATCGTTATTTGTGGAGGCTTCAAACTATCTTCTTCATTTTCAAAGAATTATTTTTTGTGAATTACTCTGCCTTGGCACCAGTGTCTCAACAGGGATGCAAGAAAAATGCAAACTCATGAGAAGGGCAAAATATGGAAAAAGCTAAATAAATAAACAAAAATTGTTTTTGCTCAGTTTGGGGTGAACAGGAAGCAAAAAAAACATGAAGATGTTTTTAAATTTTTCAATATGGAATAGGAAAAATTGTCAACACAGCAGAGCATAACAGCTTCAAAATGCTTCAATAAACTTTGTATGTTTGAAAATAGAAAAATAAAAGTAATATAACTCTGAAATAAACCAGAGTAAAAAAAATAAGTAATTTATTTTTACTCCTACGTCTTTTATACCTTTCATTTTGTTCTTTGTTCCACCTTTGTATATTTTCTTTTTCTCTTTCAAATATCTGGAGGAAGACAAATAGATTTCTAAAAGGGAATTTGTAAATTTCGCTTGAAATATTTTAATTAAAATGTTTATAAATGTCATTTTCTATATATCTTTAGATATTTATAGAAATATTAGTTTGTATGTATAGTAGATGTTGGACGGTATTTTATCACAACAGCTTTTCCTACATAGATTTAAATGGCCTTGTGTAAGAAAATGCACAGAGTTAATGTATACAAAATAAATTTTTACATAACACAATATATATATATATATATATATATATATATATATATATATATATGCACACAGATGGATGAAGGGGATAATTTAGAGGTTCCAGAGTTCAAATGTAGATATTTTGGTACAAAAAAGAGGGAGAGAGAGAGAGAGAGAGAGAGAGAGAGAGAGAGAGAGAGAGAGAGAGAGAGAGAGTAGATATCTATATGTATATTTTTGAAAGGATTTTTTTATCCGACAGTATTTCTTATTACTATAAGCATTATTTTTAGTGGGTACATTAGCAAGTTAAACATGTCTACTCACAAAAAATAACATTTATAATAATATGAAATAATGCCAGATAAAAAATAATTTTTTAAAAAACTAGTTGATTTCATTTCTTGTATGAAACTGAACCTAGCAGTTATGGATTCATAGAAATTCTACTGAGAGATGTGCTTCCCTTAAATAGGCAATTCAAACATTATTCTTTCAGACAGGTCTCTCTGGCTAAAATACAGTTTCCCTAATGAAAAAAGGGATACAGGTTTGATTTCTGCTGGTGACACAATTATGTTTAGTAGAACTTCTCAATCTAGTTGTTATTAATTTCATTGTTTAAGAAAATAAAAACTGGGATAGTAGCTCAAACACATGAACCTACTAAAAATAACATTTCTAGTAATAAAATATATATCTATATGCATTTATGTATTCAGATGTAGTAGTCACCTGATTAAATGAGTGAAAGAGGTGTGTATGTTTTTGTGTCAATGCAGGAAAGTGTGGATGTCTTTGTCACCAATGTAAATGATAGAAGGAGGTAGGTATTTTATTTGTCTATGTGAGACTGTGTGGGTCATATTTCGGCTCTGGGTATGTCATGATGACATCGGAGATTGCATAAAATTAATTTATTGATTCTGATTTAGCTTGACTATCCATATCATTATATATGTATCTAGTAAGGCAAAGAGATCCACCACAAAACTGACACTTGGTTTCTGATTTGTCTATGATAGGTGACCTCATCTCCTGGTTGCGAACAGATCTTGTTTCTGATTTGCTCACTAGATTATGATGCTTGTATCCTGGTTGGGATGGTTTCTGATTGGTTGGTTGAAATATGACTTCATCACCTAGTGATTCTGAATATACACCTATTTTTGGGGGGTTTGAGTATGACAATAAAGTATATCTGGCAGCAAGGCCTCTGATTGGGAAATTGGAGGTTTTGAGGAGTGTGGAACCATCTCTTAATTGCTGTTGTTCCCAGATCCACCCTTACCTGAAGTGGTAGCACCTGTTAGGGTCTCAGATATGGGCAAATAACAAAATCCCAAACAAAATACTATGAAAGTATAAAAATATATTTTCATAGTAAAAATACCAGCAATACAAATGTATTGCAAAAAAAATTAGCAACAATATATTTTTAAAACAACATTACCAGCAATACATTATTGGTAGTAAAAGGCATACAATTGAGTTCAAAATATATTTAGTTGAAGCCATAAAATTGTTCAAATTATTTACATTTTGCCATTGAATGACTGATGAAGGCTTATATCTCACTAAACAAAATCAACCAAGCAAACAACCAACATGAAAGAATTCTTTCATGACATTAATCCATATAATATCTTACAATTTTTAAAGAAATCAAACTATATTCCAAAATATAACTTCAACAAAACTACAACATAAAACACACACATCAATGCCTCTAGTAACCATGTCCATACAAACATGCATATATACAAAAGCTGAGCATCATCTACAATATATATCCAATTGTGAAAGCAGAATAACATATATTTTTTATTCATAACTCCCTAGAAAATTAAATTTCAGCATTAAATGACCCATAAGAACTTGATGTGCCATTAAAAACAAAACAATCAACATCTATTTTTAGAGATGATGAAATTTTGGTTTCTTCGTTATTTTCTTTCTATCCCTACATCCACATCTAAACTGTAAGAAATTATAAATGCCAAAAAATCAAATAAGAATTTTCTTTTAGTTAAGCAATGTTTTAAAAATTATCCATTTAAGAATAATCTTTTTATAATTTACCAAATGTCTTTTTTGCCATTCTCGCTGTCATTGCATCACTTAAGGATTGCTATAGCTATGGCTCCCAAAGTTTCTGTGTCTACTAATGGGATCTATGAGAACATTCTTAGTATATTAATTTTTGTTAATTGCCAAACTTGTAATGTTTTGTGAGGGCTTCAATCTACAATGTGAATATAATGCTAAACTGAACTTTTACTTGTGTCCTTCGGTTAACTCTATAAGATATTTGATCCAAGAGTTGGTAATGATTTTCAAATAAGGTAAGATTCAATAAATACATAGTTTAATTCCATGATCTCTTACAGGTCCCACTTCAACAATCCACAGGAACTAGCTTAAACTTCCGCCTGGAGTGTGGGTTTTCAACTTGCATATAAACTGTCTAAAATGACATATTTATATAAACTATACATTTTACCATATTTGATAGCATATAGAACATGTTATTCTTAAAAAAAATGACTTTAAAAAATCTTCCTACCTATTGTTCAAAAATATATACTTTTTTAAGGCAATATTTAATATTTACTGCTATAGGCAGCCATTATTTCATGAATGCTGAATGATATATGCTATCAAATACAGTAAACCATTATATATTATATAAGAGTCAAGAATAAAGTGATAATTTTTCAGAGGATGACTGTGCCAAAGATGGATTTTTGTAGTTTTTTTTTATTATCCTTTTGTTGTTGGCATATAGTATGGATTGGTAAAAAAAAGAATACATTTCCAATAAGATCAATCTTGTGCTTCTTTTCCTTGGGAAGTCTGCCTGGCTGAGGTAGTTGCCTCACTAGTTAAGCTATAAAGACTATTGGTTACAGGAGCTTAAATCTACTTTTTGTTCTTTATTTTCTCCAAATCTAGTAAAGTAAAACGAATATAGTAGCACATCAAGAATTAAAAAAAGAATGAAAGCTTTATGTTTAGATTTGAGATTTTGCAGCTGGTGTTCTTTGTAGCCCATTTGGTAAAGCATCTAACCCTGAGAAACAAGCTTCTAAGGAAAAGAGGACTGAAGTGGATTTATAACTTCCTCAAGAGTATTTATCCATAGTAAACACCAATTATCTTAATCATAATTCTATTTACCATGGTGTTAACCATTAGACCAGCTTCCTCTGTGTAAAGAAATACTGGGAATATGTTATAAAAAGAATGAGGAGTTAGATCCAGAAAGGTCAATTTTATAATGCAAAGAGGTAACAACATGGCCATTATTGCAAAAAATGGGAACAGCATTGTTGCCCATGCTGAACAAATAAGGCCCCAAGGAGATTATGATGAGGAGAAGGAAGAAGATCTTTCTGTAGGCATTCCTAGTTTTGATCTTGTAAATAAACAAGAAAATATGGCTCCACAGAAGGAGACAAATGATGGTCATGAATTATGAACAAGGCCAAGAGAATTCCATGATGTTTGATGAAGATATTGTTACATGTAAGAAGAATACTCTGCATAAAACAGGACAAACAAGATGGAGAGCTCCAAGTGAAAGAAACACATGAAGATTTCAAAAAAGGGTCAAAGTAGGAAATCAAAGATATACCAAAAATGAAGCAAGTTACCGAAGAGGCACAAGATTTACTAGGAGTATAAAACTCCTATATTTCCAGGAGATGCAGGGATATATTTACATGTTAAAGATTGACGGTTTTATGTATCCAAAGAAGGAGAATGAATCTTTGTCATAAGAGACTTCTGGATAAGATTGAATACTCTTCAAAACATCAAAACCAAAAACAAGAACAGTTAAAAAAGAAATTGGTGAAGGAGAAGCAAATAATAATTTAATCTCTACAAATATAAAAGACGCAAGAAATTATCACATGCAGCATATCGTGAGCAATTTGTCAGCATGCCAACAGATGGCCGCTTGTGCCTGATGATATATCTTTGAAAGCAGTCAGGATCACTTTTACTCATTTGCAATTACTGAAAATGAACAATCTTCACAGGTAATCATTGTTTATAAATTTAAGAATGTCCTTTTCTATAAATCTTTTTTTTTTTTTACTTTACCAAAGGAAATGATAATTTCATCAGCATTTATCACTACTATCACTTCTTCAAGATTCAATAAGTATTACAATTTAATCATCATTAAAGATTTGATAGATAAGTAAATAAAGATAATTAAATCTTTTGCCATCTAGGAGAAATCTGCACGTGATGATACAGTTTGTGGGATTCATCATGAAAATGGATGGAACATTGCATCATCTAGCTTACCAGCCTAAATGCTTAACACTCTTTAGTTATACATATACATGTTATAATATTTATTTATTATAATCTATACATGTTATAATATTTATTTATTATAATCTATACATGTTATAATATTTATTTATTATAATCTATACATGTTATAATATTTTTCAGATTTCTTCCAACACTGTCTATCTATCTATCTATCTATCTATCTATCTATCTCAGTTTCTTCATTATCTATTTATCTGTCTCAGTTTGTTCATTATCTATCTGAATGTATTCATTATTTATCAATCTGAATTTTTTCATTATCTATCTATCTATCTATATATCTATCTATCTATCTATCTCAGTTTGTTCCTTATCTATCTGTCTCAGTTTGTTCATTGTTTATCCATCTGAATTTGTTCATTATCTATCTATCTATCTATCTATCTATCTATCTCAGTTTCTTCATTATCTATCTATTTGGATTTGTTCATTATCTATTTATCTATAAATATATATAATACATAAAAGTTTAATAGTCAGAGTTGAATCAGACCAGGAAACAGTGGTATTAAAAAATGTAGAGCTTCTAACTTTAAAAATCAAGAGGTCAGTTGAATCCACTACCTTGGTTTCAAACTTACGGTATCCTCAGGCAATTTTTATCAAATGACTGCCTGAGGATACTGTAAGGTTAAAATTATAATTTTTTCAACCAGGATATTAGGGTAAAGTTTTAAGGAGACTGTAAAGACCCACAAAACTGGTATCCCTATGCACGTCATCATTTCTGGAATAGGCAGCACTTCCTACAAAATAGCTAGAGCCATAGCAAAAATATTAACCCTTCTCCTTAGAACAATAAATCCATCACATATAAAAAATTCAGGCAATCTTGATTAAAAGAGAAAATAAATGTCTGGAAAGTGCCTTGATCGCTAGTCCACCCACCGTAATTTTGTGTCCAGGCTCTTACAATATATTGTCATTCTTGGTAGATTTTCTGTTATCACAATGTGGGATAGCCAGGGATAAAGGTGATGGAGAGAAAAGGAAAAGAAAAATAATACAGATGAATTTGGCTCAATTGAAAAATATTCTTTCAAAAATTTTGAAACTACCATCATCTCTTGTTTGTACACATGTGTAGACATGGCAATATCCGATGAAAACCTGAAAGATGAAATACATCACAAAAACTTTTTTCTAATTTGTCATACTATTTTTCTAAATACTATTTGTTGATATATAAAATTATACAAAATTATATATTGTTATATCATATATATATATATATATATATATATATATATTTGTTCATTATCTATCTCAGCTTGTTCATTATGTATGTATGTATGTATGTATCTATCTATCTATCTATCTATCTATCTATCTCAGTTTGTTCATATCTATCCATCTAGCTAGCTGTCTATCACATGCTATAATGGGTTTGTAAGATTTTCCTGATGGCTGATATATTTGTACTCCATCCTGTTACTGTTCAAACCTGGATAAAATTCATAATTTCAAATGCTGATTTTCAAGGTAGGCAAATTTTCTTTGCTGGGAAGAGAATTATAGTCTCAGTTTCGATGTTTTATATTAAGCAAAATGAAATATAGGCAAAAAGTTCTTGGGCCCACTCATTTCCCCAAATATAACAAAACGGAATTGTTTTTGTTTAGGTTTCTTGGTAAGACTGTGAACTTTTCAGCACCTCTTCATAAATATCCCTATTAGTAATGAGTGTAAACTATATAAGACAATAGACATGCAAGGTTGTTAATATACATGAAATATAATAATTTTCTTTTTAAAAGACTTCATTAAAAAGTCATTTGGCAATGATTGTCAAATTATTAACATGAATACTTCTAGAAACTTCTATTATTTGCTCCTGTCTTAAGGCAGTGGCTATGTCCATCTTTTTGTTTGATAATATTTCTTTTTTTCTCTTTCTTTTATCAGATTTCATCTTTTTTTTAAAATTTCACTTTACCAATTTATTTTATTATTTTTGTTACTTTTGAGTGAGTATTTCACATTTGTTTTCTGCATGAAAATAAACCGTCAAGGTCTTTTGACAACAGTTGTTTGGAGTAGGAGAGAAATGTCATGTTTAAATCTTATTTGAAAAATTGGAAATTT
This sequence comes from Acanthosepion esculentum, assembly GCA_964036315.1. Lineage (NCBI taxonomy): Eukaryota > Metazoa > Mollusca > Cephalopoda > Sepiida > Sepiidae > Acanthosepion > Acanthosepion esculentum. Next base: position 102,100,913 of record OZ038476.1, on the reverse strand, counting down.
TTTAATTTTTTACTTGTGAAAACTAATGTTAATAAAAAATGAGGACATTTTGAATAAATTTCTTGAAGCTGTTTTGAAGCCAAATCTCATTTGAGTATTATCTGAGGTTTAATGTTCTGCCAACAAGAGCTAAGTTGTACCAAGGTCTGAAAAATGAAATAAAACCTAGTTAAAACAAAGTGGTTAATGATTTAATAATTGTAGTGCTAAAAAAATAAATGAAGGCAACTGTCTGTATTTTTTCTCTGAAAAATACTTAACTTCAAAATTTCCATATTTAACAGGCAATATTTAAAAATTTTTTTTTATTAATGTTCACCTAATACGAGGCCGAAGAGCCACTCAAGGTAGAGGTTTACTGTGTTGAGTTGTATTAGAATAAGTAAGGACACGCATTAGGAATATAAAGTTGAAGTAGACTTTAGAAGCAACCAGAAACCCAATCCTAAAGAGGAAACAAGAGATAAACCCCTACTCCTGTTCAAAAGACTGGGGAGGAGGATGAACCGGACTATAAGTGAACCTATCTGGTGGAGGATGGAAAAAAAGAAGTAAAATAAAATAGATAATTAGTGAATAAAATTTCAGAGTTTAGGCACCAGACATTAGGAGTACAGAACTGATGCAGATTTCAAGAAACACAATCCTAAACAGGAAACAAGGGATAAGCTTCTACTCCTGTTCAGAAAACTGGGGAGGGGTATGAACCAGACTTAGTATGTATCAATATATATTTTTCATTACTATAAACATTATATTGTGAGGATATATGTGCTTGAGCAGGCATCACTGTCTTTTTTTGTTTTTAACAATAATAGATATCTACTTGCCTGTTTTTTTTAGAGTTAATAAAAAAAAAAGTGCCATTGGTAGGGTTCAGACCTGCAGCCCTGTTATATAGAGGAAACTACTGCTCAGCATGAATTTAGACAACTCTATCATGAAGGGAATCATAGCAAAGCAAGGTTCAGTTACCTTTATGAAAGAAAGAACATTTCTTGTTAAGATCTTTTGAAGCCCATGTCTGCTAACTTTATATGAAAATAAAGTTACTGAAACAGTCATTTTTAAGGAAATAATGTATTTTTAATCCAACTTTATTTCACATTATTTTAAAGTAGTTTAAAAGCTGCACTCAATGTAGATTTATAAGCTAGCTCCAGTGGAGGGCTAATTGGGCCTCCACCCCAAAACTAAATGGATTTCTGGTCAGACTTAGAAAACAGTAATGATTATTTTGAAGAAATAACTTTGAATTCCTCAATTCACTTCAAAGAAATTCAAAACCTCACTTTAACACTGATTTGGGCTATAAGTCCAATTCTGGCTAAATGTTGGGCAGAAATTTCAATTTTGGCCAAAAATTGAGTTCTTCAAATCACAAACTCCACAGAACTTCAAAACTTCATGTCATGACACCTCTCACTTTGACTCTGATTCCTTGGCATTTTGGAGAAATAAAAGTGATTTCCACAATTCATAAAGTTTTGGAGATATTTTAAACTGAATTTAAAACAAAAAATTTTGAATTCATAAAGTTTTTGTGTTACTTTAAACTCAAAATATATATCAATTAAAAACTTTTAAAAATCACTAATTTTTTCAGTTATTTTAAAATTTGAATCTAACTGTTCCCTTCTAATCTTGTATTTCTTAAGTCACTGATATAATTATTATTATGGCTCTTATTACAAAAATATTACTCAAAACAAAAAAAGGCTTAAAATTGTTAATGGTCAAAAATTTTTTAATTTTATTACATTGCAGTTAAGTCAAATATCATGCTGGTTTAGCTCAAAAAAGGGTTAAACACACAAAAATGCTTTTTCGATGAAAAAGAATATGGGCATGTTGTTTTTAAAGATTGTTGAAAAGATAGTCCTAACCATAACATTAGTCAAAACAAAAATCCTTGTAATTAATAATGTTCAGATCAGATTTTATTCATATATCGAGCATGGCTAATAAAATATTATTCAGAGAGAAAAAGTTGCCTAAAGTATTTGTGGTGCATCCTTCACAAAATGGCCAGGTTAAGGATCATCAATAACATTAACTAAAATTTTCTACTTATATTTTCTTTATATAATAGCACCAACAAAAAAAGTTCAATAAAAACATTGAACACTACCAGAAAACATCACAAATGCATGAAAAGCAGACAATGTGAATAGATATTGATTAATTAGGTTAATAAATAAAGGATGACAAAACTTCAACAGAACATTATCAGCATTATGGTCTAAACAATAGCAGATGGTTAAATAGCCTTTAACTATGAACTATTGTAATCATGAGTATGACAATAAACTACAGCCAGGAGCAAAGCCTCTTGATTGGGAGATTGGATATTATGAGGAGTATGGAACTACGTCTTAATTGGTATTGTTCTCAGGTCCACCTTGACTCAGAATGGTAACACCTGTTAGTGTTTCAGCTATGGGCAAGTAGTGAACCCCTAAACAAAACCAAAACACTATGAAAGTATAAAAATACATTTTTATATAAATAAAATTAGCAACAAGACCTATTTATAGTTAAATTACCAACAATACATTTTTAAAGCAAAATAATCAGCAATATATTTTATAGTACAATTACCAACAATACATTTTATAGCAAGTGACTTAGTTGAAAGCATACAACTGCATTCAAAATATATTTAGTTGAAGTCATAAAATTAAATAACCCATAGAGATTGATATGCTGCTAAACAAAATCAACCAACCAAACAACCAACCAAACAACCAACATGAAAGAACTCTTCCATGACATTAATCCATACAACTTCTTAAAGAAATCAAACTGTATTCCAAAATATAACTTCAACAAAACTACAACATAAAACACACATATCACCATATCACTAGTAATTATGACCACAGAAACATGTATATGCACAAAAGCTGAATATTATTGACCATGTATTCAATTGTGAAAGCAGAATAACATATATCATATTTTTATTACTTCAAAGCTGCCAAGAAAATTAAATTTTGGCATTAAATGACCCACAAGAAGTTGAATAAACAATCAATCATTATCTATTGCATTTTCATGTAAAATGTTTAAAATCTCTGGTCCATCCCTTAATCACCCAGCAGATCCTCAAAAATGAATTAAATTGAAAAAATATGCCTAAAAATATATGATTAATGGAAGAATGTCTTTTAAAAAACAGATAGCCAGAAAATTTCCTGATATGACCCCAATACCTCTAACCTCTGTTATTACTGGTCAAGTCATAAAGAAGGTACTGTCTATTATGAGAACTTTTAGAACATGAATATCAAAGGCATAAGAGAGATAACCAAGCCAATGTTCAGATCTGCAGAAGACTAAAATCATAATTTGTCTTGTTGTTTCCCTTTGGCGTAATTGTTATGTCATAAAACTGTTTTTATTAAAACTCACTCTAAATTAGAGATGTCATAGAAATTTAGGGATTTTTCTTTGGTATCAATTAATCAGTACCAACCAACCAAGCAACCAACCAGTAATGATCTCCAGATAAGGTTGGTCAGTTAAGTGTATTCCTTTTTTGTTAACCAATCCATAATACTAGTCCTTTACCAGTCTATCATGCTAGTCATTAGCATCCTGGTTTTGGTACTGATATAATCAAAGGAAAAGTTATAGTAACTTCCTGTTATGATATTCCTAACTAGTTTTATTGGCACATTCAAAAACTAAAATAATTTAATTTTATGACTCCAACTTAAACTTAAGTACCTTTGAGTTTCAAATAGATGGGGCTGGGCAATTATTCTTTTCGGGAGAAAAATCTGCCACAGACATCCTCATTTCAACCATCCCTTTTGTTAACTATTAAAATGAAACATTTTAAGCTAGAATGCTCACAGCCTACATTAAAGGATGGAAGCTGGAAGTTAATTTTTTTGAATATTTAATAAAGGGGTGTTTTGAATTAGGATCTTTTTATGCAAAAGTGTAATCTCTGGAATAGACTTTATCAGATCAACAGATGGTAGCTTGACTGGCATTTACTATGGTGTTCTGCTTTTATAGCAGTATCTCATTTACATACAATACTACACCTCCCTGAACTGATCTTTGACTTCTTCTAATTATTCTTCTTGGGAATCTAAACTTTTTTTTTCTTTTTTGATGTGTATCTTGATTTCTTATAGGGGACCAATGTCTGAGTTCATTTTCCTCTTTCGACTCCTTTTTAGATTTCTGGTCATTATCATTCATGGATTGTTCAGTTTCATTAATGGATTCATTAGTCCCCTCCTCCCCTTCATGTTCTTCACCTTCAGATTCTTTATCCATTTCTATATGTTTGGGTTCCATTCTGAATTGGTCTGCAATGGCCAGTACATTTTGTACATTTTTCACTAGTATTGCTGCGTTATGTCCTTTCTGTACTACAAAGTTCACCTTCTCTGGATGAGATTCTTTGTCTTTTTATTCCACACACTTTCATTTGTTGAAAATGTCATTGTTATGGGAGCTCTGATCTGTCAACCCATTAATGAGGAAGGACTCTGTTGTCTGTTGGCATGTAGAATTGTCTTATAGCTTAACAATAATCTTGGTAAGTAACTCTTTATATTATCATTAGATGGGGAAAATGCTTTCAGTCCAATTTTCACAGTCTGCACCATTCCTTTTGCAACTCCATTCAATTGTGGGTGGTATGGGGGTGTTTTATAAAGGAAGCATCTAATATGCTTTAACCACAAGCACAGACTTTCCTCGCAATATTCTGTTGTATATCTGAGACTAAAGATTTAGGTACCCCATTCCTTGAAAATATTGTTCTTAATATTTGTTTTAAAGTGGTAGCTTTTCTGTCAACAACCTTAATTACTTTGGGCCACCCTGAAAATGAGTCCACTAAAATTAAAAATAGCCTCATGCTTTTAATATGAGCATGATTCATGGTTCTTTTTCTTTAGGCCACAAATAAATTTTGTTTTGCAAAAAGTTTTTATTCCAGCACATTTTGGGCATCTATTTACATAGTCTTCTGCATCTCAAGAATATCTTGGACACCACACTTGTAATTTTAATCTCATTTGTATCACTGTTATACCACATCATCATGTACACCTTTTAGTACTGCTTTTCTTAAACTTTGTGGAGATAATATATCAATATTGCTTATTATGCCTTTCTCTACAGTTAACTTATGCCTTAATTCCTTGTAGGGTCATTCTGCCATTGAACAATTGTTCCATGTTTTTTTTTTATTCTGTCTGAAATTCTACTTAACACTGGATTTTGTATGGTTTCCATTCTGAGTAATTTAGGAGTAACACATCTGTTTTAATCCAGTGCAGTATTTTATCTTCTGGATTTTCAGACATTTCTAATTTTTTACTGTCGAAATTTAGTCTGGATAGCACATCCATGTGTGGAATCATGTTCTTCTTTATGTATATCATGTCAAAATTAAAGGTCATTATTTTTATAGCCCGTCTTAAAATTCTAGAAGATGTGACTTTTTGTAATTCCTTTCTGTGGTTAAATATAAACTCTAAAGTTTTGTGATCTGATTTTAACAAAAACTTTTGTCCTAACAAAAGATTTTGAGCTCTTTCTGTGTTCCATAATATTGCTAATGCTTCTTCCTCAATATTTGAGTAGTTAACTTCAGCTGACATTAATTTTCTTGACAGGTACATTATTGGATGACCTTCTTGAGATAAAATTGTAGCTACAGCATGTTCATTTGCATCCGTAGTCAATGTCACTTCTTTTTTTGAATCAAATATTTTTGCAATCAGCTTTCTTATTAGTGCCTTTTTAAGCTTTCAAAAGCTATATTTTGCCTTTAAGTTCATGTAAATTCTGTATTTTTTTTTCTGCAAATGGTTCTATTAGGTCAGTGTATCTAAATAGATATTTGCTATAAAAACTGGTCAATCCCAAAAAAGATTCTAATTCTTTTTTGTTGTAGATACTTCTGATATTTTATTTATCTGTTTATTGACTGGCAAAATTCCTTCTTTAGATATTTGGTATCCCAAATACAATATTTTGTAGCAAATTAACTTACACTTATCACTATTTATAATCATTCCAGCATTTTTAATTTCTTTAAAACTTGTTCAGTTTTTTAAAATTCCTCTTTACTGTAAGCACCTATGCCTATATCAACTTGATATATGATTATATTTTTTACCCTCTCTGATAGAACTTTCTCAGTTGCCTTTTGAAAATATGGCTTGAAGTTTTAACTTGAAACAGAAGACGAGTCCATCTTAGTAAGCCTATTGGAGTATTAATTATAGGGACTTTTTAAAATTTTCTGTCAATTTCTATTTGGTTATATGATGATTTCCGGGCAATCTTGGCAAAGTATTTCATTGCTGCTAATTCATGACTTACCGTTTCTATGTTAGGTAAGGGAAATGAATCAGAGCATATTTAATGATTCACACCTACTTTGTAATCCCTGCATATCCTCAAATCGCCATTGGGCTTTCGTATTGCAACAGTTGGTGAAGTCCAACTGATATCACCTTGGGTAGCCTTTTCCAATATGCTCTAACAATTTTGCCCCAGCCCCTCAACCTCCGACGTCTTACTCTCTGGGTTGAGGTGTCTACTTGGTCCTAACCGAACTTAAGGGAGTGTCTGTAGGTCCCCTGAGCATCCGTAGATCATTCGACTGGGCCACTGGTTTAATCCTGCTTCCTGCCCACATTGTGATTTGTTTGATCCAGAAAGCAGAAGTGAGGGTTCATCCATTCATGGTCAACTGAAGATGAAAGACATGGCTGGAGAGTCTGTGCTAAGAAATTTAGAATGCAGCAAAAAAAGAATTAATATCTGCAGAAAGCCAGACAAACAACTATTTAATTGTTGAATTGTTAATGTCTTTTATATAGCAGAAAAAGAATAGTATAGAAAAAAAACGGGTTACAGAAAAGAAAAGTATTTGATGTAAAAAAACTCATACACTGGATTCTAGACACAGAGAGAGAGTGTATTTTGATTAACTTGTCATTAAATCATCTCAGAATGATATACAACTCTTGCGATAGAGGGATAAGATTTCTGTGCAGGGTTTAATGTTTATAGTAGTGTTCCTCCTCAGCAGTAGTAACAGTAGTAGTAATATTCATGGTAGCAGAAGCAGTAGTACTTAAATCAACAGTACAATTTAGCGGACGCTTTGTTCTAATATCTGACGTCACTTCCTCTTCTCCTCGAGTCTCCAACTCGACTCTCCACTGTTTCTAGCCCAACTCTTGCCCAGGCTAATTCTCTTCCCCAGTCTTGCCAAGAATTTTCTCCCATCTCTCATGTAGCGCCGTGACTCGTAACAGTCGACGCAGGTGCCCATGCGCGTGATGGCAAGCATGCAACGACGACAGACCGACCGATCGCGGCCTCTTCCATCTCTCTCTTCCGTCTGCCACTTTTCCAGCATAACTGTGCATTTATATAGAAAAACCCAGCTGGTCATAAACAACCCTCTGTCCCACCACCTTTCACATTATCATCACGAGGTTCTGGCTGCTTCAACCAAAATCATGTGAATTCTAAAGGTCCTTCTTGCTTACTCAGCTCTATTCCAGGTTTTAACCGATAAAAATTATTTCGACTATTTCCATTGTCTTCTAAGGACCCAAATTCCATTGGGTACAACTTTTGCCCTAGATCAAATTTCCCATCAGTAAACAAAATGCTCTGATCTAATTTCACTACTCAGATCTAACCAATTTCAATAAAAAATATACGTGTGTGTGTGTTTCCCAGACTCTCTCTCTGTTACAATGCATTTTTCTACCATTTACTTTAGTTTTGCAAATACCATGGGTAGAATTTGAATAGGTATTCTTCAAGATTCAAAATCGATCAAGTGACTATTTTCTTTCAGACAGATACTCACTTTATATAATTTATATAATAAGTTCTACCAAATTTATACAGTTTATTAATTTCACTGTATCCACTTTTAAAACATCTCTTCCCAGGAGTCCATGATTTTTTGTGCATTCTATAACAGTGATGGGAATAATTTTAAAATGCTTTTTTTGTTTTGAAAGTTCCTTCAAAGGAGCCTAGAGTTTTGATGACAGATGCATCAAATTGATTAAAATTAAGAATACTTTTTCTCAATTTGGGCTTACCCATTTTTCCCAGAAATTTCTTGGGATCAAGGTAACATTTCTCCCTGTGTTAACGTGCATGGGAAAAGATATGCCATTCAATTTAACTGACTCTATAATTTTGCAGGTGTTCTTATTGAATATATGTCTGTATTTTCAGTATGAGGATTTATATTTTCTACCCTTTCTATTCTTTTTTGTATCTGCACACAAACTTTTACAGTTTAAACATAATTTTCCTAGTGTTCGACATTTGCTTTAGTTTCTTTTGTGTTCTTTGTTGCAATATTTGCACTTAATTAGGACTCCAGGTGTGGTGTATACTTCCACATTGTTTTTAGAATTATTAAATTCATTAATTAATTATAATTGCTGCAAGAATTCTACACTTGCTTTTAAATTCATATCATTCACTTGTAGCCATTCTAGGATCTTATGTTTGTATGTAACATCATACATACCTTTAGTTAATCTTAGAAGGATCAATTTATCTCTAGACATTTCTCATAAACCCTGTTTTTCAAATTCGCAATATATTGACGCTTCTTTCAATCTGTGCAAATATGGCATTATGGTTTCATTTGGGTTATATCTATTTTCCAGAAATTTTGTTCTCTCTGCAATAACCAGCTTCTTTTTTTGGTCACATGTTTCTTTTTATAATGGTTGAAATTTCCTCATATATTAAGTCTTCCAGTATTTTGGGATACACCCTAGTGAATATTTTCTGTATGGCTTCACATCCTGCCAAAGCCCAAATCAGTAATTTCATTCTTCCCTCTGGAGGCTTTCTTGTCTTTCAGTTTCTTTAGCCCAGTCAATGCTGTGAAACATCTAATCCAAATTTCTATGTGCTCCAGTTCATCCAACATGGTTAGTGATCCTATCAGTAATGCCACCTTGTTATGAAGTAGAATAATCTCTGGAATAGACATTGTCAGGTCAACAGATAGAAGGTTTATTGTTGTGTTAAAAACAATTGTGGTACAAGGCCAACAGGGAAGTAGGGTAAGGCTAGTCAACATTAACTATCCTAGACCTAGCTAATCCAATTCATGACTCATTCATGCATTACAATTTACTCATTCACCACAAGAACTCATCCATCACCATTCAATCCTACATATACCACAATACCACATATTCATAGAGAACCTAGAAAAAAAATGACATAAAAATTTCAACAATTCAAAAATGTTTCTTTTTATTTTTTTCTTATAAAAATATAATGATCATGAAATGATGGGGGAGGGGATGAAACCAAAAGAAAAACTAAAAAATAACAAAACATTCAAACTAAGCATGACAGATGTTAGTAGGACCTTTCCATCCAACGAAAATAAGAGTGGTCGCTGTATTCTGCCTTTAGGCAGAATCAAGCAGTTTACTTACTAATGAAGAGGGAAGCATAAAAAATTAAATGACGGAGTGGGGAAATGAAAGACTGGTCCAGTTGAGATGAAAAAATAAAAAGGACAAAAACAAACTGGGGAGGTTGGGAATCTTGACATAACAAAAGAGAATGTTGGGAGCAGGCTAAGAACAACACTTACTCACATTAACTAGGTAAAATCTATCTTAACCATAGGAGGGTTCAAAAGAAAACACCCTATTGAATCAAAGGGGACTTAAAAAAAAAATCAAAGTTGGCTCTGTTCAGACTTACTAAGTTCATCACCTTTTGCTGAAATCTATCTATCAGTTCTGATCTTCATCTTGAGCTGATGCACAAAGAATCTGACCAGATACTGATGAGAATAGCGCTTGTATTGCAAAATTCACTCCATCTGCAATGCCCACACCACTATTCTTGCCACAGCTAGCAACATGAGAAATGCCATTGGTTTCACCCCAGAGAATGGGGGCCACACATTATTACACACATATGCAAGATCAAGGGATATGAGATGTTTGGGATTGATATGAGTCATCAACTCACCAACATAGTTCCAGAACAGGCGCACCTGAGGACAATGGTAGGTGTGTGAAGCTGTTTCTCTAAACGAAGGTCACACTGATAACAGTTGGGCATATCTGCTCAGCCTCCTCTGAAGGTTACATCATTGAGAGATAACATATTCTGAATCAATCACCAGGTAAGCAGAAACTCAGGGTTGGTGTGGCAATCCGCCACTGGTGCCCAAGACCAGAAAAATGCAACTCGGTTGCCTACAAGCCAAACCATACACAGAGAGGATCCTTTGTGACTCCCTTCACTAATTAATGATACAGTAGTCTCAAGTTAATCTTAGCCCCTGTCACCTTTTCATACTATTCAAGCACCTTCCGTACCACCCAATGTTGCTGTGGCATGACATGAAAATGGATATGGCATATGCAGAAACCCTGGCTCAAGAGCCTCCAGAGATAGCGATTCCAAGTGGGGCTGGATGGCATGTTCTTATCTGTCAAAGAAGAGGCTCCAGTGCCAAAGCATAAAGTAGGGAGCAACAGTGGGCAACCCTGTCAGACTGACTGTGACAGCACAAAAGCACACAACCGCTTTTTATTTACCTGTACCACAGGACTGGGGGAGTGATAGAGGAGGCTGATCCACTTGCAGAAGTTGGGTTTGAATCCGGCAGCCTGCAGGGCACCTGCCAGGTACTGATGGTCAACCCTATCAGACACCTTGAACTGATCGAAATTGATTAGTGTAGCTTGATTATCATCTTTTACACCATCTAGAATCATGTGAATCAGATGCAGGTTGCTCTGAATTGTTTGTCCCTTCACAGCACAAATCTGCTCGAGTCCCAACAAACTCTAAGCAACCAACTGCAAATGCTCTGTCAAGATCTTGGCCAAAATCTTTAACTCTGTGTTTAGTAGAGTTATGGGCCTGTAATCATCTAAATTTCACCCACTACCCTTGCTCTTTTTTAACATTATGGTCACACCCCTAGAAATCTGGTCAGGGATGCCAGAACCAGTTGTTGAACATGACAGTTAAAATTGGCACAAAGATGTGTGACAACCTCAAGTACAATTCATAGGGTTGATCATCAGGTCACAGACACTTGTCACTGCCAGCCCTATTCAAATCCAAGTAAACTTTGCTCCCTGTGATCTCACCCTTGCAGCTAGCCACTTCAGTTGGCTCAAGCCAAGGAAAATCAGTCAAATAACTATGAAGCTCTTTGACACAGAGACCAGGCTCCTTGGTAAATTGGTTCTTGAAATGCTACTGAAATGTCTCGCACATGTCTTTGATCAACCTCAGAGTTTTCCCCTCTAGGGTACTGACCTCCCAAATGTATCAATTGGAACCTCAACAAATCTCTTCTGTGCCCATATTCACAGCTTTATCAGACATCTTGTTTAACCTATGTCTAACTACCTGACCCCAGGTAGAACTCGCTAACTGCACACTCCAGAGCCTGTCTAGCTAAACCTATTTGTAGGGATCCCCCCAAGTCTCCACCTGGGACAGACTATCCTTGAGATTCTTCAAGTTTTTAGCCTTATCTAGAGCTATATTCAGTGGTGGAGGACCGAATGCTATCCTTAAGCCTCTCCAACCATTTATTCCAAATAACCACCCCCCATTAGTTCCCACTGTACTAATCTAATTAGCTGTTGCTAGAAGTTCTGCTTGAACAGTAAAGACAGATTGAACTTCCAGTGTCCAGCCATTCTATACCTAGCACCTTACGCCATCCAAGCATAGACAAGTCTATGGTCTGAATAGCCTAACCAGTGGAACAATCTAGCAAATCTAGATCAACCCTTCTCACTAACATTCTATTCAGGTAGCTGGCTATCGGGGTAGACAACCACTTATAAGCCCATATCTGTATTTACATTATTCGGACTATTGTCCTCATCTTTGTCGCCATATTTGTCACAACGTTTCGGCCGTTGTACGCTCCGGCCTTCTTCAGGTGGTTGGAATTTCGAACCGAACCCTTTATTTCGATCACTGGGGTAGACTGTTCTAGTTCCACGAGCCATGTTTGATGGATGTCAGTTATCAGTTATCTCCTGGTAATTTTTCCCTCTGAAAGTTCTCCACTGTGCCATATTGAACTCACACTCTTTGGGTCTGTCACTGGATCTAACCAACGCCTTTATCCACCGTACCATGTGTCCTTGAGGACATCTGGGTATGAATTTCTGAGAGAAATATAGACAAGCCCATATCTGTTTCTCCCCCATTGGGTGATTGACCAAACGAGACCAAACTCATCGATCAGATCAACCAAGTTACAATTGTCTGGCCTGCCACTAGCTCCCTGACCCCTGTCTAATTTGGGGTTCAGAACAGAATTCTAATCACCTATTAAGACTAAGCACAATGAATTCACTAGGAATGGCCCCAACCAAAGGAAAAAGGAGACATGCTCCATCTGATTGTTGAATGCATAAATTGCAATGATCCAAAACAAACTACTGCTCATGGCAATATTGGTCATGATCAACTGCTGCCCTTCTTGCATTGACATGGATGAGGTCCACCTTTGCACCTCGGGTACGTTTAACCAGCAAGGAAACACCTCTGTCCATCTGGTCCCTGTATGCTGAATAGACAACAAAGTTGCTAGACAGTACACAAGCATTAACATAGCAAACAAAGTGTGTCTCCTGGATCGCAGCCACATCTACACTGGAGGACAGGAGATCACGAAGCAGGAAGGCAGCCTTACTCTGATCTCTCAAGCCCTTTGCATTGAAGCTGCCCAGCTTGATAGATTTTCTAAGCAAGTTCCCTTAAATGCAGACTGGACAGAAATCTGCAGGAGTCAGGACCCTGACAGATTATCCTAGGCTCCTAATCCGTTCATTGGTTCCAATACTGCCAACATCTATTAGATAAGTTAACTTCAGAGCTCTGTATAACAAGGGATGGATCAAACTTGGGCCCTCCCTGAACCAGTTTTAGCTAATTTTTGAAGTTCCAGAGGCTCTACCTGGGCCATCCAGAGCTTTGGGAAGGAGTCCTTGGTTGCTGTGATGATGTTCCAGGCTTTTGTTCCTGCAATTCTTACTACGGTTATGACCCCAGGTGCATTATCAAAGTTCCTGGGATCACCAGTCGATTTGCCATCAACAAACGTTAACTTAAACAGGGTCTCAAGAGAGCCTTCCTCTGGGATGAGAGATCACTCTTAAGCACCTGTTCATTCTCAGGGGTGTTGTCAGACTTTTCCTATTCCACTGCTTCTGCAATTACCGTTGTTGAGTGAGGCTGTGGGGCTATGTTCTTAGTGGGGAATACCTTAGACATATGTCCTACAGCATCACAGGACAAGCAGTGGGGTTGACGACTCTCCACAATGATGATGATTGTCTGACCACAACATGTCAACATGTCAGGTACCTCTAAAAAACACTTATGGGACATTGTTACCTGCAGGATTATATCCCCGGTGGTAATGCCTGATTTACTCCTTACTGATGCAACCTCCTCCACCTGCCCCTATTCTGTGAAGAAGGCTTCCACAAGGTCCTCTACATCCATGTACACCCTATGTAAAGTGATCTTGGTCCTTCGGGTGCCCATATACTCCATTTGCATCATCACTGACTTGTAATATGTAATATTCAGACCCCTTTTTTGGGGGCTTGTCTACCGTCTATGCTGAGGTATGGGGACTTACTGGTTGATACAGCTGCTGAGAAAACTCAACCATTTTGGCTGAGGCCACACACAAAAACAAATAGCTCGCAAGACAATCGCATGTGCTAAAGAAACTAGATAATACAAAAATTAGACAAAATAAAACAAAATCAAAATGCAAAAATAAAACTTTCAAATAAAGTTTTAATTAAGGAAGGAAGGCAAACAAAGTAACACAAGAATAAAATAAAATAACATACAAAGTAAAAATCAAATACAAAAGAACAATTAAACTAAAGAATAACAAATTGGTTTACAGAAAAGAAAAATAAAGAAAAAGAAGAAAATTAAAAAATTCACCAAAGTTAACATAAAAAAAGCAAGAATAAGAAACACCTACACTGAAAGCGCGCACACTCTTTCACTACAGTAGTCCATGCCTGTCCGAGCCAAACTGTCATGTACTGACTGAGTTGTCCTAGAGTCATGTACAGATTGGGTTGTTCTGCCAGGTCAACAGATGATAGCTCAACTGGCATTCGCTATGGTGTTCTGTTTTATAGTATTATCTTATTTACATACAATACTACAGATGTCTTGGATGGATTTTTTTCAAAAAATAGAATAATCATCTGAGCTTGTTTATTTAAAACACAAGGGTAGTTCCGTAAAGTGATATCCCACATATATCTAAAAAGAAAACTGTTCAGAAGTTTGATTTTCATTTTATTTTAATCTGATATAAATTAATTTATAAGATAGAAAAATTCCATTTCAGAATTTGACTTTAATGCTATGGTTAAGTAATAAAAATTTAAATTCAATACTTAATGTAAAACTACTGTTTAGCGATTAAAAATCCAAAAGAGCCTTGAAAATATACTTTAAAATAAAACTGTTAAATAGATTCCAATCAACAATTTATTCACATTGTTTATGTGTTCTGATTTAAAAATAAAAGGCAACAAATTAAGAAGTTTTGTAAAGACAAATATAGTGAGGCAGATGGACAGATGCCAGTTTTAGATCAGATTTTAATTTTAGCACTTTTTAACCTCAGGGACTAAAACTTGAAAATATTTGCTTTTATTGATTTCTTTTATAATTAAAATAAACTCAAGTCAAGAAATCTTTTAGGAATTAAAGCACAAGACTTAGAAGATTATTATTATTATTTCTTGTTATGAATGCATAATAGATAATATGAATCTGTTTGCGTGCAATTTTTATGAAATAACGAGACAGGCAAAGTATAGGTCAAAGCACTTGCAGGTATAGCTCAGTAGTTAAAGCATAAGGTGAAAGGCTGAGAAACTTGAGATTTTGTCCCTAGGAGAAGACACAATTTTTATGAAATAACAAAACAAGCAAAGTATAGGTCAAAGCACTTGCAAGTATCGCTCAGTACTTAAAGGCTGAGAAACTTGAAATTTTGTCTCTGGTAGAAGACATAACTTTTTATTTTATTTTCATCTAGCACAAAGATAATTTGATATCTTAACAAAATGGATCTTCAACTAATATTCTGCTTAATACTTGTAAAATCCATAAGAGCAACAGTTTAAAAATATGAACTGATCAGATAGAGAAAACTTATTTTTTTCTTTTTCAAGAAATTGTTTAATTTTCAATATTCAAATTTTATCTTAAAAATATTACATCTTATTATATAAAAGACAATGATACATTTGTTAGTTTGGCCAATATCTAGGCCCAAGATCCAATCAAGGTAGATTTTCCTTTTTACTAAAGTAAAGCAAGGCAATAAAGCAACTAAGATGCAAAGTGTTCTGAGAGAGAGAAAGAATCTAAGATAAACATTATTGAGTAGAGGGAGAATAAAAGATCATGATTCAAGGAGAGAAGATGATGACTGATGTGGCATTTAAATTAAAGCAAGAAGCTGGAAGAGAGTTCCAGAACAGAAAAGTGTAAGAGAATAAATTGTTAACATAGAACATATTATTACATCTAGCCATTTCAGTTCTCAAATGATGAGACTTAACTGCCAGTCTAGTGCTGCATTCAAATTTGTGAAAGCTGATGTACCAAAGAGGAAAGCTCATCAGAACAATTACCTTGAAAATATTTACAGAAAAAGCACAGGCAAGCTGCATTACATCAGTGGGAGAATATCAAGTCTGGACTGATAATATTGCTAATTCTTCTTTGGATTTTATCTAGAATCTCTAAATACATAGCAGAAGCACCAGACCAGATGTGACATAAATATTCAATGTATGGATATAAATGTGTAAGATAGATTCTGCAGAGAAAAATTGTTTAAATATGTAAAATAGATTCTAATTGTCTAGCTTAACACAGTGAACCAACTTACCTAGCAGCAGACCTAGCAATTGATTCAATATCATAGACATTAGCTTTGAGAAGATTCTCCTTCTTGTCAAAGGAATATATAAATGGAGGTGATTCAAACCTGTGGATAAGCAAAGTGGGTCTTGGTTTTAAAGTATTCATTTAATGGCACTAAAGAATGGAGCTTCTCAGAATATTTGCCATGGAAATAATGATATAATAACACATTGCATCTATGGGGAAAAGGGCTGTATGGTGGAAAATAAGTCATCCCACTAAAGGCTGCATGAATGTTTTTGAACTCTGCCAAGGCTAGAAAGTGAAGATTAGGCAGCTTCAGCCCAGATATAGCAGCAATACTCCATTTTTAGTCTGATATGGCTCTTGTAAAGAGTGAACATGGCAGAAGGTGTCAAGTACTTTCTGGAGCAGTATAAGTATTATTAAGAGAGAAACTATTTTTCCAGCATTATAAGTGATGGATCATACTTAAGATCTGAACCAAACTGTTTATTTGAACCCCTGACCTGCAGGTAAGCAGACAAGTCACATATTAATACTCTAGTATATTATTATTTTGGTGACATTAACTTTGGAATACCCCATTCAATTAGATGGTCAGTTTAGTTCATACAATAATAATAATAAAGTATAAATTAAGTCCCTTATTTTATAACTATCATGGCTACTGAAAACTATGATATCACCAATAGGCGGTATTTAAACCTTAGTGCAGTAAATTCCTCTCTTTTAATCTCCATGCAGTAAGGAAAATCACCATGCCTCTGTCATATAGCCTTCTATAGTTTTGAATTCTTTGTATTTTGTATCTTGCATTTGTATTTCTTCCATTGCAAGATGATTTCTAAATTGCATAACAAAAGAACTTTCTACACAGACTCATGTCGACTATGTAAGAACTTTAAAATAATAACACACTAACTTCAGATTTTCTATTCTTTATTTTTTGAAGTTTATATTTATTTCTAGGCACCACTTTTCTTTTATTTTAATCATTTCACCTGAAGCAAGGCAATAAAGCCACTAAGATGCAAGGGGATTACCGGGTGTGAAAGAAAATAAGGAAATGGAAAACATTATTAAGGAGAGAGAACAATAAAAGAACAGGAGTTAAAAAGACAAAAGATAATGATTGAAATTTCATTTAAATTTTTCAAGATCAAAGTTGACTGGAAAGCAAGAAGCCAGAAGAGAGTTCCGCAAGTGAGACCTGTGAGAGAAGAAACTGTTAGCATAGAACTTATGGTTACATTGAGCCATTTAAAATGTAAAATGACGAGACCTGACTGCCATTCTTATAAGCTTATATTTATTTCTCTTTTCAACAAATATTGATTTGCTAAAAGCAATTTAAAGCAATGAAAACTAAATTTAACATTGTTTGAAGTTTTATTCCATTTTAACAAGACAGTCATGTGAACAGGTCTTGTCATTTGAAGTTATAGGATTTGTGTTCTCACCTTAAAACAACAAAAATAATGCACTTTCGAAATTCAGAAAAAGATAAACCTTAATTTTTTATATTTTTAATGCTTATCACTTGTTTTGTCTTTATGCAATTATATTTAAAAATATAATTGCATAAAAATTAAAATATATTCATGAATTTTTTTATAAGTAATAACTAGTATCATAAATGTCAAAGGAAGCTTTCTTTGGAGAGAAAAAAGGTTACTTGATGCAAATATGTAATAAATAAGAAAATAATATTTTAGGAGTGGTCAGGTTTTGGTTGTGACCTATCTTCATTTATATGTCATTTCTTTTCAGGATATATATGATGGAAGCTCTTGACAACATCTGTAACAGTTCTTGAAGGGTGTGGTAAATACGTTAGCAGAATTAGAGACCTTGCTACTTAATAGTAGTATGGTAGAAGCTATCTTTTTATGTGCAGTGTTCCCTCAGAACATAGGTGATCATTGCTCCCCACAACTTCCCATCTCTTGTAGCTCTTAATAAATTTTGTCTTTCTTTTATTTCTCCTAAACCCTACTTCACCATTCATTTACTCAAGATCACTAAAT
This sequence comes from Acanthosepion esculentum, assembly GCA_964036315.1. NCBI lineage: Eukaryota > Metazoa > Mollusca > Cephalopoda > Sepiida > Sepiidae > Acanthosepion > Acanthosepion esculentum. The sequence continues at coordinate 102,082,899 of OZ038476.1, read as the reverse complement.
ATGTTATGTGTTGTTTTCCTCTTGCCCTCAATCTGTTCTGTGAGTATCAGATTTTCTAAGTCCTCTTTCCTCATTGCAACTATCTCTTCCTGATGTCAAGTATAAGTTTCCTTTTTGTTTCCATTTTCTCTAAAACTTTGTCATTGCTCACATTTTCAGTCCAGGGTATCCTCAGCATCCTTTTGTAGAACCACATTTCAAGACTCCTCTTCATCTTTGAGGAGATTGTCCAGCACTTACTACCATACAGGAGGAGAGATATCACATAACAGTTTAATACACTTTTCCTTTTTTCTAGCAAACGTTTTCTATTTCAGTTTCGATTAGATTTTGGAATGCATCTTTGGCTATTGCAATGCATCTTCAGATTTCAGTCATACTTTCCATCCCCTGTTAAAACACTTCCCAGATATTTAAATTTCTACACTTGTTTGATTTTGGTATCTTCAATTTGCAATTTGCACTTTGGGTTCACCCTTTTGCTAACAGCCATGCATTCTGTCTTCTTGCAGTTGATGTTTAATACTTTCTTCTTGCTTTCCTTCACTACCTTCTGTAGGGGTTTTTGTTTGTTAAAATAATAGGATAATTTTTAATGTGCCATAAAATATAAAAGTAGACATTTATCAAATATATACATATATGTATTTTGTGTGAGTTTGCTACCATGTTACCCTTTAGGGTAAGAAAACTACCACATGCTCTTTTAGCTACTACTGATCTATGAGTTAACACAGTAAATATCTACTCTCTAAGTTTGAAATATTTAACACACGATGTGCCCTTTATAATTTCTTTGAGTTGTTCTACATTGTTATTGTTTCTCTTTGAAAACCATTTTCCTTGTATAATTCTTTGAAATCTATTTTGTTTGTCCATTTCCCTTTTGAGAGATATATTTGTTATTTGTTTCTAGTTTTCAAGGTGTAATTCCTAAATAAAGTATGAAGCTTGGTCCTTTTTTTTTATTGAGACCAATGGTCGGTAAGAACTTACTCTCTTTTGTTGACTCTTTGACACTCTTCTTTGTTCTGCTACCTCAATTTCATCAAACGCACTGTCTTCCCTGCTTCTTTTTCCTTTAGCATGCTGAGTATTAAATTCTCCAAGACTTCTTTCCTCATTATGTGTTCCAAAAGTTTCAGCTGTCTCTTTCTGATTGCTAGCAGCAGTTTCTTTATAGTTTCTATTTTCCTTAAAACCTTTTTTTAAATCATTTCACCTCATGCAAGGCAGTAAAGCCACCGTGACATAAAGGGATTATTGAGTGTAAAAAGATGAGAAAAAAGAGAAAATTATTAATGATCAAGAACAATAGAAGGGTAATCAAGAAGACAGTAGATAACAATTGACATTGTGTCTAATAAGGATGTTGATGCATAAGCAATTGGTTTGTTGTTTTGCATCAGTGCAGCTCCAAGTCCTTTCAGGCTTGCATACGTTTGTAGAGTTGGCATCTCGTCTGTATCAAAATATGTAAGAGTTGAATTTTGGCTAATCCTTGTTTTGAGACTTTTAAATCTTTGATTGTGGTGTTCTTCCCACAGAAACATTGCTTCTTTCTTTAACAAACCTCTCAGAGTGAATGTCTTGTTGGCCAGGTTTGGAATGAATGGTGACAAGTAGGTAAGAAGACCTAATAATTCTTGTAATTCTTTCTTTCATGTTGGGGATGGCATGTTACATAAGTCATTGATCTTTTCTGGGTTCAGACTAACAGCATTTTCATTGTATATCATTCAGATAGAAAGGTCTGCTTTTGGGCTTGATTTTGCATTTTATTGAGTTTAACACAAGATCATTATCTTTTGTTGTTTCTTGTGCAAGATTTTGTCATGCTCTTCTGATTTGGCATAGGATTTTGGCAACATCATCAGTGATTCCTACTGCACTATCGACTTGCTCAAGGATCTGGTCCATCTTCATTTGGAAAATATCCTGAGATATGCTCAATGCAAATGGTAATCTCTGGAAACAGTATCTTCCATAGGGTGACTGGAATGTTGTTAGCAACTGAAAGTTACCCTCCAAGTGTATAGATTAGTAACTAGTTTTGGCATCAAGCTTGTAAAATAATTTGGCACCTGCAAAGTGATGTGATAGCTCTTCTACTGTAGGGATTTTGTGATATGGTCTTTTGAGTGTTGTGTTTAAGTGTCTTGGATCTAGGCAGATTCTTAGACTTACATCCTTTCTGTGTGTGTATGATAGGCTTGAAACCCAGTCTGTTGGTTCTATCACTTTTCTGATGATATTGTTTTTTACCATTTTATCAAGCTCTTGTTTTATGAAGTTCATTAATACAATTGGAGTTTTCCTAGGTACATCAATCAGTGATTCCTACTGCACTATCATCATTGGTTGTATATTCTCATTGACAGAGAGTTTTACAGGCCCTGGCATAGAGCCAATTTTGTTGAAGTGATCTGGGTACATGTATATAAGCTCTGCAATTGTATTTATCTGTTTTTGTTGTGTTTTCTTTTTTTACTGTGCAATGTAAGGTAATTAATTTAAGCTGTTCTAGTGATGGTATTCCTAGAACTGCTGATCCTTGTACATCCACTACGTAGAAGATGCTGTTATGCGTTTGCATTGTTGTATTTGCATAGTATTCTGATGCATTTTATTGGTGTGCCATTGTATGCTACCAGTTTTGGTTTGTTTGGTTTTGTTTTCCATTCTAGAAAACCATCAGAGTCTAGTTTTTTCTGGAAACATTCTGCAGAATGTACTGACAGGTAGTGTATTTCCTTGGGCACCTGTTTCTATTTTTAGATGCAACCTGTTTATTCCACTTCTGTTTGGCAGTCTTATTTTAATAAAAGTGAAGGCTTCATCTCTCTTTTGGGGGATGGAGGATACTTTTATGTTACTTCAAGCTCTTCCTCTAGTCCTTGGGCGATGTATAATGCATCAGTCAGGATGGGTTGCCTATTCTCTTGTGTCGAGGTAGATGTTGTGAGCTTAGGTTGGTATGACCCTGGCTTTGTGACCTAGACTTGGTCTTTTTTTGTTGTTGGCAGGCAAGCTCTTGCCCAGTGGTTGGCTTTACCACATGCTTTTCATATTGATCCAAATGCCGGATAAGATTCCTGGCAAAGTGCATGACTTCTCCCACAATTGAGGTAGTTTTTTTTAGTGTGTTGGTGGGGATATGGCTTGTATCGCAGTGCCTGTAGCATCATTGGTATTGTTTTGCATGTGTTAAATATAATGTAGTTGAAATAAAATTCATGAATTATTTTTTTTTGATGGTTAGGTAAAAAATGTTAATTAATAGTTTCAGACTATTATTTTTTCAGTGGCAGTGTATTTTGGCTCAGACCTTCTGAGGCTGACCTTTAAGGTCAGATGGCAGACAAAATAGGGATGTTGATTTTGATTGGCTGAGCTGAACATGGGAATGTTAGAGAGATAGAATGATTTCACTGAGTTAAGTTTTTACATATCATACACAGTAGACATGGTTATTTTGTGTCTTGTTCCCCAGTGGGGATGATAGACTGACACCATTGGCTAGTTAAAACGTACATGCTGACGAGTTTAATAAAGTAGTAAGTCAAAGTTGCTTTTGTTGAAGTTCTCATTTTATCTCCGAACTAAAACTCAACTAGTGATCACCCTGCCGAGACAGAAGGATGCAGCTTTGTTGTGGAATTGACCCTGTCAACCAAGAGACCCCCAGAACGAGAGGACTATGCAACATTTTGCTTATTTGATGCAGTGGCTAAGACCTCCCTAGAAGAGGAGTATGCAACAGCATGACCCTAATTTGCTTTGTAAGGATGATTAATACTTCATGGCTTTGCCTAACTTAAGTGTTTCATCAAATGTCAGTTTATCATTGTTTTTAACAGTTCCTTCTGGAAGTCTGTGATTGGGGTGCTGACAATAATAAGTTTTATTATCTGTTGCTGTTGTTCAGTCTTTGATAGTGAACATTAGTTAGTCACCTGAATCTATTAACAAAATTGTCTAGTGAGTGACTCCTCTGCTTTCTATCTAAATGACATTAAACTGAGGCAATTCACCCTGTAGTTTTTTTGGTTCTAGTTACTCTAGAAATTTACTAGAGATAATGTCTGGGGATTGTTTTTCTTCCTCTGTGAGCCTCCATGAGTTATACCATTTCAGTCCGTTGTTACTTAATTGTAATAATATGTGATTTACTTGTTGGGCTGCTTTTATCTTGTTTACAGTGAAGTACAGTTCAATTTTCTGTTTAAAAAGTCTGAACATTTCTGCCATGTTGGGTGTCATCCAATCCATGGTACAGATATTTCTGGCAGCCATGGTTAATAAATAAATATATCCACATGCATACAGTAAGTGAATAGGGATATAGCCTTTTTCTGTTATGCTTATGTATGTGTGAGTAAGGATAACAACAGGGAAGGTATATTGTGTGGGTGTTTGTAACTATTCCCTATCTGTGTATTAGGGAGTCGAGGGAAGCAGTATGCTGACAAAACAGAGAAGACAAAAGGACTTAGGAGAAGGGATATAGTAAGTAATAGTTGAGATGTACAATACAACGGAAATGTGAAAATGTTTGTTTAAGAAGAATGTTTATTTTTTTGCTTCTAAGTGTGAATGGGTTACCTTGATAGGAGTGGCTATATGTGTCGGGGCATCAACTGTTGATAAAGCTGTCGCTTCATGCACAATGTTTTTGTGTACTGTTTTATTTTTATTTTTTCCAACGATATCGACTGAACCGATTGATGGTCACTTCTTCACCAACTGTGTACAAACATTTGTTTTGCTGATATCAACTAAATACTGTTGTATTTCTTTCAATATTATATGTTTTCCATTGCCACCAAATAAGGTTTGGTTGATGTTAAGTATTGAGTGAAAGGCAAAATTATATTAATATATTTTACTAATATTTATTTACAGTTGATAAGCTAGGGTACATGTTGACTGTTCCCAAAATCCCAAGTGAAGTGTTCTTCTTGTTGTATTTCTACACTAAGGGGCTTACATCAAGTGAACCTACATAAGAAACTACTTCTTATGCTACTGTTACACATGGAGAAGGCAATGGGAAACCACTCCCCTATCTTTCTCAAAAATACCTAACTTCACAAAATGTGTGGATAATCATGATCATCTATATCCTGAAAGGACATAACATTAAAAAAATACAATAAGGGGCTGTTCATCTTCTGTCTCTTGTTGATTTCTCTCTCCTTACCAGTTGAAGAATAGTGTTAGCAGAATAATTATTATCATGATAAAAGAAATGAAAAGAAATAATAATTCCACAGCAATTATAATTCATATAGAAATTTCAGATATTCTATATAAGTAACTGTAAAGAAACCTTTCCAGATTTGACTCTTAAGAAATTAACATATTTGACAGCATATAAGGCGCACTTTTCTTTTAAAATTCCCCTGTGTCTTATATGCCATATCTAGGTTTAAAATTCACAATAGTCAACCAAAATTAGATGATGCATTATTTAATGATGATGATAGTAGTATTGAAAATAAGTATCAGAGTTTTGATAACAATGATGATGCATTTTATGGATTTGAAGATGAATAAAATTTTAATGGTAACTGCACTATTTTCCTCAATTGTAATAATTAGTTGATTTTTATTTTGTTTTCATACCTTTGGATATAATAAAGTTTTGATAGGCTTGTGTTCTTTTATTCTTATTATTTTTTGTTTAATTGTAATCAGGGCTTGTTTAACCAAAATAATACCTCATAAATATAGCCTAGGCTGTACTATTTACTAATAATTTTACTAATTTAACTAATTACTAATTTTTTCTTCATTTGTCCTGCAGAAATTGGGGTGCATCTTATACACCATCAAATATGGTACTCTTTCAAAATTATAAGGATAAAATAAAGATTTTGAAAATTTATAACTCATCTTTTGGCAATATCAAATTGCTTAAAGGGTTCTGTACGTGAATATGGTGGTGATGATGGTTTTATTTTTTAATGCTAATTGTGTATTATAAACGATTTCAATTATATTGATAGTGCTAATAATTGATATTCAAATTGGTAATAATAGTTATTGTTGTGTTAAGAGTAAATTTAGCTCTAATGTTGATGGGTAAATTTATTACATTAAACACTTTCAAAAAGAAGAATTTTCAATTTTGTTGGTTAGAATTTTTATAGAATAAGAAATATTTACCATATTTCTTAAAATGAATGCTACAAGCATTATTACAATAACAAATAACATGAATCAATATTAAATAAGAATGGATTTCATTTTGTCAGTATGATATTAAGACACATTGGCTCTTTTCAAAAATACTTTTCATTAGTGAATACAATTATGCAAAACCTAAACAAAAATATTCTGATTTTACAGAGAAGACACTTTTGGGATTAAATTCTGAAAATAAATGCAAAAACTGTCATTAAATGAATTAAATAGACATTCGGTATTTTAATTTCCAGGAAAGTATTTTCTACAAAGAACAAAATGAATCACATTGTGTAACAGAGAATCAGGTCAGCTTGATAAAAGACTCCAAGTTGGTTGTATGTGGTGCTATAAGCACCAGGAGTTGCATCCTGTTCCACAATAGACTGTTGAGAGAAGACCTTCTACTTAGGGTAGATGGCGCTAACAATTTGCATATGAACGATACTGGGCTTAAGTTTTCTTGTGATGCATTTCATCCTTTAGAATTTCATCAGACTAAATTTGTTATGTTGGTGTTGTGCACAAATGATGGGTGCTGGGAATTTTAAAGAAAAAGAAAAAGAATCTAAATGAAATCAGCAAGATTTAAAAAAAGATTTTAATTTAAAATTCCCAGCATCCCTCATTCATGTGTATGTGTAGTTGTACCAACATAACAAATTTAGTCTGATGAAACCCTAAATAACAAAATGCATCACAAAAACGTTTTCCAGTTTATCATACATTTTCCCCAATATATGTGTGTGTGTGTGCATGTGCATTTTTTAATGTCATGTTCCTTCAGGACATAGGTAATCATGGCTCTGTAAATTATTCACTGGTTACACGGAATGTAATCATGGCTCTAATTTATTTGTTTAACATAGAGGATAAAAAAAGAAAAATATACATGCAGGTAATTAACATATATACTCATGTAACGTGCAATCTTGCCTATTGTGCGACCCCCAAATTTTCACTTATAAAAAATGATTTTATCATGTATTTCGTGCATCATGCAAGTTCCTTTTTTGAAAGCCTAAATTATAATTGACTAACCCCTTACCCTTTATCTCGTCTTCTAGTTAAATAAATTAAAAAAATAAAAGAGAATTATAAAAGTATCATTAGTAATGCTATACATGTGTAAATGCATACAGCCATAAATAACCGAACAAGAAACAGCTAAACATCTTATAAACGTAAACAATAAAAAAGATGCATATTCACTATGTTTGTATTTTATAATACGATACTAATATGTAAATATTACATGCATTATTACAATTAAGTAAAACATCAGTTTTATCAAAATCATGTAAATGGATATAAAGTTTGGTCAACAGCATAGCCAGTGCCAGCAGTACATACGCTAATTTTATATCTTGTGGATGATGCAACCCCCTTAAAATTAGCTTCAAAATTAGGTCTTCTAAACTCGCATGATACACAAGTATATATGGTAATATTTTTCAATCCAAATCAGTTAATTTTGAATTTTGATGAATTTTGAGGTGTAAGATGTTTTTAGTTTACAAGATCTGAATTAAAATCTGTTGTAGTTTGATTTCAGTAATACTGATTATTAAAATTATAACATATTTAGTATTAAGTTTATTTTCTTTTTCTAAATCTAGAATAAGCAAAACTATTATGTTGTTTTTTAAAAGTTTGCTGATAAAAGGGGATTATTTCTGTCTCAATTTCTGAGATGACAAGCTATCATTATCATATAATAATTGTGCTTGGCCCAACCTTCATTAATTCGCACAACCATTATGCCTTGCTAATATCTTATAAATAATCGACTATTCCATTTTGATCTTGTGGAAAGACAAAACATATAAGAGATGCTACTTTGTTTCAGTGAAAAAGAAAGATAGAGGTGTTTAATGTCTCCTGCTATTACCTCATAAATAATGGACTATTCCGTTTTGATCAAATGAGAAGACAAAAGACATCAAAATGCTAGTAGGTTTCAGTGAGAAAATGAAAGAAAGAAGGGAAGGTAGAAGTGTTTAACAGCTGTTTCAGTGAAATGGAAAAAGTTGTCAATTTCAAATCTTTTCATTTGCTGGTTGGTTGATTTTGTTTAGCAGCATATCAACCTCTATGGGTTATTTAATGCCAAAATCTAAATATTTTGTATTTTATGCTTTCAACTACAGTTTGTACATAAATTTATACTTTCAGGGTAAAGGCATGTTTTTTTTAGATATATAGTTTGTAGATCATTAAATGTATTGTTGGTAATTTTGTTATAAAAATGTATTTTTTATATTTTTTTAGTGTTAAATTGATTGTCATTTGGATATAAAAATCTATTGTTGCTCATTTTATTATAAAAAAATATACTGTTGATTTTTGTTTGGGGAGTTTGTTATTTGATCATAGCCAGGACCCTAACAGGTGCTACCACTTAGGTCAGGGTGGACCTGGGAACAACAGCAGTTAAGAGGTGTTTCCACCCTCCCCAAAATCTCCAATCTCCCAATCAGATGTTCTGCTGCTGGATGTAGTTTATCGCCATACCTAGAACGATTACAATTTTGAACAAAACTATTTTAAAATATATGTTTTGAAGATCATAAAATCTATTGTTGCTCATTTTATTATAAAAAATGTACTGTTGATTTTTGTTTGGGTTTTCACTATTTTCCCATAGCTGGGACCCTAATAGGTGCTACCACTCTGGGTCAAGGTGGACCTGGGAACAACAGCAGTTAGAAATGATTCCACGCTCCTCAAAACCTCCAATCTTCTGATTAGAGACCTTGCTGCTGGATGTAGTTTATCATCATACCCAGGTTACCTTTTCATTTGTACCTCCTTACTTCTTAAAATAATGACCAGCATTGATATTGATGATTGTTATTGCAATATTTCATTAAAGTCGTTAAGCTCAAATATTTAATGATGTGAAAGGAGAATTTCTACAGATATTTTATTGCTGTAGAACTTGCCACAAGCTTATTCAACCATTAACTGAAGAATTAAGATGCATCAGTAATTTCAAATAGGAAAACTGTGAAATTTTCATGGGTTAAAACTAGTTTACATTATTTACAGTAAGACTAATATCCCTATCTTTGTTGTTATTATCACAATATTTTGGACATTGTATTCTCTGGCCTTCTTCTGGTTTCTGGTGATCTAGATAAACTTTAGGGAATTTAGAACTGAACCCTTTATCTAATCTGTAATGCTAGCAAAAAATAATTCAGTAAATAATCTCTAACCTTTAGTACGAAACTATATAGGAGTCAGTCAGTTAAGTGCCATACGTGACACACAATCAGGGGATCATGTATCTTTTGATATATGACTGATGAGGCAGATTTTTTCCTGCAGTAGGTTGCTAATTCTTTCTACAGTAGACTGGGTGCCAACTAAGGCTAAAGAATCCAGTCTGTCCTGCTATTCAGCCCATTGCTGGGTGGGGAGAAGAGATGGGTTCATATCTTTTCCAAGGGTATTTGTGCATAAGTGAATTTAACGAACTGGAATTTGAACATGGCTCTCCGAGTTCTCACTCAGAGCCAATATCCATTACACCACAATGCATATCCAAACCAAAATAATTAATAATAGAAGAAAAATTAATAAAAATACTTTAAAATATAGATAAGAATTATAATTAATAATATAGAAAGAAAAAATTAGATTATAAAAAATAAACCAAGAATACTCCGATGTTACATCAGAACAAGCATTTTATCGCACATTGACATAAAAATTGAAATTCTCAATTTCTTTGATTTCTACAACCAAAGGAAGCAGCTGTCCAGGACAGTTCTTTTATAGAACATGTTGCTACCAACAGATAAGCACAAACTTTTTATCTCTGGAAATGTATATGGTCTTTAAAATATACAATCATTTCTCAAAAATCTATACTAAAGCATTTTATTGTTTTTGTCTATGCTTCTTGTGTTGTATCTTAATACCATTTGTTTGTAATTTTTATAATTCTGTTGTGGGCTGATAATGTCTTTTTAACCCCCAAACAAAATTACATATATTAAAAAAACTAGCTTAAAAGCTGCCCTATTGGGTGGCATTTAAGCTAGCTCCTGTAGAGGGCTCTTGATTGGGACTTCATCACAATAGGTAAGGAGAAGTAGATATGATAAACTACAGAAGACAATTTGATGTACATGGGTTCTTACTTTCTGTACCCACAATCATTTTTATTTCATGAGTGAATTTCACAATTAATATTGATTATTCCCAAATTTATTTCCAAGCTATAAAAATGATCATACAAAAAAATTAATTGCAAAAAATCACATAAAAAAATCGTTGAAAACAATCACAGAAAATCTCAAATTTCAGGATTTTGGGTCTGGATCTGGCCCAGAATGTTTTTAATTTTCTCACAGAGTCAGCCTGATTCCAAAATAGTATGATATTTTGGGCTACTGCCTCTGGAAGTAAAGTTAAAAAAAGTGTGACACAGTGACACACTGACATTCATATTTATTATATATAAGAAGTATATTCAGACAAGGTGAACACATCACCAGAACAACCAGCAACAAATCTACAGAAGTAGATTGTTTTTGTTCTGCAGTTCATATCTAGGGATATCTCATCTTGTTCTTTATTTTTATTACTGCTCAGTTTTTGCTTGCTCTGTTTCGACTGAGTTCATTTTAGCCTAGTGGATTAAAGCATTGGTTTGTGAATTTAGTGGCATAATAATTGTGAGTTCAATCCCTGGGCTGAGAAGTACAGACAGACACTCAGTGGGAACAAGGCAAGCAATGACTAAGTATTAATAAAAAAAGAACAACACAAGATAACCCTATATATGTACTGCAGAATGAGAACAATCTAGCCCTGTAGATTAAATAAATTCACTCAAGCTTACATGGATCAATGGATACCTGAAGAAGGCTGGAGGGCACAATGATCAAAGCCTTAGGATAATAACAACACGGGTGAAGAATGCAAATAAAAGAGGGACTATAACGCCAGTTACATTTAATCTAAATGATTTTAATGGGAATATACTTTTAGATGAAATAATGTTGGTCAGAAGATGACCTTCTCAGGTTTCATTTTACAAGTAATGGATGCATTATGCAAAAATGTTTGTTCAAAACCTGCATTTCTTCTGAGATGATGGGTTTTATTTCATTTAAAATTTATATTACCCAAATCTCTTGTAGAAACAATTTACAAAACAATTCAATAAATTTTAGAAAAACACTTTATCTATGTGATAAAAAACACTTTATCTAGATAAAAAAAATAACCCCCAAAATTTGTTTGTTGTGTAATTTTCCCATACCAAAAATTTAAATTTATTATCATAAGAATCTTGGAAAATGCATGTGAGACTATCTTACTGATCTATTTCAAACTTAATTTTATTCATATTTATAAAAGTTATCTTAGTCTGGCACAAGACACCAAGTATGAGAAACCTAATAAGGAAAATACACTACAGTATAGATGGAATGTGAAACTAGTTTGCTAACCATTGATCCATGTCAAGCCTAATTTTATTGATATTTATAAAAGTTATCTTAGTCTGGCACAAGGCACCAAGTGTGAGGCACCTAATAAGGAAAATAAACTATAGTATAGATGGAATGTGAAACTAGCTTGCTAACCATTGATCTATGTCAAGACTAATTTTGTTGATACAGTAGAACTCCCCAAATCCAAACATAGCATAATCTAGACTTCCTCGAATTAGACTTGAAATCCAAACTTTTGTATTGACATAAATACAAAGCCTTTTCTTCCTTGAATCAGAACATTATCCTCAATACCAAACATCTCAGATGTTTGTTTTAGATGAGTTGTACTGTATATCCTTATTTTTGACAGCATTTACAGATTGTAATTGTTTTTGAATAAGATATTTCTTGTCCATAATGAAGTCACTAAGTTCAAAATGAAGAGAATTACCTTGACTTTTGTGCAAAAATGTGGAATACTTGAAAATATAAATAAAGGAATAAGTAACATGGTTCTAATGAAAGAATATAATATTGGAAGAAGCACACTTTTCTATATAAAAAAACAGAGAGAGAAAATTTTACAAGCTGCTTCATCCTGTGAAAAATAAAAGGAGAAATGCTTTATGGAAAACTTTTCATGGACCAAAAGAACATCAATTTGACGTAAATCTATACAAGTGGTTTTCCTCAAAACAATTAGGTTTGGCAATATAAGATCTGATGCTAACTGTCAAAGCAAAGACTCTTTATGCTAAAAAGAACATGAAAACAAACATGAAATTTAGTGAAGACTGATTTAGAAGGTTCAAGACTCAACATGGAATACGGCAATTAAAAATTTCAGCCAATATGCAGACAGCATCCACATATAGTGAAAACTTCTTCAAAATAATGAAGGACTATGATTTAACCCTAGATGAAATGTGGTATCTATTGGAAATATTCACCCACAAAAGCTTAAGCTGGTGTGGATGAACAAAAAACAACAGGTTATAAACTAAATAAAGATTGACAGTGTTGGTGCACGCTAATGCGTCAAGTAGTCACAAACTTAAACTTTTAGTTATTGGGAAATCTAAGTCTGCCCATTCTTTGAAAGGAATTGTGCAATTACCAGTCATATACAAATCCTTGAAAAATGTATGGATGTATCAGTATCTGTTTATTGATTGGTTCTTTCAGGAGTTTGTCCCATCTGTAAAAAAACCTGTTTTCTTGAATTAAGCAAACCAAATTCAAGATGCTTACTTCTTTTAGACAATTGCAGAGCCCATCCACATGAAGATAAATTGGTGTCATCTTGTGGAAATATTTTTGCATGCTATTTACTGCCAAACATTTCATCGTTGATCAATCCAATGGAACAAGATGTCATTTGGAATATATATAATATAATATTTCTACAAAAATCATTTCATGATGAAACTGATGAACTGCAATGTTAGTCTACAAAATTTTCAGAAAAGTTTTACCATCAAAGATGCCATGTTTTTACTCAGACAATCGTGGGATGAGGTGAAAACTGACACTTTAAGAAGAGCATGGGGAAACCTGTACCGAGGTAGAGCTAGTGTTGCAGAAAGTAATGTTGACAAAAGTGAAAAAAATTGTTTAGAAAAAGAACCAGAGGTGCAGAAAATTATTGAAAATTGCCAGCTTCCTACTGAACACAAAAACCTTCAATCCCTTGATACTGATGATGTTGTAGCATGGGTCAGTCAAGAAGCAGGAATAGATAATTATACTCATAATGAAGACAGTATTCGAGTGTTAATAGTGATATTTGAAGTAGTAGTGAGTCTATATTAGACGATCAAAGTGATGATGAAACAGTATCATGGGGAAAATCAGAGAAGTCTATTCAAATTCATGGAGCAAAACCCTTGTTTCAATGACCACTGGAATATCCATACATGCAGATTATCAAAAAGAAACTGCACAATCATAAAGTGAAAGAATGCCATACTTGTGTCAAAAGCACTACAGAAACAACTGTCATGAACACAAATGAAGAATGCAGTGAAATTCAGGAAGATCTGATAATGGACGAATGATAAATTTATAACTTTCATAAATTTTTAAACATTTTATAAAATGTCTTAGTTTTTCACAAATTACAGTATTTGTTTAGCACAATTTTTTCATTACTATTGGCTGTCAATTATTTTTTGTACATTTATATATTCAATCTACACTTTAAATAAAAAAATGAATCAATATTACAAACTACTTTTTGTATCCTAAACTCTAAAACTAAATAAAAATTTTAAGCTTGCCACAGCAGCCTTTTCTTCCTCGAATCCGAACAGCATCCTCAATACCAAACATTTCAGATGTTCAGCTTAGAGGAGTTGTACTGTATTTACAAAATTCATCTGAGTCTGGCACAAGGCGCCAAGTTTAAGTCACCTAACAAGGAAAGTACAGTACAATATCAGTGGAATTTGAGACACAGTTATTAACCATTATTCCTTGATCGGGCACCTAATCTGGGTTATATTTGGGTTGAAATTAGTCAAAGCATTTCAGATCAGGTAATTTTAATAAAGGTAATTTCCAAATTTTATTCTTATAAGTAAATGGAACCATTTCAAGGAAAAGCCGAACAGATACTTAATGCATACTTCATGTCTTATAAATACATGCTGCTGCTGTATAATACTAGTTCTGTTGTTTGCCATCACTCACAAGAAGTGCAGCCATTAGATTTCACTTAAAAAAAAACACTTGAGTCAGGTTACATTTCTTAGGAAAACTGTGGTTTAAACCAAGAGATAAAATTAGTTGCCAACTGTTGTGTTTTGCATCATATTGTATGCAAACAAACAAGAAGAAACTTATCTTGCAAGTATCTTTTTCTTTTTTTTCCTCTTTTTAGATTTTTCTACTTAGGAATCAAATTCTCAGTCTTTGCTTCTGAACTTTTTATACATTTTCCCACCTACTGATTTTTACAGGCAGATTTTTACCGAGAGCTTATCTACGCATTTATATATATTGTATAGAATCTATGTAGTCAACTCATAAAAATTAAAGTGCGAAAATCTATGCCTAACATGTGTCAAATAAAGTACTTTGAACATTTGGGCAACCAATTACAGAGATGATTTACTAAAGTCAGTTTTTGTGTATTCATATTTGCATACAAGTTCACGATTTTATCATAGTTTAATGGAATGTCTTTGTGAACATGCAAAAGAACAAGCACGTTAAATCTGTCATCACCAAGCCAATTCCTATACCAGGTCCCGCAACCATGCAACTGGAGTCCATGACTGAGGGAGGACATGTGGACGATTAAATTACTACTAAATAACAATTCCTGAGAACATTTTTAGCAAGGATCTTGTTAGTAATGTCCAGTTATTAGTTAATTAATGACTATATATACTATTAGGAAGCATCTTACAATTATTGACTTATTTCCATAAATGCAAATGTACAAAGAAAGAACAAAATACCATAAAATAACTAAATGCACAAAAATCACTTTATTCACCTTAAATTAGAAATTTTTAGATAATATTGTAAAAATAATGAGTTAATTTGTTTATGCTAATTTATTACAGAATATATAATTGTATAATACAATCAAAAAGCAATTTCAGTATTTTACAAAATCATGTATCAACAAAGTCTGAAATATGTGAATTTCTGAGAAATAATAATTTTGATAATCTTTACAAAATTTGTGATTTTTGTTATATGTACAATTTGTTTCACAGAAAATGAAGAAAATATTTATTTTGATGTGTTACAATAATAGATATTACCAGTACACATAGTTTTAAGAATTAAAATCAGTTTATATTAACAAGAACACAAAATTAATTAACAGGATAGTATGGGGAGTTACCCAATTACATATATGTAAAAAGAGGGAAAATTGAAACTAAAAAATATCTGGTATCCCTGTGGTTTCCAGTGGAATTTTTAAATTACCACAATCTGTTTCAAATATGTTCATATGCTTGAAAATAAAAACTAATATTATTAAAATTTCTTCTTCTGTGGGACAATCTTTTCTTGTAACATAGCCTGCTATATACAAAAGTGACATTTTAATATCTTTAGGGAACCTAGTTTTAAGGTCTGGTAAATTATCAAATGTTTGGCATCCCATTTCATCCAGCAAATGTCCACATTTTGAGCAATTATGGCCTGGATAAAAGTTGTATTCTTTGACTTCAACATTTCATTTTAGAAGTAGTTTTAATTTTTTTCAATATTTGTTTTTTGAACTGTTATAAAATATGCACCTCCAGAACTTTGTATTAATTTTCCAAATTGTCTGTGGTAAATTCAATACTCATAACAAAATTAAATCCACTGTTTAGAAAATATCTGCAAATATCAATTAAGTCATTACATGTATGTTCAATAACGAAACTAATTAATGATTTCATTCTTTTTCCTTGGTTTCCTTTCATTCTGTTTGTCATTTTCCCAAAATTAGAAAGAAATAACAGATGTTCATCATTTAAATCTGATATCACTTTTTTCAGTGGATCATTTTTCTTAATGTCACCAATATATTTATTTGACACAGGTAGTTTTCCAAACTTTCAAGACTTTTCCAATGAAATTAACTGTTTCTGTAGTATGCTCCCCATTTAATAATGGGTTTATTTTAATGGCAGCTACAGTTTGATTTAAAAAAACTCTTAAACAATGGGAAACATTTTGTTGCTCAACTGGTTTTAGGTAAACTGCTACATTAATTAGTTTCAACAGCTTAACAAATTGAGTTTTTTCATACTCAAAATGACATTTTGCAATTTCCCATTTTGCTGTTATTTTTTACCTTCAGAAATAAAACAGTAATTCAGAAGTAGTTTCAATAATCCAATTATTCCAAATATTTTTAAAAAAGTGGATATAATCAAAAGTACAAGCCATTTTTAGTTATCCAAGACTTATTAAAAACAGTGTCAAATTGTTTGAAAAAATGATGAATGGTTCCTGTTGTTGTCACATACAATTGTAATTACTTGACCATTTAATTGTTTGATTGCATCAACAATATATAAAATTTTTTCATATGAAAAAGTTGGATCTAATTTTGCAACTGGGATCATTTAAAGTAAAAGTTTTGGTCCACCATTTAATCATTTTATCATGATGCCCAATACTGTTTTTGCTAATCCCTCAAAATTTTCAGCCAACCAAATAAATTTCCTCTATGATATTGTAGAGCAACTTTGGCATACATGTCATCAACTAAAAGAATACACTTTTTTGATTTTCAGAAATTTTACTAAAAATATCACCAAGAAAATTAAAGTCATCTAATTTTGAGACTTTTGATGCAAAAGCTGATAATGTTCTTAAAATGGGTAACTTAAAATCATTCTGAAGTCTGTTATACAATGACTGAGATGTAACAAAATATTCAAATGCCCTGATAAGAATATCAGAATCATAATGTTTTGCCCCAATCCTTTGTGGGTACATAACATTAATATACTCTTTTAATTTTTTTCTTATAAATTTTTAAGTTACTAAGATAATAAACTGCTTTATTGATTTGTAACCAGTGCTGAAACTTTGATATCCAAATTTTTGAAAGAGAAAATATTGTTGTATATATACTAGCATGATAACATTTGAATCTCAAGTTTTCAAAAATTTTAATTAAAAGCATTGGGATACTTCCAGTGAAAAAATCAGTAGATTGTATGAAGAACTGATTATTTGATTTATAGCATGTAATTGCTGATAAAAAATCCCGTTGATCAATATTCTGATACAAATTTTCAAAAGTGAGGATACTGTCCTTTTCTAGAAACTGTGCCAACTCACCATTTTGCACATTTCGCACAGAAGTTTTATTTGTTGTTCTTGGTTTTGGTTGAGGACTAGGTAATGGCAAATGATCTAATACTGATGGTGGATTTCTGGGTCATACTTTTCCTCTAATAACCACCGTTTCGTAATCAAATGGAAAATGCCTTTCTCAAACAACAGTGTTTGGATTATCAGGGGTGTTGTCTCGTGGTATAGCCTTTAACCATTGTTCTTACTCATTCTGGTCTTGGGGAAGATGAAATACACAAGCCTTATTTTGGTCATCCTAATTATCATGACAGCCTGTTATACTGCACATTTTGACCATTCTGAGAAAGATTTGGGGTACTGAGATTAAAAAATATTAACTAAACTATTATTTTGTAAAAATTATATAGTGCTTCTAAAAAGTGTATGAAAATAATATTCCAAGGTCTGGAGGGTTGGGACTTTGAAATTTAGGTTTCAAAATTTAAAATTTGTATGAATGTGGGAATCTTTAGAGACTAACATGGATTAAGAAATGCCAGGATGAAGGAATTTGGGATTCAGACATGGGAATTTTAGAGTTTGAAAATTAAATTTTGGATAATCATATTTTACACATTGGGTGCATATCAATCACCTCCCTCATCAAATACAATTACTTAAACAAAATTAACCAGTTTAGTATTTTTACAGTATTTTTTTTAAAAATCACTGTAAAAATATTAAACTGGTTAATTTTGTAACTTGTTTTACGTTTTTAACAACAATGCTACTAAAATTCAACATACATTTTTTTTAAATACCCATAAATAATTTTTTTAATTTTTAAGTCAATATATTTGTTCTTATTAAGAATAATATCATTGACAAAATATTAAGTTATTTTTTTCAAATGGACAATTTTCTGTATAAGTAAAATAAGAAAATTTGCAGTATAAAAAGTTACATGCATTTTTTTGTTGTTGAATTAAGTTGATACCGTCTTGGTATCAACTTAATTCACGTGTTACAAAGAAAACAAATTATTCATTAAAAATGAATTTTATAATCAAATATTCATTATTATGAAGAATAAAAGCATAAAAATTTAAATTAACTTTCTGTGATAAAATTCTTAATAATGATTTGTTATGTGAATTTTGCTGTTTAAAATAATCACAAAACAGTAAAATGAGAAAGACAATATTGACAAGACAACTACATCTTTGTGGTATATTTTTAAAAATATTTGTAAAATATTAAATTTATTATGGAATTTAATTTTTGACATTAACTTCATGTGAGAAATTCTTTAATAAATGTCATTTTTCATTAATTTTGTAGTGAAAAACATGACATTTTTATTTTTTAATGTCTTCTATTTATTTATGAAAGTTTAGCATACTTTTTAAAAAAATACCTGATTAAGTATAAAATTATTTATAAAAAAATAATTTTATACTTAATATGGTCATTGTTGAAAAAAAATAGAAGAAAATATTAAATTTAAATTAACTTTATGTGTATAAATTCTTAATTGACACTTGTGATTTTCGCCTCGTAAAAATTTGTTTAAAGATAAAATATGCAAAGTTCAAATAAAATTTATATCTCTGCTTGGAAAAAAAACAAAAGTCAAATACTCACTCTTTTTTCTTTTCTTTCTTTTTATGCGCCATGTCCTTTCAGGACGTACGTGATCATGGCTCTCCATTTCCCCCTATCCCTTGTGGCTATCAATAAGTTTTGTGCCTCTTCCAACTCCCCCAGACCACATTCTGCCATCCACTTGCTTAAGCCCACAGGTATGTCATGTATTTCTTTCCCTTGTCACTTTTTCCCTCTATTCAACCTGTGAGTATCAGATTCTCCAGGACCTCCTTTCTCATTATGCATCCCAGAAACTTCATCTACCTCTTCCTTATGTTAAGTATAAGCTTCCTCCTTGTTTGCATCCTTTCCAAGGCCTCATTGTTGCTCCCTGATACCCTTAGCATCCTTCTGTAGGACCACATCTCTGTTGCCTCAAGTCTCTTCTTCATCTTTGATGAGACCATCCAACTTTTGCTGCCGTATAGGAGGACAGATGTCACATAGCAGCTCAGAACTCTTTTCTTTGTCACCAAAGAAATCCTCCTGTCTTGCAGTACTCTGCCCAGCTTTTGGAATGCATCCTTGGCGATCCTAATCTATCTTCGGATATCAGCGTTGTACCTACCATCCTCCATCGAAACACTTCCCAACACTGATATTAAATGACTAATCTGGAGGTAAATAAACATTAATTTTATATGTGAGAGATTTAATCTTGTGTACTTATGAGAACATTATATTTTTTACATGAAAATAAAAACAATTTTCATACATTGGTTAATCTACTTACATTGACACTAGTAATCCAATGATATAATTGGTGGTTGAAATCTGAAATAGAAGAAATGTTGTAAGTTTCTCACTACTCTATTGCTATTTCCATGGCAAGGGTTCTGATGAGCTACATTCTTTGGTTTCTTTGCAGCTTGAGTGGATTATGAGTTATCTTCCTTGAACTATTTCTATAAAAGGAACTCTTCAGTGAGGACAAGTGCTTAGGTTGTTTAAACATTATAGTCTAAGCATAGGTACCTCTATTTTTTTGCTAAGACTTTTGATACCTAATGTTTTAGATTAATTTTTTAAAATGAAAATGTATTCTTTCTTTAATTGAAAGCTAAAGGATTAAATTGACTATTTCCAATGGTTAAAATACTCTGGTGTATTTCAATTAGAGATTATATAGATTGGAATGTCAAATATTTGATCATCTTCAAAAAATCTGTTTACTGGCAGCCATTTCTTACATTTTAACACATTTTAAAATAAAATTTAATTATCATTTCCAAAAATCTTCCAAAAGTAAAATATATATTTGTGACATGTTATTTGAGTAAAATTAGCAAATTTAAAGTTAAATTAATCTGATTTGAAACAAATATTACTTATAGCATAAAAAAAATAGTTTACAAGAATTTCTTAATGACGGGTCCTATTTTTCTTTTGTCTTTATTGATGTATCTATAAGCTTCCAGATGTTGACAGCTAGTATTAACCAGAATTAATATAAATTTACGAAATCTAAGTAAACGCATTTTTTGGGGCAGGGGGTTAATTACCTGGTAATTTTTACAAATTAACATATTTTCAGCAATTATCTAATACCTTATTGATTTTAGTTATGTTTGAAGATGCTTTATGAAAAAATAATAAAATTTTAAAATAATATATAATTTTCTTACTTATATTAATTTTAAAATTTAATAACTGATATGAAATACCATGATAGAGGTATAACTCGATAATTTATGACCCACACTAAAATAAATAAATAAAATAAAAATATTTCGTGAAATAGAAATTTAAAAAAGTAAAACTTACTTCAAATTTTAAAGTTTTAAAACTGAAGGGATGATGTTCAAAACCTGTTGAAACATAAGCAGTGAATAATGAATTGGAGACGTGGATTTCTCTGTGAAAAAGGACAACTTTTAGAACACATGACCCTTTCATAATAATATTTCTTATAGACTACCATAGATAAAAAAATGGGAATGCTTAAAGCAAAAAAAAAAAAAATTAAAATTATTTAAAAAATATCGGTGCAAAACGACTTTTCAATTTTTGATTCGTAAATATAGTTTCTACTTAATTACAATATCATCTAAAAGAAATACTGTGTGGGAGATTTTTAAATTATGATAAATTATTATAATTAAAATTTTAAAAAAATCAAAAAATTCTTGTAAAAATTCATTATTCATTGATTTGTTTTCTTAAGACAATAATGTCCTAATTCATTTACAAAAGCAATTAAAAGGTTTTCTAATTAAATAATGTCATATTATTATTATTTTTATTTTACCATTCAGAGTAGATTTTCAGAAAACGAGCAAAAGTTTGAAAAAAAAATGGATGATTTACATTCTCCAAGGAGTCCTAATTTTAACTAATAAAGAAAAATTTTCTCGAAATTTCATGATATTAAGTAAGTGCGTCGTAACATATGTAAAAAATATTTTTTTATCAAGATTTTCTAAAACAAAAAATCCAAAAATAATTTCATTCAAGCATCTGTGAATAAGTTCTGAAAGTTTCATTAAAATCCGACAATTATTTGATTTTTGCAAAAATTTCCAAATCAATGTATTTTTCAACGGAAAAAAGCGCAAAAACACTTAATTGTAAAAGTTCTTACGTCGCTCACGTAATCAAAATTTCGAACGTCTTAGAAAGATTCAATTTTCTTTTAAATAATTAAAAAATACTTTGTTCTTTCCTCTTAATAATAATGTAAACTTTTTTCATCACGCTATGCTGCTTTTCTAGCGAAAAGCGGACGAGCCTAAAAGTTAGCAAATGATAGCAGATTGAGATTCAGTAATTTTGTGGGATACTTTATTGTTTTCGTGTTGTACACATTGCCATTTATACTGCATCTCAAGATGACAACTCAACAGGCTTTAAAATCGCCACCACCATTGACGACCGAAGAGAGAAATTATGTTGAATGGAAAACGATTTAACAAAATGGCAGATGTACACGTACTTAAATAAATGTAAACAAAGTCCGGCAGTTTTTCTTAGTTTGACCGAACGAGCAAGAGATTGCGTTCACGGACATGAAACCTCAGAAAATTGGTTCAGAAAACGGAGTCAAGAAAATAATAGACAAACTGGACACATTGTTTTTAAAAGGTGAAAATACCCGGGCTTATTTAGCCTTTAAGAAATTTTACGACTACAGGAGCCCTTCCAGCATAAGTATGATAGACCTTTTGATTCAATGTGAATACCTGTATCACAAACTGGGTAATTTTAGAGTTAAATTAAAGCAGTGTGTACGTGTTTTTTTTTGTTGTTGTTTTGTTTTGTTTTTTATTGACTGCAGTAAAAAATGTGTCTAACTAAAAAGTGATAGACTGGCTCATGTTAAATGTGGGTCTGTGACTTATGAAAATATGAAATGCCCAATAAAAAAGATTTTTCGGGATCCAGATAGGAGCATCATGTGACAAATCAGAACTAGATTTTGTAACCAAAAACGAGAAAATATTTCAAACAAGAGGTTGGCGTGGAAAAGTAAATTATAGAGGTGATCGAAAACAGAACTTATAAAGCTAATAATATAGCTTCAAATCCAATCGACAAGGATGGAGAGAAAAAAATCAGATGCTTTAAATTGCAACTCTACAAAACACTTCTCAAAACATTGTAAACATCTTCAAGAAAATACAAGAGAATCACATAACGCTATATAGCACAGAACTACATGCTTCCAGGTTAGTAGAGTCTTTTGGAATGGGCATATTGAACAGTGGGTTGCGGGCCTGTGTACGCATTGCAAGATAAACACATGTGTCTCCTGAAATGCCTACAACAAACATGGCAAACTCGGAGGATGAGTACACCTAAAAAAATGTAAAGGAAAAACAAGGATCAATATGTGTACAAACAAATGGTAATGTATTAACAACAAAGGGTTACAAGTGACAAAGACAATACTGTGTGTAACAAATGAGTGTGGAAACTTTTTCCTCTAAAGTATGTGAAGTGAGTGAATGTGGTAAATATATGTGTGTGTATGTATTGTTCATGCATTTCCCAAAAAGGGAAAATGCGATCTTCCGCGAGAGATTTACATGTTGTCGTATAAGTAGAAAAGTAAGAAGAGGCTGCGAATAATTATCACAGAGTACTTATAGTACCGGAAAGTGTCCCCTAGGAGCAGTTTCAAAAATTAGGAGTTAAACTGATAGTACATTAGCAAGAAAGGTATACGTTTAAATTAGTTTTTTTAAATAAAGGAGCTAATTCACCAATAGTCATATTGGTGGATGTGATGGCCCCTTTTCTAGCAGAATCATTGTATCAATTCGATAAATTTGTTTCTGTCCTTGTGAGTTGAAAAGAGGTGTCGGAAGTGTGGTTGAGATGCGTGATTGAACGAAATGTATATGTGCTGTCATCAGGGTGCTGTATTTTTTTCTAGTTGAATGTAGCATGCTCTGGAAAATGTGTCGCTAGCGTAAATTGTTCAGTGTTTGTTATTGTTATGGTCCAAGGTTAGGACCAAGGAAGAACAACACGAACACAAGAGTAGAAATAACAAAGATATATTACACAGAATAATAATACAAGATGTGGAAAGTGTTAGTATGACTGTCAGTCTAGTTTGGAGTGAACTACTATTGGCTCGACTCGATTCGACTCGTCTCTCTCTCTTGAGAGGCGCAGTATTCATAGTGTCAGGAAGAGTTCACTCTGTCGTTATAGGTAAGGTCCCATAACAGATATTAAAATTTGTCTTTTTCCAGTGCTACACGTTGAATTGGTTTTGTCGTCCTGTTGTATTGTTTCCTGGCCATAGTTTTGTTTAAGAGAGAGCTCATTTGTTTGCTATGTATGGATAATGATGGGGCACAGAATTTAATAGAAGCAGCGTCGTGGCAAAGTTGAGCTGATGTAGAATTTCTACCGAGTGTTGAACGTATGTTTGAGTACTTTAAGAAAATTTGCTATTATCGTTGATTGCATATCATACTTGTAAATTCTTAGTGTTGTTTGAGTGGCATCATTGCAGAGTGAAAATAAAGAACAGTGAATCGACTTTTGAGGTATGTCACACTTTTTCTGATTATTCCAGAAGAAACAGTGTTGATTAAAGTTGAAATGAAGTTGTGTTTTGTTTTGTCAAAAAATTTTTTTTTAAACATATATATATTTGTATATTCTGTACATATATAGTCTTGTCTGTTTCTTGTTATCAGGAGAAAAATAATAATCACGTTGGGTGTCACCAATCTGTTGCAGGCCTGTGTACGCATTGTAGGATAAACATGTGTGTCTCCTGAAATGCCGACAACAAACATGGCGAACTTGGAGGATGAGTCCACCTAAAAAAATGTAAAGCAAAAGCAAGGACCAATATATATATATATATATATATATATATATATATATATATATATATATGTGAAGTGAGTGAATGTGCGTGCATACATACATGTGTGTGTGTGTTGTTCATGTTTCCCAAAAAGGGAAAATGTGATCTTCCACAAGAGATTTACATGTTGTTGTATAAGTGGAAAAGTAAGAAGTGGCTGTGAATAATTATTGTGGAGTATTTATAGTACCAGAAAGTGACTCCTAGGAAAAGTTTCAAAACTTAGGAGGAGTTAACCCAATAGTACATTAGCAAGAAAGGTATACATTTTAATTATTTTTTTTTTAAGCAAGGTAGCTAATTCACCAATAGTCATATTGGTGGATGCAATAAGTGCATTTACAAAAACTGTCACCAGTAAAACATGGTTAGACATTTTTATTGATACTTTGTCTAATCAAGACACATTTTTAGTTGAATATTTTTTGACTGAGACAGCATTCAAGTTTGGAGATGGAGCTGAGGTTACTGCAACTAGGACAGTGAAATTTCCAGCAGTTATTAGCAAGAAAAAGATTATGATTGAGTCCTGTGTGGTGAATAATGAAATTCCATTGTTATTTAGTAAAGCCTCTATGAAAAAAGCTGGAATTATTTTAAATGTTGTGAATGATACAGCAAAGGTTTTGGCTGATACAATAGATTTAGTTTACACTTCATCAGGTCATTACAGTATTCCACTTACAAAGTTGTTACTTTGAGCAAATTGAAAGTGTCAGTGATGTTGCACACCACTTCTGTAAAAACACTAGAAAAGAAAAGAAAAAAGCAAATGAAGTTACATAAACAATCTTCACATGCCGCAAAATAAAAGTTGTGTAAACTTATGAAGGGGAATAAGGATTTTAATGATGCTGAATTCCTTAAGATAATTAAAAAATGTTGCAATTCATGCAAAGTATTCATGAGATATAAACATGTACCTTTACATCCAGTTGTAGCTTTGCCCATGGTTGATAAATTTAACCAAGTTGTGCGTATGAACTTAAAAGGACCTATGCACAATAAAACTTGGATTTTGCATATGATTGATTCTGCCACAAGATATTCTGCAGACTGTTTAGTGTTTTCTAAACAACAAGATGTTGTATCCTTAAAGAAGGTTACAAACAGACAAAGGTGGTACTCGAATGAAAGGAACAGCAACACACGTGTAGATGAAAGAAAGAGCAGTTTATTGTAAAAGAGAATACACTACTGAAAGACAGGGAATCGGTTAGCAGTCTAGTAATTCCTGAATCTAGGATATTTACTTTACTTCCCTGCAAGGCAGGATGTGGCACAAGGCCCATAGGCCCAGGCAAAAAATTCCCCATAAACTCCATAAAAAACGGGGTTGGGTAGCTGTCTACCACCCCAGATAAGATTTTTCCCTTTGGCATAGCCTCATCTGGGTTCCTCTCTGCCCAAAGACAGAGAGTTTGACCAGCACAGCTGGAGACAAATCTCCAACTAATTGCCAAAGCAAGTCAGCCCGGTATATCCTGTGCTTACTATACATATCTACTGATATAGTCAGCCCACATAGGTGATAGGGAGCGTGTAACATTCTATTACAACATAAGATGAAATTGTGCAAAACATCTACCAAATTTTGGTGCACCTAGAAAATCTTGAGTGATAACAAAGGGGGAATTTTCAAATGAAAGATACAAAGAAATAAATGGGAAACTAAATATAGAAACTGCAATGACAGCAGAGATTGTGGAACAGCATAATCATATATTGGCAGAAGCATTTTACTAGACTATTGCAAATGTGAAACAAAAATTGCACTTGCATGGGCAGTAAGTGCCAAGAACACATTACATAATTAATGGTGGTTTTAATCCAAATCAATTAATATTTGGAGTTAACCCTAACCTTCCGTCAATATTAGAACATGAGCTTCCAACTAGTGATATTATACATCAGAACATGGAAGTATTACATAGTGCCAGACAAAACTATATTGCATCAGAGTCAAGTGAAAAGATCAGGAGAGCACTCAGACATAAGGTGTACACTTGTTCTAATCTGGTGTATGATAAAATTTATTATTGCAGAAAAAATTTTAAAGGTTGGAAATGTCCTGCAATTGTGCTTGGGAAAGAAGGACAAACTGAATTGGTACATCATGGAGGTGCTTACTATTGTGTGCATCCATGTCAATTAATGAACGTAAAAGATTGTAGTAATATGTACCAGGCTGAAAAGAGATCAGAATATAAGACTAGAGATGAAGAACTATCTATGAATATTATTGATATAGATAAGGAGGAGGATATGCATGAATATTTTATGCCAGATGAAATATTAAGCATGCCGCCTAAACAAACTGGAAAACATAAGGAATGAGTGAATATTCATGTGGATGGAGATGAAGAACCAACATGTGTTAATTGGGATCATATTGATGATTGGAAGGAACTACCTTATCAAGAAAATGCTGTACTGTTAACCGCAGACTAAGAAATGTCCTGGGATGTTGTGGATGAAGGAGAGAGTACTGAATAACTTGATTGATAATAATGTACTTGAAGTAGTTCTTTTGAAAAACAGACTACACTATCTTCTTGTTCGATAATATCTGAAAAATATAAATATAGCAAAAAGTAAACTAAAGCAAGTTTAGTGGCCCATGGCTTTGAAGAGGACACTAACAATCTTAGAAAAGATTCTCCCACCTGCAGTAGAGAGTGTCTACACTTGGTATTTTTGACAGTAGCCTTGATGTCCTGGAGGTTGCAATATGTTGATATAACAACAGCATTTCCACAAGGGAGGTATTTCTATGCCCACCTTGTGATGTCTGTCCAAAAACTGAAGATGTGTCTACGGATTGGATGATGCAACCAGATCTTGGTACAAAAGAGTTGAAGAAGTACTCTCACAATTTTACAATTAGTTTGTATGATAATGCCTTATCCAAGTGGTATAAAAGTGGACCACTTGTAGGAATTTTGGTTAGTCATGTGGATGATTTTGCCTACTATGGTAATAATTTTTTCAGGAACAAATCATAGAAAAACTAAAGAGAATATTTAAGGTCAGCACACATGAAAATGGACCATTTAAATATCTGGGATTGAAAGTTGTGCAAATGACAGAAGGAGTGCAAATAAAACAAGGATTGTATATTTATACAATAACACCAATTAGCATAGCTAAAAGTCACACCACAACAAAGACAAATGAATTGACCGCAGAAGAGAAAACTGATTTAAAATGCTTAAGTGGAGAAATGATGTGGTTGCTTCATAAACAAGACCAGATATAAGCTATGAAACGTGTGTTATGAGCTACACAGGAAAGCATCCAACTGTGAAAATGCCACAAGAGGCAAACAAAGCACTGTCAGATTGAAAGCTAAGAAAATTGCACTAAAATTTTCTAATTTGGGTGATCTTAAAAAAATAAATGTCTTAGTATATTCAGATCCTACATATGCTAGCCTGGAAGATGGGTCTTTCCAGAGTGGTATTGTTGTTTTTATTCAAGGCAAGAACAAGCAAGTAGCACCAATTAGCTGGCAATCTAAAAAGTTGGACAGGGCAACAAAGAGTCCATTAGCATCTGAAACTTTGGCATTAAGTGAAGCAGCAGATGCAGGATTCTTTGACTCTTTGTTGCAAGAAACTTTTGGTATGGCTGCATTGCCAGCAGTACAATGCTATAGAGACAATAGATAGCTGACGAGTGCTTTGTGAACTACAAACATTATTAATGACAAGATTAAGAGTGGACATGGCAATATTGAGAGAAATGGTGCCAGAGGATGAAATAAAAGTGTTTTGGGTGGATGGGAAATTACAACTGGCAGATTCCTTGACAAAAAGAGGTGCTTCTACACTTAAATTGTTAGCAGTACTTGGTACATCCCAACTTTGAAAAAAAAAGTGTACTAAATGAATGGAGCTGCAATATGGATTATCAGTTATCTCCCTTGAACTATTTATATAAAAGGAACTCTTCAGTGGGGATAAGTGCTTAGGTTGTTTAATGTTTATCATCTAAGCAAGTTAACAGCTGGGACCCACCATACCCTGTACACAAGAGTGAATCATCCTCATTCCTTTCGTATTCTGTTAATAAGAAGTAAGTTCCACTCAGCCCAGCTTCTTCCCAATGACTGTTGTTTTATGGAATCAACTCCCTGGCAGAATGATATACTTTGTGGTTGAGATCTGAAATACCAAAAATATTGTTAGATTATTGTCAGTAGTTGAACTGCAACACTTATATACACTGCCATATCTTGGTTGGAGCTGCCCAGTCCTCACTTGCCTGTCTTCATAGTTCAAAAGCATCTACCCAGCCTTGTCTGTGATGAAATATTTTCCAATCTATAATCCCTTTCCTATAGATGAAACATTGTGAGCCTCTCGCTAATCTATCGCTATTTTCATAGCATGTCTTCTGAAGAGTAACATTCCCTGGTTCCACCAGCCCTGACCTTAATAGCTGGGACTCGCCATAACATGTAGACAAGGATGAATCATCCTCATTCCCTTCGTATACCAATAGTAAGAAGTAAGTTCCATTTGGACAGCTTCTTCCCAAGAACTGCTGCTTTGTAAAACAGACTCCTGGCAGGATGTTTTCCCAAGCACTATAATCTTGACCTCTTCAAATCTAAGGTTAATCATTATCTTTCCTACTTGCCATTTCTTACATTCATAGAACACCATACAGTAACTATCTACCTTGTGTGGCTCTTGGGCCTTGTATTGGGTGAACATCAGAATAAAAAATGTAAAACCAAAGCAAAGATTTCAGGTGTTGTATTTAAACTATTATCTCTTTGGATATAAGAATGAAATCTTTATTTTAATTTGATAAGTGTGAAAAATTACTGTTTTTTATTTTATATTGCTCAGTTATCAGAAGACTCACTGTTTATTCGTCCTTAGTATTACAATAAACTACATCTGGTAACAAGGTCTCTGATTGGAAGGTTTTGAGGAGTGTGGAACCACCTATTAATTGTTGTTGTTCCCAGGTCCACCCTGACCTAGGGTGGTATCACCTGTTAGGGCCCCAGCTATAGGCAAATTATAGGTCAACTAGGATCAAAACATGAAAAAGTAAAAATACATTAAAAAAAATTACCAGCCATACATTTTCATAGTAATAAAAAATTGCCAACAGTACATTTTACCAAAAACTCACAAGGAAATAAAATTCTGGCATTAAATGACCCATAAGGAGTTTATATACTGTTAAACAAACCAAACACAACCTTACTGTTTATATAAGCTGTGATATAACTTGGTGAATATATTAGATAAATGCATTCAAATTTTAATTCTAAAGGTTTCGTATACATTGACATAACAAATATTAGTGGTAGGGAAAATAATTAATCAGTAATCATAGCTGTTTTGAGTTTCACCTTTCTTTTTACTGCTGCCCACTGACTTTACACTTACTCTACCACTCCCTACTTAGATTTAGTTACTTTCTACATTAACAAATGAAATATTTCTGGTGGTGAGGAAAAGATTTGATGATTAAATAGTAAATTTTGCAATTTTTATATGTTGTAATAAGTTTTGGCATTCAGTCTGTATATGGTGCATTGAAAACCAAGATAAAAACATTAATCAGAGCTCAGAAGTTTGGTATTACCGACAGAATAGAATTATTATATGGACAATATGAATGCATTACACATTATTATAGAAAATTATTAAAACTGAGGAAAAAATGGTTTTTAGTGGTAAATAATTAATACAAAATCAACTGACAGAATATGGCTATTATATGCATAATATAAATGTATTGCTAATGATTTATTATAGGAAAATAAAATAAAGAAATGGATTGTCATTGGTTAGAAATTAATGTAAGCATTACTAACAGAACAGAGCTATTATTTGTATAATATAAATGCATTGCATTGATAATGATTTTACTATTGAAATACATTGAAAATCAAGAAGAAAAGATTTATCATTGGTTAGCAGGGGCAGATCTAGCATTTTTAGTTAGAGGGTGTGTGTTCTTCATTAAAAATCTCAATTAAAAATTTTAAATTCTGTGATGATATATATTAGGTTATAGAAATGAGTAGAAAGTGTTCATATATAGCAGAGAGTCATATATATATATATATATATATATATATATATATATATATATTTATGTATATATATATATATATATATATATATATATATACACATATATAAATTGAAATTTGCATTAGCTTTTATTTATTTGATATGTAAAATTGTAAATTCAAACTTTTAGATTCAAGCCATGATTATATAGTGTTTATGAAGGAGGATTTATTAAAGTCAATTTCTATGGTTTCTTATTTGTATAGAAGTTCACGCTTTCATCATAGTCTCTAACTGAATGTCTTTGCGAATATGCAAAAGGACAAGTCATTATCTTCACTCATTATTACTTACCTTATCTACTTTGAAACAAAAAATGTTTTCTCAGAAATTTTAGGTGAGAGGCATGCACCCTCTATGCCCCCAGATCTACCTCTGGATAGGAATTAATGCAAGCATTGCTAACAAATAGAGCTATTACATATATAATATAAATGTATTTCTAATGATTTTACTATAGAAATACATTGAAAATCTAGGTGAAAAAAATTTTCATTGGTCAGAAATTTATGCAAGTACTACTAATAGAATGATCTCTCATAAAAACCTACCCTGGCCTGTGTCCAGGAGAGGACACTCCAGCTTTGTCTCTTTGTAAAAACAAAACCCAAAAAGCAACAATCTACTGATGAGAGTATTCCAAAA
The DNA here is from genome assembly GCA_964036315.1 of Acanthosepion esculentum. Taxonomy (NCBI): domain Eukaryota; kingdom Metazoa; phylum Mollusca; class Cephalopoda; order Sepiida; family Sepiidae; genus Acanthosepion; species Acanthosepion esculentum. The sequence continues at coordinate 102,051,772 of OZ038476.1, read as the reverse complement.
GTCCTTCTGTATTTGGAACTGGCCACTGGCTAGAGGTCACGAGGATGACCTCATCTTCACTTCAAGGATGTCTGCAAAAGTTCACATGAGGGCGATGGACATAGGCATTGAGTGGTGGGAAGACATTGCCAATGATGGCTCAAGCTGGAAATGCAATTTACATTGAGGGTTGGAGGGAGGAGAGAAGAAATCGAGGCTTACTGCTGAGATGAAGCATGCTCCCAAAGGAAAGAAAAGAGAGTGCCTTCACATGCATTCATTGCAATCAAAACTGTCATTCCCATGTGCACCTGTACATCCCCAATAGATGCTGTGCTGCCAGCAGCCAACTTTTTGGGCACAGATCCAGGGTCTCTCGAGATTGGTGGATACCATACACTAATAGAATAGAGTTATAACATACATAATATAAATGCATTTCTAATGATTTTACTATAGAAATACATTGAAAATAAAAAAAGAGATTGTCATTGGTCAGGAATTAATACAAACATTATTGAGAGAATAAGAACTATTATATGTAGTCTTCCGATTATTGGCCCAAGTGGAGTTCTTAAACACCTGGAGAGAAACTTCTTTTAATTAAATGAAATTGTCTACCTCTATATGATTCATCAAAGTAAATGCATTTTCTGAGATGCCAGATTTGATTACTATGGGAAACCTTGAGCAATGAATAAATATATTTTTAAAAAGTGCTTACGTTGACATTTGTTGTTATTAATATTTTATAAATATATTATTTAGATAAAAAATAAAGAAGCAATGAGAGAGATTGTGCTGTATCGTAAACTTGAGGCATAAGCCAAATTGAAAAAGTACTTTGACATAATTTAGTTATCTAAGGATTTTTTCATAGTCTTATGGTGCAAATCTTTCAGGTACTATTTTTCCCTAAAAATATTTAAGTGCTTTTAACACACTATACTTTCAGAAACTAATATATATGTACAGCTCTGACACAAAAGTTTGCATACTGTGCATTGGCAAATCTATTGGTGTCTTGATGTACTTTTGTGAAATATGCAAACTAAAATGATTGGATAGTAATTTTTTGTTTCAAATGCCATTTTCTTTCACAATATAGGTGAATATGGATTTTTACGCATTTCTTTTCTTGATTATCTTTGAACTACCATGACTTCTTGGAAAAGATAGCAGAGTACAGTTTCCATTGCTTTCTCCATGGTTTTAAATTCAAAGCAGTCTTTCTTGTAGACAGGCTACCACCTAAGTTTACAGAGCTCAGTCTTCCCTACTATTTAACCTATATCTGGATAGCTATACAATTTCAAAAAGAAGGCAGTTAAAATATTTCTTCAGTTTTAACAATACAAAAATTAAAATATTTGCTGCATTTTATAGACTGTATAGGTGTATTAAATTCCTACTATTTAACCCATAGCTTGCAGGAGGAATTGGATTCATACCTTTTCTAAGAATATTTGCACGTAACTGAATGCCATGAACCTGACTGCAATTTGAAATCAGCTCTCCAATTTCTCATTCTGAGCCGCTATCCATCATACCACACACACATTCCATTGATGGACAATGTATGAATATTTATGATCCACTCCCATGTATATAAGTTTGAATTTGTTCAAACCATATTTGAATTGCTGTTTTGATATTGTAAGCCATTTAGTTTGTATATTTTTCAAAATGCAAATAAAATTAAAAATTGCTGTATGTAAGTTTTTGTCCCCTGCTAAATAAATGCAGATTGACCATTATCATTTTGACAATCTGGTTCAATCAGTACTGCACAAGAAAATTTCCACAAGAGCTCATTTCAGAATGCCACATGAACATGCCACTAGTTTTTATAATGAACTTTCTTATATAATTCAATGGAATTACTCTTTATCTTAACTGTGTTTCATTATAACTAGTTCAGTATTGTACCCATCACTTTCAGAGAATGATATCCAAATTTCAAATCTAAATTGTAATATTTTAAATGTAAAACAGAATGCGTTTATCTCCTTTTTGTGAGAGTAGCAGTCAATTTCAGTTTTGTTTACAGCAGTGAAACCGAAAGGTTGATTTCTTTAACCTGTTCCCGGTCTGTGCAAAGTCTAAATCTTCCTCCCCAGTAACTTACAAGTCCATGATGCCATTTCCCTTTTGGAAATTTTTTGGAATTTCCAAGATATAGAAAAGACTCTAGCTCACAGTCCACAATTTGGGAAAAACCCAAGACTCACTTTTTCCCTGTTCATGGAATATGTCCTCACCTGGGACATAGATGAATCCAGTCTGTTTGAATCTGGAGTTCTAAACATGGCATTTCCAGACACAGAAGTATCTCCATATTACATGTAAGACCCTTCCTTTTGTTTCTCCTTAGACTCTGCTTTGCTGTGTGATATATCTGTGATATATTATTCTCTGTGTGGGACTTGTGTATATACATATATATATAGTTTTTTTGTATGTCTTAATAATATAAAAGTTACTCTGAGGATAAAGCATGTTTGTCATTCTTTTTCATTTCAACAATTCCATTCCATTTGTGACCTATAGTGTTATTATATCATAGTTATAATAATGCCCATAATGGGGGGGGGGGATAAAATGGAGAATAAAACTTTCTTCCTTAGCAACCTTGCATTACAATATACTCCTTTGAAATACAGGAGTTATAAAAATGACTTCAAATGATGGCATATTTCAGCTTATACTACTTTCCTTTTATTCAGAGGTTAGCCCTTGCAACACAGATATCCATTTCAATTTCATTGAGTAATTAAAATATGGTATGTTATTCTGCTTTTACAATTGAATACATAGTAGATGATACTCAGCTTTTGTATATATACATGTTTGTGTGAACATAAATACTAGAGGCAGTGATATGTGTGCTTTATGTTGTAGTTTTGTAAAAGTTATATTTTGGAATACCATTTGATTTAAGAAATTGTCAGATATTATATGGATTAATGTTGTGAAAGAGTTCTTTTATGTTGGCTGTTTGGTTGGCCTTGTTTAATGGCAAAATCAACCTCTATGGGTTATTTAATGCTGAAATTTAAATAATTTGAACACAATATTATGGCTTCAACTAAATATATTTTGAATGCAATTATAGATCTTCAATTACAGATAAAATGTATTGCTGGTCATTTAGCTTTAAACATGTATTGTTGGTAATTTTACTATAATTATGTATTGTTGGTCTTGTGTCATTTTACTATAAAAATCTATTTCATACATTCATAGAGTTTTGTTTGGGGTTCACTATTTGTCCATAGCTGGGACCCTAACAGGTGCTACTACTCTGGTTTAGAGTGGATTTGGGAACAACAGCAATTAAGAAATGGCTCAACAGTCCCCAAAACCTTCAATCTCCTGATCAGAGTCCTTGCTGCAGGATGTAGTTTATTGTCATAATCTAGGATGACTTTTCATTTGTACCTCCTTACTTCTTAAAATAATTACCAGCATTCATATTGATGATTTTTACTGCAATATTTGTTCTATCGCTGAAGTATTTTTTTCTTTCTTTTCCAGTGTTTTGTCAAATGTATTAACAAGACATGTTACAGAAGAACAAAGTATGACATGAAGTTAAAGTTACAAACAATTCAATACTATCTTCAGTCTCTGTCTCTGAAGAAATTACATGTTTTGTGCCTATCAAATGTCAAAGAGAAAAGAGTGTGAGTAATGCCATCATTGCCAGGGAACACTCCTTAGGACTATAAAAAGGCATGCATTTCTCTCCCAAGTCTCTTTTCACTTCTTCCCACACAGGTGTTCAGTAGTCATGATATATACAGTTGGAATGTTGCAACTAGTCTCGCATGCATTTTTTTCTTTTTTTTCTTTTTTTTTTATTGTTGGACACTCTCACACGTGTCTATCTTGCACACTCATATAGCCACATGTGTATATCACATATACAAATTCCACACACAAAAATGCACATTCTCTTATAATTAGTTTAACTGCGTTTTAATGTGACTAGTTTCATGTTTTTCCTTTCATAACAAATGTTTGTTCTGTTCTATATTCATTGTTTACTGTCACTCCTAACAAATGGTGACCATGATGTGATATTTTCTCCTGGATATAAAAACACACAAAACTATATAAACAAACTCAACATCATTTATAAACTTTTCCAAACCAAGAGCCAGCGAAGAAAAACTTTGACTAACTTTTCCATCAATCAAATTGCGTCAGGGTCACCAATTTTGTTGTGGATTTGAATCAACTCCCAACAAAGAAAAAGACAAGAAAGGTGTTTAAATATAAAATGTGATTTCTTTGTGTGTATGTGTGAGAAAAAAGGCAAGAGAGAAGGAGCAGCAACATACTGCAACAGATTTACAACTTAACAGATATTCCCTTACTCATTCACCTGTCTTCCTCACCAAGCTACATGACACTTACACTTTCCTCCTCACTTTCTCGCTTGCCTTTTTTCCTAACACATTCATGTGAAGAAATCAAAATTCTTTGCGTCTTAACAAACAACTATACAAGGAACTTTAACACTCATACATGATGAGAAATATTTTGTTGTAAAAACACAAAAATAAAAATATTTTATATTTAAACACCTTTCTCTTCTATTTCTTTGTTGTAGGTTGATTCAAATCTGCAACAAGAGGAAGAACCTTTGAAATATTGTACTGTCTGTGATTATCGCAAGGGGTAGTAATTCAACAATTGTTTATTTTATTTCACAGTCATACATGCATCTAATCAAAGAGAGAGTTTGATGGTAATTAAGCTGTTGATAAGTTTATTTCATTCTTTTCTGTTTTCTTTTTCTTTCTAGTCTCCAAATTTATGATTTTATTGCTCATGTGTACATGTGCTTGCGTGCATATGCTTGTGAGTAAATAAAATGATAAAGCATATATAATATACACAGACGTATCCATATACATTGCATACATGCATGCAATGTCACATGCAGACAAAATGTGATAGAATTAGCTATTTTGTTACAATATGGATATCAGTTGATTTTCATTTAATTTTTCTTGTTCCTTTATGTTATGATGTGGGGTCTGGCAAGACATAACACTTAATTCGACCAAATTATTCATGATAGTAGCATTCAGTACTCAGCTAGACCAGTCACTGCAGTAGTATTATCATTTTTTCTTTCTAGACAGTTACCAAGGACTATTTACCATGAATGGATCAGTCCATACTAAGGGGAGTAACTGGCTCATTCCACAACAGTTTATTAACTGACACAATTTACTTGGTATTTTGAAGGTAAGATATTGTGGCTGGCTGTTGGGTTAATTGCTTTTAATATAACCATTAGTAATCCAGTAAAACCATTTATCTAACATTGGTCTCAATGATGCCAGCTTAGTGATGGTCAACCTGTATTAAATAAAATTAATTCAAGAATCACAATTTTTATGTTCATACATTCTATCTCATATATCAAATATATATGTATTGCAATCTACTGGGCATTATTACTGTAGCTAAATAACTGTGTACATATTTCCTTTAAATAATTCATAATTTCCTATTTTATCTAACAACCAATTAACTATTTCTCCTTACCTTTGCATAAAGCATGTCCTAAGGGGCTTTCCGTTTGTGACCTATCTCCTCTTCTATAACTGATGTCAACTTGGCTTAGCCATTCTTATCCTTTATGAAGCAGAGAGGCAATTACCTTAAGTAGATGCCTCATGCTCTGCTTGTCTTGTAAAGAATTGCCGCCATGCCATTAAATGCAATCTGCACTAAAGTTCTTCCATCATCATCATCATCATCGTCGTTGTCGTCAAGTTGCTGAACATAAAATAACCCCAAATGCTTTTTATATTTCTGTATTCTATTTGTGCTTCATTGAAATTCAGAAGTATAGCCTTGTGGTTGCAATACAGATTTAGTTTCTTATTTGGAACTAAGGTTAGGGTATTTTTTTAAATTTTTAGGATTAAAAGATTAAGATGCAAATTATCATGATTTTAAGTATTATTTACACTATTTGCATTCAGACTATCGTCTTCATCTTTGTTGTTGTTATTACAATGTTTTGGTCATTGTGTCCTCCATCCTTCATTGGGTCATATCAATCTGCAGGGAACTCAGAGTGAGCAATAACTGAGCAGTGCTAAAAATAAGAACTAGACATGGACAATGGAATGAGGACAGTTTACAGTCTAGATTAATTAAAGGATTCGGTTCAGAATTCCCTGTAAGTTGCCTGGATACTCCTGATGAAGGCCAGGGCACAATGGCTATTGTGATGACAACAACAAAGATGAGGACAATAGTCTGAATGTAACTAATGATAACTCCTCTTCCAAGAAATTCAGATGAAAATTTATGTATTGTATGTGCTATACATTCATTTCTTTTTCCCTAGATGTAATTTCCTTTTCTTTTATGTGTCACATCCTCACAGGACATGATCAATCTTGGCTCTCTCCACAAATTCCTATCATTCATAGCTCTAAGCATATTTATATCATTACTAGCCTCTACTTACACTCCTCGATACAAAGACTTGACCCAAAGAGTTGTGAGTTCAATACCGAGCTAGTGCAGTGGTGAACAAAAACTTGGAGAGTTGAGATAAGGGAGATAACTGAAACATCTGAAAGAAGAATGGTCCATGGAGCTATAACAATCTACCTTCATGGATGAAATAAAGGGTTCAGTTCAAAATTCCAATCACCTATAATGGCCAATACGTTGTGGATATGACAACAAAGATGAGAACAACAGTTTGAAGAATGTAAATAGCAATGTGGTTCTACAGAAGAATTTCAAAAATTCCAATCACCTAAAGAAGGCTGGAGTGTACAATAGCCAAAACATTGTGAATATAGCAACAAAAATGAGGACAACAGTCTGAACAATGTAAATAGTGTAAATAATTACAATACTTCATTTCAGAAATATAGACAGAAACCACATTGCTTTTTCCTCAGGGCTCCTCTTCATTTGTGAAGAAGTTTTCCAGCATTCATCTGTAAAAACATTTCCCAGATATCTAAATTTCTGTACTTCCTTGATTTTGACATTTCCAATTCATATCTCACATCTTGAACTCTTCCTCTTGCTGATAATCATACATTCTGTCTTCTTTCAATTAATGATTAGTCCTTTCTTGCTGCTTTCCACCACTACTTTTGCTAGGAGTTACTGCTGTTTTCTGTCAGTGTCTGCCATTAACACAAGTGATTTTTATGTAGCAATTAAATGAACAAGAAAAATTTTAAAAAAAGGAAATTTCTCTATAATTTTAAGATGTCAGTGTCAATGCAAGAGTTGTTAAATTATTCTTTCTGTTACTTATGTTGTTCCCAGAATGTTTTACCAATCAGTTTTTTGGTCTTTTTCAAAAATGCAGTCTGTAAGCAAGAGATGGGTCAGAAGTATATGAGAAACAGATAATCGTAGATAATACATCAACCAGTTTGGTTTATTACAAGCAACATGAGCCACACAGATGATAACATTTTAAGCAACCTGTTTAATATAGGATAGTTAATTTCATATTTTATACATGAGGTTCATCTCCAATTCCCACCAGGCTGATCAAAGAAATCTATACTGGCCTGACTTTGGCATCAGTTTGAAAAGTTATTGTATGATGCTTCCTTTAATTTCCTCATTCTTTAATAATGTTTCCAGTTATATTATTCCAAATATAAAGCACCATCCTCTCTCTCTCTCCAAAGTTTGGATATGGCTTTCTTATCTTTCATAAGTAAGGGAACTGCTGGTCTCTCCCTTGTATTCTATTTTAGATTTGCAAGGAATATTATGGAAGCCATCTTTTGTTAAACTAGATCAACTCTTGCATTAAGGTTGTGAAAAATGCTTATGAAAATGACTCAGATGCTGTAACATTCATGGATTTTTGGGATCTCTTCAGTCACTCTTCTTACAAATAACTGGCTTATTTCTAGCTACACTGTATCTGGAATAAAAATGTAAATAGCATAAAGAATGTGTTCAATAGTTCATTCTATATATGGAAAGGATTGTTTAATCATTGTCCTCCAATAAATTGATGCATGACAATAACATGGAAACAAGGATATTGGTAATAGATGACATTGGTAATAGATGATATTGATAATAGGTGACACAGGTAATAGTTGCTATCGGCAAAATATGATATTGGTTATAGATAATGGTAATTGATGACATTGAAAAATGTAATGGTAATTGTTGAAACTTGACTAATGCATGGAATAATAATGCAACACAAAATGTACTTAGAACAAAATGTATTAAAACAAGAAAGTGTACACAATATTTACATATAGTCTTTTGTATATTCCTGGGAAGACCGTTCCTGGAGAATGTGTTGACTAAGTCGCAGTCGGGCAGAGTCTCTAGTTGAATCTCTTGATTCACCTCCCTGTCTTCCCGGTACCAACCATATTTATATAGTCGGTACTCCACTATGCAAATTAGGTGGATCCTATCACAACAGTAATGATGAAATTAATTTTTTCATACATGAAACACTTATTCATTGACCAAACAGTTAGCACTAGTCAGTTGAAGCTCATAAAATCTTTCTCTTTAAACAGTTTCACAGAAAATAAGACTTTTCATGTCCACTAACTGTTATTAATCTTTCTAGTACTGATGTAAGTTTTCTTCCAAAACTTTTATTTTTTTGTATTGTGGAAAGTTAACATTTTGATTATATCATTATTTTCTTCTTTAGTTGCATGTGATATTCACTTTAGTTCTTGCTGCTTTTGCAAGTGTTCAAATTTTCTCTTATTTTCTATAGCTCTTCATTTGTGATTTTGTAGCACCAATCTATAGGGGGAGATGAAGATTTGTTTTCATTAAAACTTAAAAGAACCATTTACTTGAAGCCATTACTAAACTGAGAAAACAGTTATATATAAATAATAGTTTAAAAAAGCATTAAAAGGAGATACAATAAATTTAATGAGAATGGAATTTCAAATCCAGAGACATTAAGGGAAGCTTTAGTAACATCAGCAAAGGTGAAAATCTCAAAGAAAACTAGACAAGGGAGAAAGAAGTGGATGACAGATGAAATATTTGACATGATGGAAAGGAGACAGTAAACAAGATATATTGATGTATCGTACAGAATACAGGATATTGTGCAAAGAAATTAGAAACAAAAGCAAACAGGCAAAAGTGGAATAGCTCTATGGAAAGTGTGCAGAGATAGAAAGAATGAGCATCCTGCATAAGGTAGATATGCATAAAAGAATAAAAGAAATAGCAGGACAAAAGAAATTCTTATCAACAGGATGCATATAAACAAAAAATGACATGCTGATAGTAGAGAAAGACAAAATACTTTCTGGGAGAATTATAACTCTGAGTAAATAATTATAAACCCCTTAATATTTATATATACAAAAATAGTTGTAAAACTGAGAAACTGCAAGACATGTAAACAGCATAACAAGTATTATTTATTATTTGGTTGTTATGTGGTGTTGGAGAAATGAGAGACAGTAATACTGAGTAAGATTATGAGTTTGGGCTCAAATGTAGATCACATAGGATCAAAATCTCAGAATGATAAAATAAAGAATAAGTAAAATGCATGCAGTCTTTCTTGTATGTTTTTTTTTAAATGTGTGTAATGAATGTCCAGATAACTTAGTTAGAAAATACAAAAAGTGCCTGGGATTTTCTTACCTTAAATGTTTGTTGAGTGCTTAAAGATAAATGTTACTATTATGGCTTAAAAAGGAAAAAGAACCAAAATATTTGTTGATGCATGTGTTGACGACCCGTCTGTGTGAACTGCTGTCCAATAGTGAGAATGTCATGTGTTTGTGTGTGTAGAAGAGAAAAGTGGGTTTGATTCTCATTAGTTTAAAATGAGTGAATTAATGATAATTATAATTGTTATAATTATTTTATCATAATTATTTTTGATGCTATAATTAATTTTTATTTATTCTTATGAATGAGTATGCTTCAGATAGTGTTTGGTAGGTCTCCAAATATAATAGCATCATCCACATGTAAAAAAGGCTAAAAATAATGGAAGCATTATTAATAAAAAAAGAAAAATCGAACACTCAATGATATCAACTATGAACACAGCCACAATGTGCTGATCATGTTTGGAAAATAAATCTTTCCTATAACTCTAGATACATGAATGAAACAATCCACGTTTTCAGTTAAAACTAAAATAAAATTCATCCTTGATAATGGCTAAAAGTATAACCAAAAGTGCTTGGATATATAAAACATTCAGACAGTTTTTATATAATTTATGTCCTGGAAAGAAAAAAAAATTATAAGAACACATGAAAAATTCTATAAAAAAATTAACTACAGCACCTTGTCAGATGTTTTTAATGAAACTTGCATATAATATATATATATATATATATATATATATATATATATATATATATATATATATATATATATGTATATTATAAAAAGTTTTACATACAGACAAAAACAATATAACATTAATTAATAAAATTAATTGTTTTTGTCTGTATGTAAGAATTTTATAATACATAACTACTGCTCTACAACTGGTATTGAGCCCTCTTTTGAATTAATGCTGTGAACATTTGAATTTATATTCTTTTTGTTCTTATTACATGTGTGTGTATATATATATATATATATATATATATATATATATATATACGCATGTGTGTGTATATGATCATAAAAACATACTCTCTTTATCTCTTTCACTCTCTTTTTCTTGCTCTTTCTATTAATAATAATGATAATAAATTAGATAGGCATATAATATTACCTACCAACTCCATAACATCTACTATTCAAAATAATATATCCAATCTTAATATTAAATTAAACAGCTACATCTAAAACTATTATGTATATGATCAGGAACAAAAATGTCCATAATAATTCATATATAACATAAACTGTGCCAGTTGTTCCTTATAATATATCGGTCAACTTGAAGGAATTGACAATATATTATGAATATAAGAAAGACCTCTTACATAAAAATTTACCCAATACATGAGTTATACACATAAATAATTTCAACTACAATTTCAATTTAAAAAATACTGTACTTATTAAAAAAGAAAATAATTTACTTAGTAGACAAGTTCTTGAAAGTGTAATAATTGTTTCTTGCCAGAATGTTGTCTTACACCCTGTATTTTTTCAAATATCTTTTTTCTTAAAAGAAATTCACCTTTCTCAAGCCAACAGGATCATAATTTTTTTAAAAATTAAACGAATATTCTTAACTGATGACTTTTAAAAAGTAAATAAATAAATTAATTAATTAAATGAATAAATAAACAAAATAAAATAAAATTCATAATAAATAATAATTAGGTAAAAAATGTCAATAGCAATATTTTAATATCTGTCTATATTTCTGAGATGAGGTATTGTAATTATTTACATTATTTACATTGTTAAGACTGTTGTCCTTATCTTTGTTGCCATATTCATGCAGCCATGGTAAAATATATAAATGAGAAACAGGCCACCCTCTTAAGTCATAAAGTCATAATACGAGGGGAAATAGAAAAATTAAGGTGTAGTTGACCACATATGGAGAGAAAAGGGAGATCACCACCCACTGTGGGATGTGGTTGAAATAATAGACAGAAAACATTACTGGAAAATACGAAAACTTAAGGAATCAGTGTATATGCTAGGCTACAAAAATCTCCTAAGCCGGACAAGCATACAAATGAATACAATATGGGAACCTATAATACAGAGTGCTAGAGAAAAAAACAATAATCACAACAAAATTGCAATATGAGCTCTGGTCAAAAATGATTACTGAGACATTTGATTTATAAGTCCCAAAAATTCATGCACTGATGTCCTAAAGTCTTGGTTCAGTGACTTGACCTAAAGAATTGTGAATTCAATAGTTGACTAGTGAACAAAAAACTTGAAGAGTTGTGTTAAAAAGAGATAACTGAGACATCTAGAGTAGGCATGATGCATGGAACTAGAACAATCTTCCCCATGAAATTAGAGGTTCAGTTCGAAATTCTAATCACCTGAAGAAGGCCAGGGCATACAACAGCTAAAACATCATGAATATGGAAATGAAAATTTATTCCTTGTATTAGATAGATATGTTAGATTTTTTAAGAATGGATTCTTAATTCATTATGTTCTTTTTTTAATTAGTGTGGCATTAGTAAAATCAAAATTATGTCCAGCATCATTTCAATGCAAAATGAGAGAGTTAGTTTGATTGTCCAAATACAAGTCTCTCTTGTGTTCATAGATGCTGGCTTTTAGATCATGTGATGTCTCCCCCACATAAACATTTTTGCATTGTGAAGCTCAGCATTTGAATTTGCATTGGGTTTATTTTGCTAATAATCTTTCACTTATGCCACCATAATTAAAAAAGAATATAATTCTTTAAGGAGAAAATACATTGAAAACTTAATAATAACATTATTGTCAACTATAAACATTATGAATCCATTCTTAAAGAATCTAATTTATAGCTGCCTAATACAAAGAATACATTCTTAAAGAGGCGAGTTATAAATAGAACCCTCTGACTTCCTGCTGCTCAGACTGACTACTCAAAGGTGAAGATAAAACCCCAACTAGACAGACACATGCACACAATTACAAATATACATTACCATCCATTACCCACTTAGACATACAAAAATCTTCACAAACCTACATACACACAGAATTATCCACGGTGTTAATATATCTGACACGTGTCTGACCAATGTGAACTAACCTAAGCTTAATTGAAAATACCAGTGTTTTGTGTCTTTTTGTCTGTTTTCTCTCAATCTCTGATGAAGATTTGATAAAAGTGAACCATGTTAGATTGATATATGTTTCCTATTTGTTCTTTTATTTTATCATATATATATATATATATATATATATATATATATATATGCACATGAAAATTTAGTTAAGATATATATGCACTCAAAGAATGCTGAGTATTTTTATATATATGAACAACAAATTACCATACACACATTCACATACATACTCAGTCTCTCTCACTCTCTCAATGAAAAGGGTGAGTATATAGGCATATATATCTGTAATTTACCACAGGCACAAATGCTTTCTCTCTAGGAAGGTTAATTACATATACACTGATGAGCCAAAATATTATGCAAAATAAGGCATTGGTCTTGCATGAGACAGTAAGATATCTCTTACCCAATCAGACATTGACTCCACAAGACCTCTAAAGCTTTGTTCTGGGATCTGGTGCCAAGCTGATAACAAAAGGTCCTTTAACTGCAGCAAGTTATATCATTATATAGATAAACTGATGAGTTAAAATATTATGACCACCTTAATAAGGCATTGGTCCTGAATGTTCCAGTAAAACATCTCTTACCCAATCAGACATTGACTCCACAAGACCTCTAAGGCTTTGTTCCAGGATCTGATCCCAAGCTGATAGCAACTTTAACTATTGCGATTTTGTGGTGGATGTTCTGCAGAATGGACCTATTGATCTAGTGCATCATAAAAGTGTTCAATGGGAATGGATTTGGTGCCCAGTTAAATGTTATCCTGAAACCATTCAAATACAATATTATCCCATTGAAAGATTCCACTGTAATCTATTAAAATGAAGGTGTGTACCAGGTTTCAGTAATGTTGATGTGAGTGGTACATGACAAAATGTCTTCTATATGAATAATAGGATTCAGATTCAAGGATTCCCTGTAGAATATTGCCTAAAAATGTTCCTTGCCTGTAATAATTTAATGTGATTTTCTTATAGTACATTCTGGTGCCATTACTTTTCCATGATGATGGCCCATATATATCTTGTTATCCAACTTATTTAGGAAAAAAAAAGATTCATCAGATTAGATAACCTTTTTTCATTGATACAAAGTCCAATTTTAATGTTCATATACACACTGAGGATATTTTGCAATGATGGACATTGTTTATACATTTTGATTAGACTGTAGCTATGAAGCCCCCTGCATGACAAGGATCAATGTTGTGAATCATTTTCTTTCACCTTCATTAAAGCTATTTGCAGTTTGTGCTACTGTAGCCTTTGTTCATTTCTCACATTGATAAATCTTGGCTTCCCAACTACTTGCCCTACTTGTGCATTGGGCAGACATGATTGGTGATTTTTCTTTTAGCAGTTGGTGATTTTCCTCCCTCATTCTCCTCTATAGATACTTATCACAAGTGATCATAAGTAACCACAAGATGTTCTGTTTCAGAAATTGTTCTGATCTAGTCTTCTGACCATAAAAATTTGGCCTTTTCAAAGTAACTCAAATCTATATAACTAAGGGATTCAGCCCATCAAAATAAAGTTCAAAGGGCTGTCTTACATGCTTATTTATTTTTTACCTGCCGAGTACAGTTGTTACGAGGCAGTAGCTGTCATTCTTGCCAAATATCTGTGGCCATAATATTTTGCTCATCAGTTATCACATACTCTCACTAGCCACTTAATTAAATACACATGAGCAAATGCTCTTTTATACAAATTTCTAGTGATGTTGCAGCAATTTAATAGCAAGTATATAAGCATTTAAACACTGTCTTGGTGACCTGCTGAATTTCATTTCATGCATTAATATAGGAAAGAAAGCTGTATTAGTGACTTTCAATGTGATATGATTGTTGGTAACAGATGGGAAATTCAGAGTATGTAAAAAACTGTTGATCTTGGATTTCATGCATAGCTATCTCGAGGGTTTACAGTGAATTATTAGAATAAGAAAAAATGACAGTGAGTAGTAATTCTGTGGGTGGAAATATTTTGCTGGTAAAAGGGGTTGGAGGTGAATGGTCAGACTGATTCAAGCTGATAGAAAGGAAGTAATGGAGGTATAGAGAAGAGCGTCTCTGAATGCACAACATGTAGAACCTTGATCCAGATAGGCTACAGTAACAGAAGACCATGCACCTCTTGTCAGATAAGAACAAAAACTGAGGCTACAATTTGGTAGGGATCATAGGAATTAGACAAAAACTCCTGTTACTTCTCAAAAGAACTACAGACAATACTTAATACACAAAGTTTCCTCCCTACGAGTTATAGATTTCCAGAGAGTTAAACAGAAAGTGAGTATTACATTTTTTTTAACACATTACAATATCCAGTAAAAAATAATTTATAATGGATTTTGTTACAAATTGAGTTGGATATGTAATGTATATAAATTCAAATGAAGTGCCAAAAGAATTAGACACAGCTAACTAAAAAGTTTGTAGTTCCTCCTTTCATCTGCAATATGACATGGTGTCTATGAGATGCTGGTCATTGCATGGGTATATCTTCCATGACACACTTCTGACAGGCTGATGGATCAATAGTCTTATGCAACCACCTCTACACACAAACCTAATCATCATCTGGAAAGAGCTGGAAGTGTGATGTGTCTGCCTACAGTTCAACGGCAATGTTTTCTGGCTCAGGTGATGTTTGGTAACGGATGCCATGGTTTCAATAATGGTATCCTAACCATTATTGTTAGTTACTGATTTCTCAATTTCTGAATTTGGTATAAACAACATGAAAGTATGAAGCCATCCTGGCTTGTATCAATGGTTCAGACTAGTGGTGCTGTTGTAATTGTACAGGGAATAAATTCTTGTTATATACATGGCATATAAAAGATCAAATTTAAATGCTGCAGCGAATTGACATATTATAGCTGATCACATGTCTCGATTTGTGACAACAATACTCTCATTCTCTGTTGGCCACTTCTGGCAGGGCAACAAATAAAAAATAGAGGCAGATTTATTCATGGAATACAACAATGAGTTTTCTGTGTTAAAGTGGTCTCCACGGTCACTGAATCTCAGTCTCATAGAACACTTTTGGTACAGGGGGGAAAAGGAGATTCAATTCCTGGATGTACAACAAATCTAGAAGAATTATGGGATGCCATAATAACAGTATGGACCAGAATCTCAAAAGAGTGCTCATCAAATCTTGATCAAATCCATGTCAAAAAGAAATGAGGCAGTTTTAAAGGCAAAAGTGGGTCCAACCCAGTACTAGAAGAATATACCTAATAAAGTGACTAGTGAGTATATATATATATATATATATATATATATATATATATATATATATATATATATATATATATATTTGTGTATTTGGGCAGCAATACTTCTGTCATACTAGTTTTATTAAAAACAACAGACAATCTTATCTGACGAGAGGTGCATGGTCTTCTGTTACTGTAGCCTATCTGGATCAAGGTTCTACAGTTAAGTTTTTAAGGAAATTTAAAATTTAACTGCATGTTCCATTGCCTATGCCCACCAACACTCAAACATATGAGTTGACATGTCCATCTTCACAGTAGTCCATGCTCATTTGAGCTGCCTGCACTTCTGCATCATGTGACTTGCTTAGCCTATATTCTGTTTATAATAAATTATGAATTACTACTTTTTAAAAGCAGCATCTCAACCTTGCAAACAAGATACATCCTTCATAGCTAAACTGCTATATGATGGTTTTGTGTAGGATATAGGTTCAATTCCTGTCAGAGGACGCATATCTACTATGAAATTTCTTAGACATTCAGGATGGTAAATGTTGTTTATACTGTTTATTATAAAGTGAGCATTTACTTAAATATTTGTGTCTATATAAATAATGTATAACAATAAAATATATTAAAATACTTAGTCCATTTCATAATATATGACATCAATTGTTTATGGTAAGATACGCTTTGAGCAGATATGAATGTTTGAAGGAAATCATGGAAAGTTTGTAGTTTAAAAGCAGTAACTTGACCTTGTTAGTAGCTAAACTGGTATAGTATATCAGGCTATATGACAGTTCTGTGTAGGATGCAGGTTCAATTCCTGTTGGACAATGCATATTTTCTATGAAATTTCTCGGACATTCAGGCTGGTAAATGTTGTTAATACTGTTTATTATAAAGAGAGCATTTACTTAAATATCTGTGTCTATATAAAAAAAAATAACATTAAAATATATATATATATATATATAGACAATATTAGTGGTGAATATACACATACATATGCAATTATATATACACATACATATATGTATAAAAATAATTCCAAGAGGATATGATCCAGGTAGAACTCGATGTCCAGGACAGAGTAAGGATATAATAAAAAGACTTAAACACTAATATTCCATGGTCATAATTTATTCCATTGGAATCGCAAAAACGATCCAATTCATCAGACCTACAGATTCAAAATGAAAACGGAAAAACGACTCCGGGAGAAATTGGTGAGAGTATGTGTGAGAGTGTGGGGGGACCCATGATCTATATAGATGGGTAATAGACGAGAGAGACGGGGCGGACTTTAGGCGGAGAGGGCACTAAAATTTAACTGAGGGGAGATTTAAAAAGGGATTTCAGTGATAAAAGGGTGCGTATTTTCAAAGATATACCGGAAGAGTGTACATTTCTTGGTGACACTCACACCCCTTAGGCGATACAATCTTATGCTCCCGCCCAGACCCCTACAACGCATACGTACACACACTAATAAGATAAAGGGAGAGTTTAGATAATCTAACCTTAGAAGGGATTTTAGAATTCCCTAAGGTTAAGTAGGGACGGCGTTTTGAAACGTATTGTCTAGCCGTTTCAAGTCATAAACTAACAATCTCTGCCTCCATAAATTTATCGGACTGGCCAAATGATTTTCGGGCGGCCTGTTTTCATCCCGCCCCCATCCCAAACGAGACCGTTTGACCAACACAAGGAATTTTGGGGAAATCCCGCTGACAAGATAAAGGCTGATGAAAACTTGTAGACAAAATTCCATTTTCTCTCTTCGTACCTACGGTTGATTATACATACCTGCGTACATTTACACCCATATACCGCTATATGATTACATATATATATAGATATTCTGAAATATGCACACACACATAAATACATCTGCATATATATCTCTCTACCTACGTATCCACACGTTCATACATGTAGGTGTACACACGCGCACACACACACACACACACACACACACACACACACACACACACACACACACACACACACACATATATATATTCTTGTTCTTACCTACATACACCCATATATACATATATCTATGCGTATGCTTTTGTATACACGTCTACACACACAGATGCGTACGCCCACATGAACGCACATATCCATTTCTATATTTAACCCGAATCAAAGGTCAATTAAAACATATATAATATTTTAAAACCGCTGGATGAGTAGCGTGTATTTATCTCTAATTTTAGAATGTATACCTAGGTGTCTAACTATTATAATTCTATCTGATTTTGCAAATCAGTTATTAGGGGAACGTTTATCCACCCAACCCCTCACACATGTATCACCACGTGAATAAAGAAAGGCCAAAATTAGAGGTACATGTCGCATCACATAAACATACACAATGTTACATATACGTAATGGTCATTGCATGGATGGAGCATTAAAAAAAAAAAAAAAAAAAAAAAAAAAAAATATATATATATATATATATATATATAAAATAAATTAAATAAATAAATAAAAAATTGGAATACCTGGTGTCTCACATAACCATACAAAATAATACATACAAGTGATATTCAGTCCACAGAAAGTCATGCCCGATGTTATTGGGCTAAGGTCGAGGTGTCACACCCGGCCACGTGCTACAAAACGGTGTTCATGTTTTGAACCGTTTTATATGCCTACATTTGGAGAGGATCTCACTCCGAAGGTTTAACAGTTCATCCTGATTTTTATCTCTGATGATAAAGATCTTTTCGGCGATGCACAGATTACACCTATCACGTAAGTTATTAGGTGTACTAGCTCGTGACAAGTATCTCCATTCGAAAAGTGGGGTTAGACCCCTATCCACCAGATCCCAGTAGTGTTTGGATAGGGCCGTTTGGTTTCTGAGGTATCTGTGTCTAAAGGAGTGCCTATGGCCGTATAGACGTTGCTTCCAATCACCAGCGGATATACCTATGTATCGTTTCTTCTCGTTTCTGTTTTCTCTGGGGGAGATAGTTGCCGCGTACACTACGTTTTTATACATGCACTTACCCCCGATTGGGCAGAGATCTTTATTCCTACAATTGCAGTTGGGGTCATTTGTCTGAGGTTCGCTACTGTGGTAGTTTTTAAGTATTCTACAATTATGGGAAGATATGATTTTCTCTATATTATTCATGCACGAGTAACTAATTTTCAGTGTTTTCCTATTAAAAATTTTATGTAATGGGTGCTTGTTGTGAAAGTGTTTATCTACTAATCTAAGGAAGGAACTACCTATATCAATTTTAGAGAGCTTGCAATATGGTGGGTTAAACCATATTACTTTCCTCTTTCTGTGTTTAGTTCTATTCTCCATATTTTGATTTGTTGGTTCTCTGTTAAATTTTAATTCTTGTCTAAAACCACTATTCCTGAGGGCCTGGTTGTATGTAAATTTATTCTCTTCAAAAATTCTATAGTTAGAAGATAGCTTGTTTATTCTAGTGTTCACGGTTTTGGGGATGTGTTCTATCACAGATTTAGGGTGGTTAGAGTGGATGTTGATATATAGGGGTGTCTGATCCAGTTTATGGAAAGGTCTAAATGTATCGCTTGATAGGTTAAGATTAATGTCTAAAAAGTTAACAATTTTAAGGTTGGAGGATATTTCAATCTTAAGGCCTAGGTATTTGAAGGCTCTGACGACCTTCTTATGTAAGCTGGAAGTTAAGGGGCCATTACTACTAGGGACGAAGATCAGACCGTCATCTCTATAAAGCCCGACTTGATTGAGGTTCACTATTCTGTTTAGGGTATCTAGTATATATATTCCCACTACATCTGCAATTTGGGCGGAATCGAAAGCTCCCATAGGTACGTCGAAATTTTCGTTATACTTTTTCACCCAATTAGCGTCATTGTATTTCAAGATGGATCTTCTAGACGCCAAAATGATTTCAAGATCACTATCCGTTACTTCGGTATATCCCCTGGCAAAATTGAGGCTGTTGATTAGAAGCTCTTCCGAAATTGATGGGTAAAAATCCAGGATGTCAAATTGGATGAAAGTGGCTCTTTCCTTGTTGGGGATCTCTCGGAACCATTTGATTGTGTCAGCTGAGTCTTTCCAAAGTTGGACTGGGTGTTTATTCAGGACACATGAAGTAATCCTCTTGATGATCCTTTTGGAAATTAATCCCAACTCAGATTTGGAGGGATTGATAAGCCGTGATGGCAAGTTATTGGTAAAGTTAGGCTTATGGTCCTTGAAGAGAATGTAAGCATCTTTCACACTAAATTTACCCATTCTGTCCGCAACTCCGAGTTTGTTTGCAAATTTGCAGATGTCCTCATTTATAGAAGATAAGGTCTTATTGTCTTTGTCTTTTTTGTACGAGCTGGTAATTTTATCGGCGATGAGTTTGTCATATTCGGAGGGTTTAATTTTATAGAAGTTTTTGGATTTATCTGCTTTAATCCATAATTTATTGGAGTTTTTAATATTTTTGACGTCTCTGCCAATTTTAGCTTGGAAGTAGTTGGTATCGTTCTTGAACTTACACTTTCGAATTAAATCGATCAAGTCGCGTTCGAACGGTTCGAGTGGCTTGCAACATGGTGGAGTTTTTTGTGATTTCAGGTTGTATGTATCAGGCTTTAGCTCTAGGTCACCCTTGGGGTTACTGTAGAAAAAGGCTTTCCATCTCATTCTTCTAATGAGGTCAATGATTTTGTCTGTAAGGCAGACGGAAAAAAGATGCAGTGAAGGATAAGGGATATTTTTCAAAGAGTAATCCGGAGTAAATTTATCCATCCCAATCTGAATAGGTTAGAATACAAGTGGTTTAACTGGAAGTATACCAAAGAGAGCTCAACTTGTAGTGGAAAGGAGCAATATATTGACAATATTAGTGGTGAATATACACATACATATGCAATTATATATACACATACATATATGTATAAAAATAATTCCAAGAGGATATGATCCAGGTAGAACTCGATGTCCAGGACAGAGTAAGGATATAATAAAAAGACTTAAACACTAATATTCCATGGTCATAATTTATTCCATTGGAATCGCAAAAACGATCCAATTCATCAGACCTACAGATTCAAAATGAAAACGGAAAAACGACTCCGGGAGAAATTGGTGAGAGTATGTGTGAGAGTGTGGGGGGACCCATGATCTATATAGATGGGTAATAGACGAGAGAGACGGGGCGGACTTTAGGCGGAGAGGGCACTAAAATTTAACTGAGGGGAGATTTAAAAAGGGATTTCAGTGATAAAAGGGTGCGTATTTTCAAAGATATACCGGAAGAGTGTACATTTCTTGGTGACACTCACACCCCTTAGGCGATACAATCTTATGCTCCCGCCCAGACCCCTACAACGCATACGTACACACACTAATAAGATAAAGGGAGAGTTTAGATAATCTAACCTTAGAAGGGATTTTAGAATTCCCTAAGGTTAAGTAGGGACGGCGTTTTGAAACGTATTGTCTAGCCGTTTCAAGTCATAAACTAACAATCTCTGCCTCCATAAATTTATCGGACTGGCCAAATGATTCTCGGGCGGCCTGTTTTCATCCCGCCCCCATCCCAAACGAGACCGTTTGACCAACACAAGGAATTTTGGGGAAATCCCGCTGACAAGATAAAGGCTGATGAAAACTTGTAGACAAAATTCCATTTTCTCTCTTCGTACCTACGGTTGATTATACATACCTGCGTACATTTACACCCATATACCGCTATATGATTACATATATATATAGATATTCTGAAATATGCACACACACATAAATACATCTGCATATATATCTCTCTACCTACGTATCCACACGTTCATACATGTAGGTGTACACACGCGCGCACACACACACACACACACACACACACACACACACACATATATATATATATATATATATATGTATATATAGGGTGGGCCAAAAGTACATATATACTGTACAGCTTTTTTACATTTTATTACATTTACATTTATTAATTACAGTTAGATTTGATTAACACTGTATAATCTCGTAAGTACTCAAAATGTCCTCCGTCAACCTCACAATATTCCTTGAACCTCTCCAGAACACTGCGATACACAGTACCACACAAATACTGATCATATCAGTGTTAATAAATGCTTCCAAGATTAACTCTTTTAATGCCCCCACCCCTTGAAAAAAGAAGTCCATTGATGTTAAGTCAGGTGAATGTGGTGGGCATTCAATGCTGCAAGGTCATCTGATCCAATGTCATGAGAAGTTTTGGTCAATGTAGTCCCTTACTGCCAAAACATAATGAGGAGGTGCACCATCTTGTTGCAAAAAAACGATTTGGCAAAGTTCACTCTGGTTCTGAATTGTTACATAATATACTATTGGCCCACTCTGTATATATAGAGCTAGAGAGAGAAAGAGAAAGAGAAAGAGAGAGACTATTTAGGTAGGTGTTTGTCTTTTAGTCTTTTTTCTTAACTTATGTTTTATTTTCCCATTTTTTTATATTAGTCTTTTCCTTTTTGTTTTATTGGTTGTTAGTTTTTCAATTTATTAAATTGTCTTTTGGTCAGCTGATAAGACTTTCTCTTAGTTGTACCAATACTTTGGATTTTGTGATATATATATATATATATATATATATATATATATATATATATATATATATACATATATATATATATACATATATATACATATATATATATATACATATATATATAGATATATATATATATATATACATATATATATATATATATATATATATATATATATATATATATATATATAAACAATAAGTTATCCCCCACCACCACATGCATCAGTATCTCCAGTTGAAGTAGATTCTATATATTCCAGCTAACAAAATTCAGCAATTGCTTAGCTGATCTTTGATCCGCATGTCTGGACAGTGAAATTTGGTCTTATTAAAATTCACATCCATGGCTTTGGAATAGCAAAATTAAAAAAAAGATCTTAAAGCATAAAAAATCATGCCAATTCATATAAAAAAAAATTTAAAACTAACTAAAGAAGAGACAGTATATTTTTGTTTACTGTATCTAGCTGAGAAAGATTTTTGTTGTTTTAGTTTGTTCACATCTACATTGCTTACTTGCTGCAGAATGACAGACTGAGATTTATTATAAAGAAAGAAATGAAATTCAAATGACAGAAATACCAGTCAAAAATTAATAATAATTGAGTATGACTACAGAAAGATGGCAATGAATCAGGCAAGAAAAAATAGATATGTCAAAAATTATTAATAATAATAATAAAATGCTCTGCTGCTATACTAGGCATGGCTCTCATGGCTTCTGACCTTGATTAATTGAAGGTATTGTATATGTTTTGTCATGGTGAACTCTAGCAGCTTGGATTGAGGAATTGGAGAGCTGAGTTCAAATTCCAGTTGAATCCATTGCATTCACTTACATACTAACACCCTTGGGAAAGGTATGAATCCTATTCTTCCCCCCCCCCAGCTATGGATAAATAGCAGGACAGATCCGTTTCTGTAGCCTTGGATGGTAACTGATTTACTGCAGAAATAAATGGCAGCCTACTGCAGGAAAAAATCTGCCTCATCGATCATGTATCAAGAAATACATGATCACCTAAGTGTGTATCATGTATGGCACATAACTAACTGACCACAGATTTAATTGTCAGTTGCCTGACCTAAACCAGCTGGACTTTGCATCTCCCTTCATGAGTGTCAGTTGCTTTTGAAAGATTTCTTTTTTAAGTTTGAAGGATGAGGCAGCTAGGGTGACTTGGGAGTCACCTCTTGATAGTTGGCATACTGTTCTCTCAAATAATAATAATAACAACAATATTAATAAATATTATAGTTAAGATGAACAATGAATGTATTAGGATTTGGTGAAATTATTTTTATATATGAAGTACTGGATCCTACATAAATTCTGAGGCCTTGTCTATGGATGCAACAACTTTTTATAGTTATTAGTGTTTCTGTTATAATCAGCTTCCAATTAGATAACTTTCTGATTCACTCTACATGTCAGCTAGATGCAAAGAAACTAAGATCCAAAATAAAAAAAAGTCATCCTCTGCACAGGGGTTCCAAGCATCACATCCGACTCACAAAGCAAATCCTCCTAAAATATAAAATAACAACATAAAATAAGCCAATCACAAATGTTGCCAAAAGATGAGCATAGGAACCTTCACAATTTACTTTTTAGAAAGTTGCTCGTAAATGACTGGAGCATAGTCATGGTAAATGGGCCAAATGTCGATGCTTGGCAGGTTCTTCACTACTGTGACCTCAGTCAATTGTCCTGATACACATATCCACTCAAAACCTACCCTTCTCTAAATTACCTCCCTTGCCCATATATAGATATTCTGCACATAACCTCTGTAAACATCCGTGACTTCAGTCAACTGACTCTACAAACAGAATCATGGCAAACAAATCAGCTATTGATGCCTGACAGGCTCTCAATGTCACTACTGTGACCTTGGTCAAATGACCTGTCAAGCATACCCACTTGAAACCTACCCTTGTCAACAAAGGGAATCATGGCAAGCTCTCTGTGATTTTGGTTACCAGCCCTACCAACTCTACTGTTCACAAAGAGACATTTCGCTCACATCCTCTCTATCAGCAATACAAAGAATTTTATTTGAATAATTCTTGTCCTTTTTTCCTTTCATCTTGTGGTAATTGTTTCATCTGTCCTTTCGAGCTACCATAAATGGGCTTATAACATTTCTTAAAATACTCACCCAATTTCTTATATATTTATACAGTACAGACAAGATATTTTTGTCAACACATCTCATGGGCAATCATGGCTCTCTACAACTTTGTATGCCTTGTGACTTTTAGAAGTTTTTCTTCCTTTGCTAAGGCTACATTCCGTCATCCATTCACACAAGCTTACCAGCTTTCTGCCTTCTCTTATCTCTCTTTCCTTAAATATACCCCATAGCTTAAGTTCTCCAAGCCTACCTTACTCATGATATGTTCAAGCAATTTCTACTGCAAGGAAAGTTGGTTTTCTGTGTCATGCCAGAAGGTTTTTTTCATCTGAGTCCATCTTTCACATCTACAAATATACCATTCAGCTATGCATGGAATACTGTTGTCATATATGGTCTGGTGTCTCTGCTGTTCATCTGAACGGTCTCAACAAAATCCAAAGGCAGATATGCAATGTGATTGGTCCTGACTTGGGGTCTCAACTCCAGTCACTTTCTCATTGACGTAATGTGGCTTCCCTCTGTCTTTTCTATAAATATTTTCATGGCATCAGCTCTGACAAGATATTTTCACTGGTACCCTGATTGCATAAATTTAAGTGTGCTACTAGGTGGGTACCTTGTTCCAACCATTTTACTGTCAAAACAGTTGAATGTAATGTCCTCTTCTACTCCAACAACTTCTTCCTTCACACTTCCCAACAGTTGAACTCCCTTCCTCTTACTTGCTTTCCTGATGACTATAATCTTCAAACATTTAAATGTAATGTTAATCAACATCTTCTGTTGCTTTGATCCTTGTTCTTTTTGTATCCTCTACACCCCAAATACCCAGTTTTTTTCCCTTATTTATACTCTCTGTAGCCTCTTGTGTATTAGTGGCACTCCCACCTTCCTTGGAGTGAAATGCTTTTAAAAAAAAGTGTTCTTTCTGTTGCCATTTTCTTTAAGAGTTTCTTGTTGCTTACTCCAGTCCATGGAATTGTCAGTATCCTTCTGCAGAACCACATTTCTGCTGCTTCTAGTTTTCTCCTCATCTGTGGGGAGATTTTCCTGCTTTTGATGCGATATAAGAGGATGGATAACACATAGCAATCCAGAACTATTTTCTTTGTTTCTAACAAAATTTTTCTGTTTCTCAGCACCTTGCTTAGCTTTTGGAATGCTTCTTTCACTAGTCCAATGTGTGTCCAGACAGGAATATAAATAGTTCCTGCCAGAACTTGAACTTAGTATGCTGATAACTGTTATGTCACCTGTCACTTTTGTCTGCCCAATTAATATTCTTTTATTTCTTTTTTTTATTTAAAGAAAAAAATCATCTGGGTTTGGCTTTTATTGGCATTTGCTTAGCAGATTTTTCAACTGTCATTGGCACAGAGAAGTAATTACACTTTTATTGCAATGAACAGATGTATAAGTCTTAATATAGCTGTTTGAAAAGTAAAAATTATGTATGTTCTGCTAAAAATATATCTGGCTTCACCATAGACTTTTTGCAGATGATATAAAAATACTGATTGACATATATCTAAGTCTATGTATATAATTGGACAGTTATGTACAGAAAGAATTACACAAGTGCCACTAATAATAACATTCTTAATCATGCCCATCAAAAAATAAAAATCATGAAAGACTTTACATTTTACAATAAGTATACAAAATGAAGTGTTAGAAATTGATAGATTTAAAGTCAGGAAAAATTTTGGTCATCAATTGAATAAAATATACAAAGATATTAGGTATCAATATTATTTAATGTGGCATCATGTGAAAAACCCGACATTATTTAGGCTATTTACATTGTTCAGTCTGTTGTCCTCATCTTTATTGTCATATTCATGTATATCACTTGAAGAAGGCCAGAGTGTACAATGGCCGAAACATTGTGAATATGACAATAAAGATGAGGACAACTGTCCAAACAATATAATAATTCATCTCAGAAATATAGACATAGCCTGCAAGTAATCCTGAATATCTTTTATGTCTTATGTTCCTTCAAGATGTAGGCCATCATATCCTTCCACTGCTTCCTGCATTTGTAGCTCTGAACAATGTTTGTCTCCTTACATTTCCCTTCCAGCCATTGATCTGCCACCCATTTACATAAACTGGTTAGGTTTCTCTCTACCCCTTTTATGTTCAGTATGTCCTATGAGTGTCAAATTTTCCAAGCTCTCTTTCCTCATTATGTATCCCAGAAGTTTCAACTATCTATTTCTATATAAGTATCCATTTTGTTTCCATTTGCCATAAAACTTCCTCGTTGCTCACATGTTCCGTCCATGTTATTCTCATCATCCGTCTGTAGAACCACATTGCTTCATGTCTCATTTTCATTCTTAAGGAAATTGTCCAGCATGCATTGCTATAGACAAGGATAGATATGACAAAGCAGTTCAGCAATCTTTTCCTTGTTTTTAATGAAACTTTTTTGTATCTTAGCCACTGTAAGGCATCTGTTGATTTCAATCTGATTAGGAATGTGTGCAAAACATTTGCCCCTTCACTTTTATAGGCAAAAGCACACAAATGCATTTGGGGATTTTTTTTCTTAGCCAATAAAATAGGCTGATTTGCAGTTTGACATGACTCAGTCCTGATCTGCCTAGTCTAGAACTTGCTTTTGTATGTCAATGAAAATTCTTAGTTTTTGAACTCTTTGCCTTATTACTGTTAATTTGACTTACATATATTGTTTGCTTGCTTGTTTGATATTATTTCATTTTTGCCATATTCCTTTTTCTTTTTATTGCAAACTTTGTTAATTGTTTGTTGGACAGTTCTGTTATTTATTTTGCATTTTACCATGGCTACTCACTTTACAGTGCAAGTCCAGTATGATGTTGAGTCTTTGTGTCTTATTTTATAATTTTATCTTGATAGATAAATTTCTGCACCTGCTTGGTTCTGATGTCTCCGATTTATACTTCCCACCTTTGGTCGTCTCTCTTGCTTACAACAAACATTCTGTTTTCTTACAGTTAATAGTTTTGAACTAAAAATGGCTTTGAGCGAGTGAAACCTGTGGGTCTTGACAAAGATAATTCTTCTTTTAACATTGTGGATTGACACTACAGAATAACAAACAAAAAACTTTACTAAATAACAATCAACAACTAAATGGATAGAACATGTAATCCAAAGAGAAAATAATGACATAATCATGATGTTAATGTTCCACACTATTTCAAATAAAAGGTTAGGAAGGAACCCCATCAATACTGCAAATAGTGATAACAGCTACTGAATTTAAGAAACCTATTTTCCTGAAAAGTTGTTTTAAAAGAAAGATTTTATCAATATGAACCAACAGTAATACTGGCTGTTGGGTCAATGAATGCCAAATGTTTCCTTATAGAGAAACGGCTAATATTGCAATTATTATTTCCCAGGAATAGATAAAATAATTAAAAAAATAATGTAAGTCTTGTCTGTATTATCTTTAATGTCTTGTTGCAGAATAAAAGATTAAGAGTTATTTAAAGATACAGAGAGAGTAAATGATGTAAGCTAAATTCTCTCTTCCCTTTGGGACATGCAACAGTCAATGAAAGATGAAGAAATATGACAAGTTGAATATCACAATTACTGTTAGGTGCAAATGCCAAGTATTGTTGAAGGTTTTAGAAATAAAGTTATCTATAATTAACAAGCTTTGTAAAGATTGCTGCTTGTGAATATTTTCAAACAATGATGAAAATAAAAGGCATATGCAAACTTTATATATATATATATATATATATATATATATATATATATGCACAAACATACATGCTATAAAAGGAAAAAAATCAATCTTGCATCAATAAAAAGTGCATGTATCAAAAACTGAGAAATATAAACAGTCAATTGCTGATACCTCCCAACGAGTGGATGGAGTGATTGTTGGAAGGTTCATCTATGATGAGACTTTGGAGTCTGGATGCTGAAAGTAACACCAGTCAGCTAAGTGACAAACTTTATATTTATATTAATTCTCTCTCTCTCTCTCTCTCTCTCAATATGTATATATATATATATATATATATATATATATATATATATATATATATAGAGAGAGAGAGAGAGAGAGAGAGAGATTGTGGAAAATAGGGATCAACACTGCATGTGACTGTCAGCTTCATCCTGCAATACAATAAATAAAGTCAAAACTGAAACAGCCACTATGCATTATTATTCCCTATGTTCATACTGTCTATATCTATAAACATTTCCAATAAAAACAGCAAATTTTAACAACACATCAAGATGATTATAAGGTGGATAGAAAACAATTAACCCTTTTCTTGAAGAGGTTAATATTGTAGCATACAGGAAGGTGTCCACATAGGAGTCTGTTCCACTATGTTTTCTTGGGAAAAACTATCTGAGTGGAACATTCCCCTCACATTTGAAATACAGAGGATATGAGGTTGATTCAGCTTAAACGAAGTAGTATTGCATGTCCTTGTTGTAAAACTCTGAACTCATGGAACAAAAAACTGGAGCTCATCTGCACATTTACCAAGGAAACAGTGATAGAGCATTGATGTCCTTGTAATGTTGCATTTGTGGGGAAGAAGCTGCAGAGTGAAGAATAAGTCATCCCCCACAAGACTGCATAATTTTGAACTCTGTCACTACTGGGAAGTAAGGATATGATATCAATACTCTAATTTTTGTTTAATTTGACTTTTGTATAAAAACATGACAAAAGGAATCAGGTACTTCCTGGAGTGACAGAATGAACCAACTATTTTCCCAGCATCTTTAGCAATGGATTGTATATATGTTAGAGATTTGAATCAACCCACAACAAAGAAAAAGTTTTGAAATAGAAAAATATAAATTATTTTTATTTTCATGCTTTTACAACTAAATTTTTCTCAGTGTGTATGAGTGTTAAAGTTTCTTGTTTGTAGCTGATTGTTAAGATGAAAAAGAATGTGATTTCTTTACGTGTATGTGTGAAAAAAGGCAAGGCAGAAAGTGATGAGGAAAGTGTAAGTGTCATGTAGCTTGGTGAGAAAGAGTATAAGTGTCACGTAGCTTGGTGAAGAAGATTGTATGTGTCACCTAGCTTGGTGAGGAAGACAGGTGGATGAGTAAGGGAATCTCTGAAGCTGCACTGTGAGCTGATGTCACATGTATTTGTCACTATCTCCTTACTGACTTTGTCCATCCAGAAACGTTACTTTAATACTCTTCAAAGGGATCGCAAACATATTTTAGAAATCCTAACTGTAATATAACAGACTGAATAAAAAACTAGTGTTAAAATAAACTTATGCAGACTTGAAATATAAGATTGATCAATAAGTCTGTAAACTGATATGGATCATGAATTTTGATCTGGAATTTTTCATTGTATAATATTCATGCTATCTGATTAATATTCCCTAATGAATTAAGTGCATTGACAAAGAAAAGACTATGTTGAAAAATAAATATTTCATATGGAAAATAATCAATTTCTTTTATCATTAGGCTACATGATTATTGATTTACCTATGTAAGTATTTATACTAGGTTTGTGATTTCAGTGGTTTTTATCTATTCAGCCCACATTAAAATTGACAGCCAACTTTTTTACTTTTTTTTCTGTTGCTGAGAATCATCCTGCATTATCTTTTCCTTCATCACCTGTAGAAATTGAAACTCATTCATGATCTCAAAGGGGTTTATGTAAGCAAAGGATATTACAAGCTGTGTCATATACTTTTAACTTTGGGTGGTCAAAAGTTCTGAAAGATTCCCAATAAAGATAGGGGTGGTAGCACTTGTTAGGGTCCCAGCTATGGGCAAATAGTTAACTCCCAAGGTGTGGCCATGTCCTGGGTATGACGATAAACTACATCCACGTCCTGGGTATGATGATAAACTACGTCCAACAGCAGGGCCTCTGATAATACATTTTTGGAAAATAATGTTGCCAGCTGTACAATTTTGGAAAAATATTACCGGCTATATTTTTTTTTGAAAGAATAGTGTTGCCGGCTATAAATATTTAAAAAAAATTACCAGCTATACATTTTTGGAAAAAATAATATTACCAGCTATATATTTTTAGAAAAAAAAATAATACCAGCTATACATTTTTGGAAAAATAATATAACCATCTATAATTTTTGGGAAAAAATAATATTACCAGCTATAGATTTTTGGAAAAAATAATATTACCAGCTATAAGTTTTGGGAAAAAAATAATATTGCCAGCTATACATTTTGGAAAAATAATATTACCAGCTGTATGTTTTGGAAAAATAATATTACCAACTATACATTTTTGAAAAAATAATATTACCAGCTATACATTTTTGAGGAAAAAAGATGTTACCAGCTATACATTCTTGAAGAAAAAATATTACCAGAAATAAAAATTCTTTTTCAGCATTAAATGACCAATCGAGGTTGATATGCCGTAAAACAAACCAAACCAAACCAAACCAAACCAATAAAGATAATCCATACGGACAGTCCAAAAGATTGATGAATTATCAATGAATGATCAATTTTAACTTCCAGAATCAATGAATAATGATTAATGAATTGTCTATACATTATCAATATTAAAAAAATGAGGGGCTCAATATATATATGATCAATTAAAAAGATTAATGCATTACCTATACATGATCTATATGAAAGAGTCATTTATTTTATTTAGTTTTAAGGGACAGCATATTCATTTTTTAAGGTATGATTGGTGAAGTTGTCATATCACAAACGTGTCATGTCTTCCTTCTGTCTCTTCTACAAGTATTTTCATGGCAACTGATCTGATGAGCTACTTACGGTGGTTCTCAGACTGCATTTAAGTGAGCTACTAGGCTGGCATCTCGGTCCTACTCTTTCACTGTCAAAACGGTTAAATGTAATCATCTCTTCTACTCAAACAACTTCTTGTCTCGCACTTCCCATCTGTGGAACTCCCTTCCTCTTGTTTGCTTCCCTGATAACTATAATCTTCAAATATTCAAGTGTAATGTCAATCGACATCTTCTGACACCTTGATCTTGTTCCCCATCCTTCTCTATATCCTTTTCTCAAACATGCCTCTTTACCCTTATTCTCAATCAGCTGTAACTCCTTGCATGTTAGTGGCACTTCTTCTTTGCTTGCGGCGAATTGCTTAAAAACAAAATAATACTTTTTAAGGCACGTGACATTAATTTAGCTCATCTCAGTCATCTTACATAAGGTCTTCAACATTTTAGTAAATGCTCTTAGTAAACATTATAAGACATTAAAGATGGCTTCTTAGATGGCTTCTTAGATAACACAAGTAAAACAAACAATCAAAGAATCACAAGAAAACTTTTCGCACTTTTATGATATTTTGCAACTTCTTACATTTCAAAAAGGTTTTTTGTCAATGTTTAAGATTTATGCCCACAAAAATGGTGAGTCAAAAGGATTGTTATGCCCTTAACACCACTATTATTGCATACACTTTTGACTCACTCACCAATGTTTATTTACAAGATTATAAAAATGCTTGAACCAAGTACAATACAATGTTTATTATTTACCATTTAATAAAGGCTCAATATGAAAATCTTTTTATTCAAAATTATAAAAAATTACAAAATTATCAAAATATGTAAACCAAATATAATGCAATATTTATTATTTACTATTTTATAAACAACTATGAAAACTATTTTAGTGAATTTATGTTGAGTGCAATTGCAATAAATGCCTGGAAAATGCATTTTTTGAAAATTTATGTGTCCATTTAATTTTTTGTTAACATACATTTTTATAAATTTATGAACAAAACGAAATTTCTTTCTTTATAAAATGGGAAATAATAAACATTTCATTATAGTTGATTGATATATTTGCAGATTCTTGTAAATATTAAATTATTCTTGTAAATAAGCAATCTAATACATAAATAGTGTTTAATATTTTTGATGTTAATCTGCAAGAATAAAGAAACAGTTACTATAAATTCACTTTCATATGTTTTGATTTTATTAAAATTCTAATCATAACTTTTTAAAACAATAAACATTGCCAAGGGAGTGAAGGAAGTTTAGCAGTATCAAGGGAATAAATCCTTTGAAAAACCATTATTGCAAGCACATAGGTTAAACATTGCCTATTTTTTTTAATGTTAAATGTTTTCAGAATCATATAAAAGTTATCCTTCAGCAAACATTAATTTTCAATCTTCAGAACTGGATTTGAAGATTTCAATTTTTCTTTAGATGCTGACATTTTAATATCAGCAGAGGAAAGAAAAAGATTGATTTTGATCTTTGGAAATTTAGGGAATAGTTATTCTATCAATTTTTTCCAAAATTGTTTTTCACATGAATTACTACATTTGGCTCATTTGTATTGGTTTCATGTATATCTATGTTCAGAGATTCCCAAAGAAATAAGGCATAACAAATTATCTTTACTTCCAGACCAAAATATTTTCCTTCAAAATTGTAAAATTTTAATGTTATTCAACATCTCTTTAATAATAATAATAATAATAATAATAATAATAATAATAACAACAGAAAATAATATTTTAATAGATTTCTAGTATTTGACACCCCAGATGTTGCCAATAAGGACTTTGCACTTGGTATTACGTTGGGGCTTCAAACAAGTCAGTTACATCAGCAGGTTGATCTTAATGAAGTCCTCCTAGCCAACAGGTACAAATCTGAACTTCACTCAATGTCATTGTCTACCCTTAACATGTAAAAACATGGTTGACTCAGCTGTGTCTAGTGTGTACACATATGAGAAGAAGCCATATAAGAGGTAGTAGTATGCTGGAATAGACATTGCACTCAAATTTCACACCAGATCATTAAAGAAGCACCAAAAGGATTACCTGGGGTTATACCTGGCCACTGAATGCAGTAGTATGTGACCCTACACCTGTATCTGTTTTTTTATATATCACCACAGTGAGATTGTAAAGTCCATGTATCAGAACTGAAGCAATGGAGCTCACACTACAGACATCTGAGAGTAGCTGATGAAATACTGGAGTGAATAAAATGTAATGTTAAGCAATGAATATTCAAGTCTCTTGTTATCATTTAATTGACACACCAAGTTTGTTACAGATATATAAACACCCACCTGAGAAAAGCAAGAATATCAAATCTATGTCCAGAGAAAATGGCTAAAGCCATTTACCCACTGGCCAATCGTGATTGACAAAGTACAGAGTTGGATAAAATCTAATCTTACATATGAGAAATTAAGTCTTGTGTTCTCATTAAAATGTTCAATGATAACATTACCGATTATTGGTAAGAGATACTACTACTAATAATAACAATAGTAATAAACTCTCAGGAAGCCAGCAGAAATATTATGCAATGTGAAGCAGTCTCTGAGTTTCAATACATGATGTGAAATATTGTTCAATAATAAGAATCACTTTGAGGTCATTTCTCAATGTTCTCCAATGATATTTGAGACGATTTTGATTGATTGACTCTGAAGACAAAATAACCCTCTAAGAAACCATTTAGAAGAATTTGGCTCAGGTAACTTGGCATGTAATCAAGATTTTTCCAGATCTTGGTGATTGGCTAATAGTTTATCTGGCTGCTTTTCTTTGGAAAAACCTGATTTTGATATATTCATGAGGATTTGTTTGGAGGAATAGAATTCTGAAAGATATTTGCCTAAAACAAGTAAGAAATCCAAAAATAAAAATGACTTGACAGTAGTTTTTATTAATGTCTTAACCACAAGGCTGCTTATTTCCTAATACCTAGAATAAAAAAAAAACATTTTTGACATTACTCTCTGATCTCTTCACTGCTATATGACCTTTATGCATTATGCACTGGCATGCAAAAGTTTTAGGCCAACTGAGTAAAATGATTACACACATTTATTTTATTAATAAGTTAAGATGGTTTAGCAGTATTCTTTTATCAGTAGTGCCAGTGAACTTTGAGGATTGGAAAATAAGTTTTGCATTTTTGTAGTTGCTGTGTAACAGAAAATACAATACAAAATACAATACAAGTAACTTTAGCTGAAAAAAGTTCATGCAAAACTATTGGGCCAATGGAAGATCAGAGATGATAAAGTCATGATAATATGCAAATTTCTAAGTAGGAATTGTTCCATGTTTTCAACATGAGTGAAAATTGCCTTTACAAATCATTGTAATTGAATATTAGTTTGCTTTTTCTACTAAAACGATGGCTAAAATTTCTGCTGAAACAAAGATGAAGGTTGTAACTTTGAAGGGGAAGAAACATTGTTTAAACCACCCAAAAGATGTTTGTTACTACTGGAAATGTTTTAAGTCTAAAGAGGACCAGAAGACCAAAAAGGTTAGACAAGAAAGATGAAAGAAAAATTGTGAGAGTCTTGATAGGCAATTCGAAATTAACAGCCAGACAAGTGAGGATTGAATACAGTTTTAATAGTGATATTTCAGTTGATGCAGTATGCAAAGTATTATGAAAAACATCTTGAACATCCATATAGCAGCAAAAGAACATCATTAACCAAAAAACATCAGAAGTGGTCAAAATAACATCTAACATGAAATGCTAGATAAAGGTAATTTTTAGTGATGAATGCAAAATAGAGTTACATAATGAAGAATATGAAAGAAGACTTGTGAGAGAAAGAAACAATGCAAGATGCACCAAAGACTTAAACAGAGAAAACTATATTAGGTTACTACAAGTCTACAAAGAGGAAGAAATTTTTCAATATGAGGGTGCTCCTTGCCGCACATCACTTGCAACAAAATGGTTTCTTGTAGATGAAGATATTCAAAATTTGGAAGACTGACCAGCACAGAATACTGATCTTAATATAATTGAACCATTGTGGGAACTGAAGAAACAAGTGCTCCAACAAAAACCGTCCAAGATCTTTGGGACTATTGCTAAGAAGAATGGAAAAGAATTCCCAATGAGAAAATTTGGACCATGTTCCATTCAATGCCACATCAAATTGAGGCAATATTTGAGTCAAAGGCAGCAACACTAATTACTAAATCCATACTTTGATGTTTTGTACTTTTTATAATAAATCACCTTTTAAAAAAATCCTTTTAATTTAAGAAAAGAGCTGAAAAATTAAATTTTTGCTAGTGGCCTAGTACTTTTGTTCAGCATCATCATGCTTAAAATAAACTATCATCTGCCATACAGCATTAATGAAAATTCAGTAACATTTTTTCAGGCCCTCAAAGATCATAAACTGTACTAAGAAAAGCATACTGCAAATCACTCTCAAGTTTATTGTAAAATAAACAAAAGTAATTAATTTATCAAGATGGCCCAAATGGGGAATTGAAATTTCATATTCATAAGATTGCATAACATGTATTTTTTACTAATATTGATCATGTTAAGATCACTTCATTTTCATACTGATATCATATAACATTGAATGTGTAGCAAATTCAGTTATCTAGGCTTTGTTAAATTAAAAATCTGTAAAATAAACAAAAATAATTAATTTATCAAGATGGCCCAAATGGGGAATTGAAATTTCATATTCACAAGATTGCATAACATGTATTTTTTACTAATATTGATCATGTTAAGATCACTTCATTTTCATACTGATATCATATAACATTGAATGTGTAGCAAATTCAGTTATCTAGGCTTTGTTAAATTAAAAATCTGAATGTCTGAATTCCAAATAATAATAATAAAATAAAAATAAAGAAAACATGGATGTTAAATAAATCATTTGTATCTTTTTTAAAACAAATTCACTCCAAGTAAGGCATGAAAGCTGTTAAGATATAAGGGGTTAGTGGGTGTGAAAGAATTAGAAGATAGAAACATTACTGAGGAGTGAGAATAATAGAAGAACGATCAGGAAGACGGTAGATAACAATTGACATTGCATTTAAATTTTTGAAGATCAAAACTGGGTGAAAAGCATGGAACTGGAAGAGTGTTCCACAAGCAAGAAGTGCAAAAAAAGAAACTGTTAGCATAGAACTTATCCAAATTTAGCCAAATCAATTGTAAATTGATGATATCTTGTTGCCAGTCTAGTACTGCACTTAAATTCATAAAGTCTAAAGATACCAGTGAAGAGCTCATCAGAACAATTACCATGAAAGTATTTATTGAAAAGGCACAGGGAGGTAACTTTATGATGCCAGGCCAGGACCAATAATATTGCTGATTCTTCTTTGGATATTATCAAGAATCTCTTTATATAAAACAGGAGCACTGGACCATATGTGGTATCAATATTCAAAGCCTGGGTGAATGGTAGACTTATAGATGTAAGATAGATTCTGGCAAGAAACATTGTCTAGCACAACATGGGGAACCAACTTTCTTAGCAGCAGACCTAGCAATGGATTTAATATAGTCTTTCCACTTCATGTTGGACAAGAATGTTAGCCCGAGAAGGTACAGCATGTCACTCTCCTGAAGGTTAGCGTTAACCATCCTGATGGAAGGCAGAAAGGAGTCTCTCAGATGATTAATAGAGAGCAGTTTTGTTTTGGAGGCATTAAGATTAACAAGCCATTCTTTGCCCCAGTTAACAGCAGACTCTAGGTCATTTTTTAGATCATCCACCAATCTGACTTTATCAGACTGATGAGACTTACTGTTGAGACAGGAATAAATGCTTGTGTCATCAGCATAGACACCAAGTTGAGAGCTGATGCTATTAGGAAGGTTGTTAATGAAAATTAAGAACGAGGATAGAGCCCTGGGCTAAACCTGCATTAGTACAAAAGGACCTAGAAGAGTAGCCATTCAGGATAACTTTCATTTCACAATTTGATAAAAAAGATTCAGAGACATCATAAATTTCCAACTTGTGAAGTAGACTGGTATGTAGACCCTGTTGAATACTTTCAAGACGTCCAAAGCAACAGCCTGTGTTTCACCATTTTTATCTAAAGTTTGATAGATTCTTTCTGCAATAATCATTAATCCGTCAGAAAAGACCATGAGAAATGAAAGCCATATTGTTTGTCTGAAAGAAGGCTGCTTAACTAATTCAGCATTGATTAGAGCCTCTACTAGTTTACCAAAAAGAGGTAGAAGGTTAATAGATTGATAGTTGGAAGGGTCAACACATAATCATCAGCAAAGTTTCACTGACCATCTAAGCTGTTATTGTATCTGATTTGTTTAAAGTCACCAACATGTTTCTTTCAGCATACACTAGGTGGAGACAGTCGCATCTCTGCTTTTTGAAAGTTGAAATCTGTGGGTTTTATAAGAAATTTTTCCCAAAAGTAGGCTTCAGAAAAATAGAGATTTGGTTTTCTCTGATTGGTCAAATATTTTCTATTGTGACATTAATTTCTAACCAACAGACACTTGAATTTAAACAGTGTGTGTTGTATTGTGGAATCTTTTGGACTTGTTTATAATATTGTCTGTTATTAGATAGAAAATAAGGCTTGAGTGTTTTTTTAATATGATAGGTATGTGGATATGTAATTGTGTTCGAAATAAGACTGAATGAAATAAAATTTTATTATATTGATTATGTGTAGGTAACTTTTATAGTGATATAAAAAAAATAGTTGGAATATTATTCAATAATATTTTTTTCAATTTTCCAAGACTATAATAGAAAATATACAGTGGCCTAGAAAATATACAGCTGAAGAATATGAAAATTAAATCTAAAAAGAACATTTCTTAATAGAGATAATGTGGTAATTCTCCTTAGAAAGACATGATTAAAATTTTTCAGTAGTGGATGCTGGAGAATTTCCTCAAATAGGAGACTCAAGGTAACAGAGATATAGTTCTACAGGATGCTGAGAATACAATGGATGGAGCATGTGAGCAACAAGTAAGTTTTAAGTAAAATAGGAATAAAAAAAACATTTATAGTTACAGTCAGGAAAAGATGTTTGAAATTTCTGGTATATGTAATGAGGAAAGAGGGCTTGTTGAATTTGACATTACTATATTGCTGCCATCCATTTACACAAGTTTATTAGTTACTTCCTGTTTTCCTCTTACCCTCAGTATGTACCGTGAATGATGTTTTATCGTCTCCAAGTAGACCCTGAATTTACTCCAGTCATGAAGAACAGTTGCACTCTCAGTGAGTTGCCTTG
Organism: Acanthosepion esculentum; assembly: GCA_964036315.1. Classification (NCBI taxonomy): domain Eukaryota; kingdom Metazoa; phylum Mollusca; class Cephalopoda; order Sepiida; family Sepiidae; genus Acanthosepion; species Acanthosepion esculentum. The sequence goes on along the minus strand of OZ038476.1, from coordinate 102,013,029 downwards.
ATTTTAATGTGTATTGGAACACAAGCACACCCTAGACTTCGAGTGGAATACATATATATGATCCATTGCTAAAGGTGTTGGTAAAATGTTTGGCTTCTTGTACTGCTCCAAAAAGTACATGATTCTTTTTGCCATGATTTATCTCTCCAAGAGACAAACTAAAAATGGAATATTGCTGCCATATCTAAGTGGGAACTGCCTAATTCTCACTTTCCAGTTTTGATAGAAATCAAAATCATTTATGCGGACTTGTGTGAGGTAACTTATTTCCCACCCTACAGAATCTTTCTCTTAGACGCAGCATCACAAACCTATTACTACCATCAATGTTTCCATTTTTTAGTGCAACTAGCTCAGACCATTACAGCCAAGATACACCTGGCTCCATCTATGGCATTGAATCACACACATTCCCTACAAATTTGTTCAGTAAAAAAGTGTCCCACTCTGAAAGCTACTTTCCCAAAATTGCTACTTTATGGGACTGACTCCTCCATGGATGCTTCCCAGATCATTACAATCTTAACCTCTTCAATTCATGGGTCAATAGTTATCTGTGATATCCTCATAAATTCACTTCCTGCTTTATCCTCTTATGTTCATGTCACACACCTCATTTAGTAACCCTCTACCCTGAGTGGCACTTGGTCCTTGTATTGGTTAAACTTTGGTAAAAAAAAGTGCCCAACATTTGACCACTGAAGTCCAGTCTGGTTCAGAGTCAAAAATTCAATAACAGAATGATACTTGAATTTTTTATTCTGATTTCTGTTAGTCAACATAAATTTCTTAATTTTTTCATTTCTTTACTAAATGTAAATCCTAAAGAAAAATTAAAATGTACAAATTTAGGGAAAACAATGTAAACACAATACATTATAATAAAGCAATCAAATAAAACAATAATCTGAAACCAATGGAAAAGGGTCAAATTCATGTTCAAAACTTTTGAAACATTCCTTATGAGTGGAAAAATATTTAATAAATTGCAAAAAGGTTTAATTTATTTATATTACTTCAAAAATAATGAAATTTGAAGAAAGATCAAATAGAATACATCAAATAGAAAATAAAAAAGGTTTGAAACAGAATTGACCAATGAAAAGATAGAGTCAAAATTTAGTACTAAGAATAATAATAAATATCTGATACATTCAGAAAACTGATTGCCTTTACAAGCAGTGACAGCTTCCAATTTCTTAGGATAAGACACTACCATGTTTATGCAGATTCCAGTTAATATTTTAGCCTATTGTTTATGAAAAATGATTCCCAAACCAGCAAAATTTTCTGTGAGATTCAAGTCCAAAGTGACCAGGTCACTCCATAACTTTATTATTCTTCTTCTGGAACAATTCTTGTCAGCTGAGCTGAATTTTACGATTATGGTCCTGTTGATAATTTCAATGTTTGTATTGGTTTGGCAGACAATTTCAGGTGTTTCTCTAAAGGCAGACAATATATAGTATCATCCATCTTCCCTTCAATTGCATCATAGTTACCAATACCTCTTAAATAAAAAGATCATTATGCTATTTCCACCAGACTTTATTTTTGGGATGGTATCCGTTGGTTTGTTCATAAACTTCTTTTTTCTCTGTACATGGTTCAGCGTAATATTTCAAATGAACACTTCCATTTTGGTCTAACCATTGAATTTCAGAATGGTAGACACAGGATAGTAGAGAAATAGCCTGCATTCCAGAGCAATTGTCTGATAATGCTCATGCCCATGTCTGTGCTTGTTTTTTCCATTTCAAAATTTCTTTGTGTCTGCTTCTTGAACATATTATTATTTTCTGAAAAATATTTTCTTTTTGGAAGAGCATCCAAATTGAGTCAACCTGACTAAATGACGAGACATCTATTGGTAAATTGTGCCTCTAAAAATGGAAATAGGGATGATATTTACTTGATTAGATGTTTTCATATTTCCCAACCCATTACAAGTATTGTATGTTGAGATAAGTTCCTCATTGTCTTTTGTCTTGAGCATTGTGATACTTGCAATGTCTTCTTTTTGTTTACTTAATAACTGAGCAAGGAATAATGTTAGCACTTGTTGCACCAGTTGAGAATCTTCTACAATGATTACCAGACACTGGAAATGTTAAATTAATTATTGTTCAGACACTAAGTCACTAAAAAATAAATTTTAATGACACATTTGTTTCTCGTTATTGCTGATCTTTGTTCCTAATCTTATATTTGTTAGTCTTGTTTCAAAATTCTGTTTTTTGTAGAGGATGCAACAAATATACATTCCACATATACTTCCCAGAAATACCTCCCACATAATGGTAAGACATTAGCTAGTTGAAGACACCATTGCTGCTAATGTTTTACCATTATGTGGGAGGTATTTCTGGGAAGTATATGTGGTGTGTATTTTCTGCATTTATTGTATTATTATAATATATATTTCTGTTCAAAATTTAATTAATTTTGAGACTGTATAAGTAAATTAAAATAAACTTTTTGCACAGTATTGGATATACAGTGGTGTGCAAAAGTAAGTTAACCCCTAAGATATTATTAAAAAAAATTGTCTCTTTTTTCTCAATAATCCACAGATCTTAATTAAACTAAATATTCATTAAAAAAAACCTTTATTAAACAAATTACAATCACTTTCAAAATTTTTTATCAACCTGGAATAAAAGCAATAATTAAAAATTAAGTAAGTGAACACTTTACACTCTATATTTTTGTTTTACATAGTTTCAAGTACAAATAATTTTTGGTGCACATGTAAAAATCAAAATGACACATGTTCAGATTTTGGTAAGCTGTATATACCCAGTCAAACAATATAATTCATTGTGTATGAAAAAGGGTGCATTTAGTGACTAAATTTAATAAAAAATATGCCGAGATCAAAAGAATTTCCTGAAGTTTTAAAAAATTGCATAGTTGAAGCCTATAATGATTGAGAAGGCCACAAAAAAATGTCAAAACAATTTGGAGCATACGTCTCCACTGTGTAACAATTATTTATAAATGAAAGGCCTTTGGTATGATGGTATTACAAGCAAGAAGCAATAAATGCAAGAGCAAGTAGTTATCTAGTTCAGCAAGTGAATCTTGTTGTGACCTTTGTGGTTCTCCAGTGCTCCTTGGCCAATGTCAGAATCAATGTGCATATGTCTACAGTGCAACAAAATCTGAATGATGACAGTCTTAATCACTGCTTACAAAGAAGTACAAACAAACAAACAAACTGGGCTACGCCAAAGCTCATATAAATAAGCTAGAAACATTATGGCAAAAGGTTTTATGATCAAATGAGATCAAACTAAAGATTTTGGGGAGGAAAGATAGGCAGTATGTCTAACTAGATAATAGATTCTGAAAAAGACTTTAACATCTACAAATCTCTTGTATGGAATGTGTGTAACAAACTTCACAAGATTTGGTGCTCAAGCCTTCTATCCTTTAAAAGTCCAAACATTTTGAACACATTAAACCAGTCCTACTGTATGGATCAGAAACTTGAACATTATCTGTTTGTCTTGAAAGATGACTCGATGGAACATATACAAATCTGCTTAGAAAAATCCAGAATTGGAGATCTCATGCAACACTTGACACAATTTACAGAGATCTGAGACCAATCTCTCTTAAGCGCAGACAAAAGTGATTGCAGTTTACTGGCCACTGTCATCAAGCAGACAAGGAGATCATCTCATCCTTACTTCTATGGTATCCTTCTGGAGGTGTTTTCTCATGAAAGTTGACTTTCCCAGACACCATGGCTCAGGACTCAGGACTTAGGGTTGGACAAAACAATATTTAAACAAAACCTAAGTATAATATGAAGAAACTTTTTAATCTTAAATTTTGTTGTTATTGTAATAGCCTTCATGTCATTCCTAAATTCTTTTTCACTTTCAAATGTTTATGAATTGGTCATCAAATTGCCAAACTGGAAAATGAAGAATCAAGAATCAAAGAGTCCAATATACAATATCAATTGTTAAATAAATCTTCTGGTTTTATCACAATATTTTGGCTTGTTAAGGAAAAAGATAATTACAGGCTCGTTAGCAATTTTGCCTCCAGAAATACCATTTTCCATTTTGTACATATTGCTCATAATAGACTATAAGGCACTAAATTTTGGTGTCAACACAGATTATGTCATCAAATAATTAAAGAAAGGATGATTCCTAATCAATAAAATCAAGGTTGTTTCATTGGAATTTCCATCTGACAATTTGAGTCAGCATTAATTACTTCAATGACACATCAAATCACTAGACAGCAATAAAATGAAGTGATCTATTCATTCAAAGACTTTAGCATCATTTGACTGAAAGATTTTATTCACTCAAAACAAGTGAGATAGTCAAGAGTAATTTTTATTTTTACAAAATATAGCAATTAATTTTAATTAATATTTATTCCATATTTATACTAATATATTTGGGGCAGGAAGTGAAATCTGCCATCCAAATTGATCAATCTTCCAAAAAAGTAACCAGGAATGAACAAAAAATTCAAAAGAACTGAAAACCATTTTTTACTTTCTTTTTCTAAATTTATGTAGAGCACCTACTGTAGTGTAAGATTTCCTTGGTTTGTCTGCTAAAGAATTCCATCCTCATTGGGCACCCATTTTGTTGCCTAAAACATTCTTTAAAACCAGTTTCTGCACAAAACTATTCTAAAGTTATGTAAGGCACCTTATGCCCTGTATTATGTTTAATAACAAGACAAGCTTAAAGGCCACATCAATTAAAGCTTATAGATTTTGAAAATCATCATAATAATCATTCCTTGTTCCATGCACACAACAATATAATCTCTTCATATTTTGGGAGGTGTCATCTTAGTAGCAGGACTATTGAAATATGTCAAACATCTTTAGCTTTCTTTTGGTTATAAAGTTCTCACTTTATAACTTTGCTTAGATACTGAATAAGTGTGTAGTATATGCCTCACTTCACGTGATGTAAAAATAGAGTTTTCATTCAGTATCCATCAGAGAAGTCAGATGCATCAGCAGGTTGACCTCCTGACCAGGTGCAGATCTAAATGTCAGTTGTTGCCTCTGACATATAAAAATGTGATCAAACCAGCATGTGCACAGATGATAGGTAGATACATAAGCAACCAACTAAGAGGGAACATGGAAAGAGACTATTACATTCTTGCCAGAATATAGAATCCATCTTTTGAGAATGCTCTAAAACCACACAGCTACTTGACAACAGTAATTGATTTATAAACAATAATGTTCCATATGAGAGATTTAGTCTCATGTTCTCATGAGTCTGTATAACAAAATAGTTACTATTGGTTGGATCTGGTACTATTCAGTTCTGCCCACTTTTATTAATTGTTCTATGCTCAAATGACCGAGTATCAATTCTCTTGATCTTCCTGAACTTCTGAATTATTACGGCCAAATATCTTAATATCTTCTTTCATATGAACTTATTAAAAACATTTAATTACATTTAAAATCATGTGACTTGATCATGACTTGTCTGCATGGGACGATGACTAACACTGACTAGAATAAATATCTTCTTTACAATTATTAAACCTGCAAGTAACCTGAGAAGGAGAGTAAGTATTTACTTTATTATCTTATGCCAGTGATTAGTCACTTCATTCTAGTAGTTGTTGGTCTTTTTTTATACCATAGATTATATAAAAATAATTTCAACAATATATGTCATAGGTAAGATTATTTTAATGCCTCATGCATACAACTTGAAGTTTTTATTTTAGCAATGGATCACTTTATCTTTTATCTTTTAACCTATTTAAAATTTAAAAAAACAAAATATCATTTCCTTCTTTCAGACTGGAGAAAAAAAAGAGTTAAATTCTTATTTTGACTTGGAAAAATTCTTTCAAAAACAATGTCTGGATGCAGCTGGATTCCAGTCTCTTTTCTTCTTATTGAATGAAATAGCACAATTTCTTTTTTCTAACATGAATTATTGCATTTGATAAATAGCAAACATATTTTCAGAAGAAAACCTGTGTTTACTAGTCAATTTTGATATCATATAAAATGAATAATGACTAAAGCAAGAAATCCAGCAATGTTTTTTTAATATGTAAGGTTTTTAGAAATTACTTCAATGAAATATGCTGGTCCCTATCAAAGCAGACAATGAGTGTAAGAATTTCTTTTACAATTCTTGGATAGTAATTATAAGAGAGTAGTTTGTTTAAATGTACATTCACCCATTTTCTTTTTCATCAAATATCACAAATGTTGAAAGTGCATATTTACAACAGAATTACATTTAATTACATAATAAATGAACCAAAAGTTTTACATAAATTTATATAAATTTATTTGGTATTAATTTTGCAGTAATGAAAGTATGATATATTAAAAATAGAGTTCTGAATGTGGTATGCATTGGTATTAAATCACTTAAAGACTGACCGAATCATTGATAATAGTGACCCTTTTCAATCATAAAGGAACCTATTATGGTTTAAATAGAATTTCTTGCTTGAAGTCTTGGTGCCTAAAACAAATAGAAATATTATTGATCCATAGAACTTATAATGCTGAAAACACACGGTTCAAGGACAATAATTTGATTTGATATAAATGAAAAGAAGTCTACATTCTACATTGTCTTTGTGGATCAAGAAATAAAAATATTTAGTTTTATTTAGCATATAAGAATTAATCCATGTTTGACTGTCTTGGTTTCAGCCAAAAGTTTTGACTTTATGCAAACTGATGTTCATGTTCTTTGGAAGAACTTTCATATTCTAGGACTGTTGAATGCATTCTTTATGTTATTATCAAAATATAATGACTGATCCATTCTACAGCCTTCTTCTAGTATAGAATTCAGAAGAAAAAAGAATAGTTGTCTATCTGTTTTCAGAAAATGTTAGCAAACAGAAAAAATGCAGGCAAATATATTAACCAACTCGAGTCATACCCAATATCAAAAAGCCACATATAGCATTTCATTCTGAACAACTCATGTAATATATTGCATTAATAGTTTTCCCATTACCAACTACCTTGCAACAGCTTCAAATTCTAGTTGGACATTTTGCATTTTAAATTTAATTCAAGAAAGACAACTTCAACTCTGACAATGAGCAATGTTCTTTAGCAATATAGACCATAAAACTTGTAAAATCATCAACAAATAGGCATATCACTGTTCTGAAAAGCAATTATATTGTTACTAAGTTTCATAGAAGCTTTTTAGTTTAAGAGCAAATGGAATTGGAAATTTTACTTGCTTATAAATTCATAATAAATATAGCCAATAAATAATAATCATATGGAATTTTTGACTTCAGTAAGTATTGTACTCTTGGAGACAAATCAGTCATTGAAGTATTTATAGTTTAGATCATGTGAAACTTTGGAATATCATATTTAGAGATTTGTTGCAACTTTTAATTGGCACCTGAGAGTATCAGAAAATTCCTAATGATGTTAGTTTAAAATATGATGAGCAAGTTTCTGTAACAGTTTTATAGTTCTGGTTGCAGTAAGAGGAATGGATCATTAGAATGTGGAATAATATACACTTCAGAATGGCAGTGAACCAAATGGCACAAAAGGTACACTGCTAATTAATACTTACACACACACACACACACACATATATATATATATATATATATATAAAGTTCGAAGACATTTCCCTTGATTTCAAGTTTCACAGAAATAACTCTGCTCTTCTGAATTGAAATTTGATATCTGTTAATTCATTTGATTTATCTTGCCATTAAAGAATGGCATTATTTCTACAAAACTCTGAACTTTGAACTTTGTATACATTTATTTATTATTAATACTCTATTTCTTAACATTGAAGACTTTATTTTCAAAATTTGTTTGCTTCAAAAGTGAGTTCCTCTGATAAAATACTGGTCAACTGGTTTCTTAAGCAAAAACAATCTTGTAAGAAAGTCAAATGATACTGTTGCCATATTTTGATTCTGTTAATGATGCTGGAGCACATATCATCATTTGAGGAAGATTTTATTGGGGACACTGTGGCAGAATTATTTCAGCATTAAAAATAATTTTATATCTACAAGGTAAGTAAAAAGTAACTAACAACTTCAAACTATGTCCTTGCCCTTGAAAGTATTTTGGGAATAATTTACTTTCACTGGTGAGTATTAAACAAAATCAATTGTTTCCAGCAAAATTTAAAAACAAACTCATTTCATTATAGAGGGTTAGTTAAAAGTACTGCCCATATTCTAGGAAGTCATGTTGTTAATATTTGTTGTGAACATTATTCATTTTCTTAGTAAATTCTTTTCATTCAGGTTATTGTTGAGAGTTTGTAAAGTTATTGTTCTCTACCAAATTGGTACATGAATTGTCTTTCAATGAAGCAACACATTACGGCCATGAAACATTAGTACAAATATAATAGGAAGCAATCAATGGTGGAATGCTTGTGGCCCAGCAATTTGATATTATCACCAGTGAAGAAAAAAATATATGACTAATTGTTGATAAATTCAAAACAACAAGGTTGATAACCACTACAAAGAGGTCCTGTCATTCAAAAATGGCAATGAATGTAGCTAAGGCTGAAGAAGCTATCAGGTGACAATGACAGAGTTTGTGAAAAATCAATTTGACATTTATCAGCAGATTTGAAAGTGAACAATTCAAGGATTTATCCATATTCTTCAACATAAAAAAAAACCTTACACATCATGTTAATGACATGCTTTTCATGATGGAGATGATCATTGCTAACTTATGAAGAATTTTTACCTAAACCTGATGAAGAAGACTCAATACTGAACAACATTTGGAGGTCAGATGAATTATGTTTTCAGTTTAACAGTAAAATCAAAAGACACCATTGTGTCTACTGAACTGAGGAAAACCAAAGAGTGACAGCTGAGAAAGAGGTAAATTTACCTGGCATAATAGTTTGGGCAGCTACATTCTCATTAGGGATAATTGGACCCTTTTTTTCTTTGAGGGAGCTGCACTGTAGAAAATTACCTGTAAATTTTCTTTTGGCTCAGGATACATTAGGATTATTATTTCTAGCAAGATGGAACACCACCTCATTATGGGTGTCATGTCTGTCAGGGGCTTGTTGAAATTTTCCCCAAAACTGGATAAGGCACCATGATCCAATTAGGTTGTTGGCGTACTTCTCACACATCACACATGCAGATTCCTTTCCCTGGGGCTCATGAGTGACCTTGTTTGTCATGGAAAACTTTGGACCATTCAGAAATTGAAGGCTGAAATCATAGAAAATTTGAGGAAGTTGATATCGATTTCTGTACACATGTGTGCCACTCTGTACCTGCTCATCTACAAATGTGCATTGATCACAAGAGAGAGAACTTTGAACATTGCAAGTAAAACAACTTGGTACAGTTCCATAATAATTCCCCCCCAAAAAATGGTTTGATAAACATGTCTTCCATTGATTTCTAACTTCAAGTACAAAAGATAAGTAAACAAGCAACTGGCAAACATTAAAACAGAAATTGGACATCACCCCCATATATAGAAAATAAGAGAAAAAACAGAACAAGCTTACAACAACACCTGAAAACATGTAACCTTTACCTCAAGGAGAAAAGTAATCACTTGTTCAGAAAAATGTAAACTACTAAAAAATGATCAGTACTGATTTACAAATGCAAACATGAAAACAAATTCTAACTACACAAGCTACAACCATATAATGAGGCAAAAGTTTAAAAAATTACCCATAATATAAATCTAATAAACTATATATTTTTATTATTTAGAACCAAAGAAAGAATACAAAAAATAAAAAAATAAATAGATAAAATAAAAATAATCAATAAATAAAATAGGCAAACTGAAGGATTCTAAATAATTTAAAACATTAACCCTAAAAAATGGAACAGACCTGTTCCCCCTACCCACACTTCTCATAGTCCCCTAATGGCCTATATCTTGAAGCCCACTTATCGATTGACCATTTAATGCTGATATGTCTATACTCACAAATACCTAGGCTCTCCTGTTCACAGTAATACTGGCTCTTTTTGTGGTATTTGTACCTTCATCCATTTTCTTGAAAATAGGTTTTTCAATGCTTTCTTCTAGTTCTCTCATATTTGATATGTTCTGTGTCTGTTAAATTCTCAAAGCCTTCTTTTGCTCATTAAGTTTCTTAAATGTTTCAGCTGCCTCTCTTGGATTTCATGGCAGCTTCCATTTTTAAACCTTGCTCATTTGTCAAATGCATAGAATTCTCACTGATTTGACAACATCAAAGACGCTTCAAGTCTTTGCTTTGAGACAAAATTGTCCAGCATTCACTATGTCATAAAAGAATAAACATCACAATATGAGACTCTTTTTTTGTTTTAATGTTATTATTATTATTATTATAATTATTACATTACCCAATTTCTGCAAAGTATTTCATTCTACTCCATTGCCAAAATATAAATATATAAAAGGCATTTTGCATTTCTATTACTTATTTTGACAACATTCTGACCATGAAAATTGCATTTCTTATTTTAGTATCTTGAATGAGTGGGCATTTTGCCAAGTGGTTAGAACATCTGCATTCTGTCCATGAGATCCAGGTTCAAATTTCACCATGTCAGTTGAATGTTTCATTTATTTTCTATGGCTTATCAACCATTTGCAGGTTATTTAAAGCCAGAAAATATTTTTAGAGTGCATGAAGTTTTTGGATATGGTAATGGTTTTAGTGATACAAATTTTACTAATTAACCTGTAGGTGGGGAAGAAGAGATGGAGTCATACCTTTTCCAAGATTATTTGTGCATAAGTGAATATAATGAACTCAGCTCTTTGACTCATACTTCCAAGTCATTATCCATTACACCATCTGCACATCCACACTTACAGCACTTGGTATTCTCAAGTGGTCTCCATGTCAAGGAGGTAACTTCTTGATCCCAGCATGCAGTACATATGGAAAGCACCTGAAACCCATATCACAGTTTAACCCAAACCATTTGAGTGAAATTGGTTAAGCAGAACCATTTGAACATTATCAATGGCTGTGCTGGCATAGTCATAAGTCATTGTAACTGAGAATTTAAGTGTACTGGCTTTATTGAAATTGATAATGACACTAATTAAGGTCAACTCACTCTAGAAGCAGTATAAACCACAGGTTGTCTCTGTGGGTGTTGAAGAAACACAAATGTGCCAGAGCCAGAATTTGCAATGGGGATTATCTAGCTACCCTAGCAAGTGTGTATACTCAGAGATGAGCAGCCAGCTATTATTCTAAATGAAGCTATTGTTCTTCCATAATTTCTGGTCTAATTCTGCTATGAGGCCTCGTCCTTAGAATCATCAGTATTAGTTATGTTATTTGATCCATGAAGTTGATTGTTCAAATTCATTTGAACCCCACTTCTATGAAAATACATCTACTTAGATTTTACAGTATTTTACAATGATGGTATGTTCCATTTATCACTTCATTAACCATTTCAATCCTGAAACTGCCAACATCTCTATAACAATATCATCTGTTACTATTGCTTTTTTCCTCTTCATTTCGACCACTGATATCCTTACTTCAAATTTTAATGCCACAGATCTTTCCATATTTTTAGGTAGGCTAGCCTTTTTTCTTCTGCTGCTATGGAAGTGTTCTATGTATTCATTCTACCATTTCAATATCTTTTCTTTTTCTGTTATGATTGTTCCACTCTTTAGATTTTATACATCCAGGAGAAGATCAAGTTTTTCACATTGTCTCTTCTTTTTCATGCTACATTTCTTCAGGATGCAGTGACTATGGCTCTCCCCAACTTTCTATCCTTTGCAGTTCTTAGCAATGTTTGATTTTTTACTATCCTTCCCATTCTCCTTTCTGTCATCCATTTACACAAGCATTTTAGGTCGGTTACTTGCTGTTTTCCTTAGTCCCTTTTACCTTCAATATGTCCTGTGAGTGTCAAATTCTCCATGTCCTCTTTTCTCTTTATAGCAAACTGCCACAAATCCACTCATCCAACTCGTCAGCTTCTGTCTTCTTTTCTTACTGCCACTGACTTTATATGCATTTGGTAGCTACACTAATCCATAGCCAGCACATCTGGACTATTCCATCAACCACATAGGTAGCACATCCAGGTTATTCCATCAATCCTATCAGTAGCACATCCAGGTTATTCCATCAACACTATAGGGAGCACATTCGGGCTAATCCAACCCCATAGGTAGCACATACAGTTTATTCCATCAAACCCATAGGTAGCACATCTAGGTTATTCTAACAAACGTTTTTTTATAAATGATGGAAAGATTTTCCCCAGGTTTTATTTGTAGCATGGACCTAATGGCATTGGCAGGCACATGCTTTCAGCCTTTCTGAAGGTAAGCAGTTTTTTTTTCTGCACAGTAAATAATTTCTGATTCTAAAGGAATGTTCTTTTTGTTTCTATTTTCCTTAAAGCTTCCTTATTTCTCACATACAAGTATTCACAGTATGCAAAATGAAAAGGATATTACTTATATAATCTGTATTTTGAAATGTTTTTATCTATTGTATCTAATATAATCTTTGCGATTGTCATATTATTGTATGTGTGTTTGTGTGTGTGTGCATGTGTTTATGTATTGTTAATCCTCACCTGGACATCAATCTCAAATACAGAGTTCACCAAAATGTATATATACACACTTCAAGAAAGGAAAAACTTGTCTTTCATAGTTTTATCAAATTATTATAACACTCCTACTGTAGTATTTTCTCAAATGATGACATTACATCCATGTAGCATAGATGTTGTGTATCACAGTAAAATAACTACATTGACAGCTCTCAGACAAGAAATTGAAAATGCATGGGTAATAATCCCAAGCAGTAGTTTGCTGTGCTAATAAATGTCCGGAAGCTGAAGGCCACCATTTTGAGCATCTCTTGTGATTGTAGATTCCAAACGTAACTTGTATTAATCCTGTGATGTCTGAATAAATTTAGTATTACAATATCTGTACCAGTTTTTCCGTTCCTGAAGTGTGTATACATTTTTTCACAGACTCTGTATTCATGGCAGCGATGACCAAATTGGCAAGAATATGGAAGAGCAAAATCAGATTCCAAACAAAGTACAGACTGTACAAATCGCTGGTAGTCTCCATTCTCCTATATGGATGTGAAACATGGACACTGTTGGCAGAAACAGAGTGAAGGATCCAATCATTTGAGAAAGAAATACATGGCAAAACTCCTTGGCATCTTCTATTGGGGACATAAATCCAAAGAGTTTGTGTGGAAAAGAGTTGAAAATTTTGTGGACCACCAGGAATCTCTTCTCACCACTGTCAAATGGAGAAAAATGGCATGGTTTGGACATATTACAAAGCATGACAGCCTGTAAAAGACCATCATGCAAGGCACCATTGAAGGACATCCTTGTAAAAACTGGTTGGACAATGTCAACCAATGGACAGGTAGTGATTTTCCAAGCGTAGCTTAGATGTGGCACAAAGCCGAAAGTAGGGGGCAACACAGTGAGGATCGAACTCACTACTCAGTTGTAATTGTTCTAGCGAGACAAGCTTGCTAACCATTACACAGCCTCGAGGTGCCCAAACCAATGGACAGGTATGATTATACCAGAATTGCTGATGGCTGCCATTGATAGACCATTGTGGAGATTTAGTGTTGCTTCTGTATTCAAATCCCCCTACGATTACAAATGTCAAGGGGAGGAGGAGGATGATGATGATGATGATGATGCTGATGATGATGATGTAATTATAATGGAAAATTCAACTGATGATCAAGTATTTGCTTGTAAGTTATCATTTCTAACAAGCAGTAAATTCACATCATTACATGAAAAAATATGGAAGGGTTGAATGGCTACAAATCCAGTTGGTCTTTTGGGAGATCAGTTGTACCAGAAAATCATAAACCCAGGATAAATAAATAGAACTTCTAAATCCTTTGAATTTGAAAAAGAAATGTCAGTTTCTCAGGAAAGCTAAATCTCTATGAGTCTTTGATGATCATTGCCACTCACCTGACAGGATAGAAGAGAATCAGCAGCAACGAAAGTAGATTTTGAAGGCAAAACTCTTCAAAAGCAAGTCAGCAGTAAATGATCCAATATATTTTAAGCTATAGATTAACCAGATTTATTGATGGTGATTTTATTCTCATAAATACTAATGACAATATTCTCTTTCATATGCTCCTATAAATCTATGGTCACAACTACCTTTTTAATGCACCCAATAGAGTGGCTTCGAATGAAAAATCAGAGAGCCAATTTCAAATTCAAACCAGGTTCATTATATTAGTTTACACACGCTCTTAAGAAAGATATGAATCAATCTCCACTCAGCTATGGATTAAATAGTTGGACATGTAGGTGGAAAAATCATTGTTATTCTAATAACTTTTTTTTAGTCAATTCACCATATCAAGGTGATAATTCCACTAAGATGCAAGAGGCTACTGGAAATGAAAGAAGGAAAAAAAAAAACTTTAGAAGGAACTCTAAAACCCAATCCTAAACAGGAAACAAAGGATAAACCGTTACACTTGTTCAAAAGACTGGGGAGGAGTGTAAACTGGTGAACCTGTTGGTAATGCAATATTCATTCGCCAAATAAGATATATTCTTGCAATCTAAAATATGTTTCAGCTTTAAATAACCCACAAAGGGTTGATAAACTGTAAAAATAAAAATCAACCAGTCAATCATTCAGTACAAGGCCTAAAAGTCAATTAAGGTAGACAATTAAAGAATGAGGTATATGATGAGGTACGTGATATCATTATGTACAGAATGTGGTATGCATATGAAGAGGAAGTAGAAATGAAGATTACAAGGATATGAAAGATGGATAACAATTGACCTTGGACTGGAAGTGGTTAAGATTGCAGTGTTCAGAGAAACATTGATGCAGGAGTTTTTCCACAAAGTTGTGGTTCTTTTTGAAGAAGTGTTTCGAGTGTAATGCCCTTTTTACTAACAGAATACATAGGGGATGAATAGACATAGCAGTGGTTCTAGGCTGCAATGGTCTGAGCCTGGTGACACTCAGAATGGAGTTTGTTTGAACAAGTAGCAACATAGTGATGGGTTTGCAATGTTGTGTCTGTGGGAAAGAGGTTGTAGGATGGAAAATAAATGAACACAATCAAAGCTGTAAAAATGATTTTTGAACTCTGTCAGGGGTGGAAAGTGAGTATTGGGCAGTTGCTTTTCATAGCCAGGGTTTCTTAAGTACAAGGTTAAGAGGATTTGATTAAGAATATTCATAGGAATTTGTTATATATAACTGACATTGACTATAGAAGGTATAGATTTTAGAAAACTTATGACAAAATGACCTTGTTATTATCCCCTCTTACTGGACAATGGCAAGCAATCCCATGAATTTAAGAGTTGGGTTGGTCACATGCAAATTGGACTCTTCTTAAAACTACACTTTACAGAAACAAGCATTCTCTACTCAACCAATCTGTGCAAATAAAATAGAAAAAAAAGAAGCCACTCCACAAGTCTGGTGCCTTTACCAGGTGCTAAACCTCCCCATGGAAGAGTATGTCAGCCTAACAAACTATCTTCTAAAACACTTCTAAATTTACAGAGACAAGTTATGACGACGACGACGACGACGACGATGATGATGATGATGATGATGATTCATTGGGTGGAAATCTTTTGCTTTGTTTTAAAATAAGAAATCATAAGATGGATTTATTTTTTGTCTTAAATGAATTTGCATGCTGAACATTTGGAGTTTGATTAACCTGTGAATAGAAACTGATCTTATAACTTGCCAACCTCTATTCTCATGTTCTGCCATTGAGTATTATTTCTATAATACAAAATATATTTTTGCTCTCATTCAACTCATGATACGACTAGCTCAGCAAATATCTGGCATTAGCAGCTTGAAGACGTCACATATCTTTCATGGAGAAAAATATAAAACATCATTATTGAGAACAAGAAAATCTTTTATTCTGTTTTTCATATAAATGTGCGTACAACAATTTTTTATTATTTAAAAAAAAAAATAAAGAAGTATACATTATGTATGTGTGTCAATGTGAACATGTCTCTTGAGGAAAACATTAACTGAAACAAATAGTACCTAATAAGACTTTCTGATTGGTTAACAGGACCATGAACGCAAACACCTGAACTCCTTTGTTTTTAAATTTTAAATATTTTAGTATGAATTTTATTTAATCTATTTTGTTGCTTTTTTTTTGGCTGCTAACCTCAACTGGGAGAAACAAATAGTTTTGGATAAAATTCTGAATTGTATCCCATACCTTAGAACAGTGATTCCCAAATATTTCAGCACTTCATAGGTGCAGTAGAAGAGGATAGCAGGTGAGACAGAATGATTGAAAAACTATCAAAGATTTAGAAACAGTTTAAAAAAATTCATATGCCAAAAATAAATATAATTTCAAAATTTCAAATATTATTATGGATTACTTGTAATGAATGCATGAGTCCCACTATAAATAGTTATAAATAATTATTGACTGATTTTATCATTGTAATATTTTTGCATTATATCAAGTATTAAGATTATAGTTACTAGGGTCTGAAAATTGGAGGAGAGCATTATCAGTGATAATGTTCTGACTTCAAATTCGTGGTTATCTCCCTTTAACTCTCTTTCTGCTTTTTTAATTTTTAAATGTACTTTTTATCACATAATATTTTCTGAGGGGCAGCAAATTTTCACTCTGAAAATGTGGCCCAGAGTAAAAAAGTTTAGGGATCACTGCCTTAGAATATCCATATTTTACGTGGATGATGCTTTAACCGGTTAAGTTGCTAAAGTTCCTGAGCAGGTCTCTTTTCACCTTCTTTTCTTCTAAATCTAGTCTATGCTGTACTGTTGAATATCTAGTAATAGTAACAGTGTTGCACCATTAATTTTCCAGAACACTTGATTTTAGAACCATGATTGATTATTTATGTGACCAGACAAATAGAAATCACATAATAATAAAATTTAAATAATACGTCTGGACATTGAATGCTGTTGCTACATCTGATTTAGTGCTCCTGCTGTACATCTTGAGATTCTTGACAAAATCCAAAGAAGGGTCTGTAATGTTATCAGTCCTGACCAGGCATCTTGACTTCAATCACTTTCTCACTGACATCCCATGGCTTCCCTCTATCTTTTCTACAAACATATTCATGGCAACTTTTCTGATAAGTGTTTTTCTGTGGTGCCCTGACTACATGAGTTTAAATGCCCTATAAGACTGGAAACTACATTTCACCATTTTACTGTTGAACTAGCTAGATGCAGCTGCCACTTTTACTCTAACAGATTTTTTTCTCTCACCTCCCACCTGTGGAACTCCCTTCTGCTTACTTGCTTCCCTGATGACTACAATCTTCAAAAATTTAAATGCAACTGTCATTTATCTTTTGTCCTTTCTGCAATCCTTTCTATTCTCAGTCTTCTCAGTCTTTCACTTTCACTTCCCATAATTTCATGCATACTAGTGGCAGTACCGCCTTACTTAGGGTAAAATGATAAAAAAAAATACTTCTGTATGTCTTGTACTTTTAAACCATGAGGACTTTTAAAACTTAAATATTTCTTATAAAAAAATCCCTTGATAAATATCACATGTTTACCAGAATTTACCTCATCTAACATCTTTTATATACTATGTCCCTTAAGGCATGAGAAATCATGGCTCTCCACAACTTCCTATCCGTTGTAGCTCAAAGCAAACACCCCTTTTCTTCATATATTTTCTAACAAAGGAAAATAAAGTAAAATTTCACTTATGAATTAGTAAATTATGATTAGTTGATTTGTATGCAACTACTTCTATATGCTGTTAACCTTCAGTATGTTGGCAATCATGGTTCTCCAGTTTCCTATCCTTTGTAGGCTCTTAGCAAAGTTTGACATTTTACTCTCCCTTCCACTCCCATTTAAACATTTCCCTCTACCTTCAATGTGTCCTGTGTGTGTTAAATTTTCCAAACACTCCTTTCTCATGTGTAGCAGAAATATTGTGATTTTTTCTTATTGTAAGTGTAAGTATCCTTTAATTTCAAATTTCCTTAAAATTTTGTCATTGGTCACATATTTTGTCCATGTTATTCTTAGCATTCTTCTGTATAAACCATACATCTGTCACTTCCAGTCACATCTGTGAGGAAATTGTCCTGCATTCACTGCTATGTCTTTCATTTAGCATACACTTTATGAAAAGTGAGTATCACTTAGTCTTCATATGGTGTATTACTCTTTGGTCTTGATGTTAGATAAAAAAATGTACAGTATAACAGTTAAGTAGACTGCATACAGATAATAAAATAATAATGTTCAGAATATTTGCATCAACTTAATAAAAATACTTCACATCAAAATCATTTAGTCTTTTTTTGCCACAATTTCAATATCATTGCCCAATATATAGTTTTGTGAGTATCAAATTTTTCAAACTCTCTGTCCTCATTATGTGTTCTAGAAATTTCTACTAGCCCTTTCTGATTCCAAGTATAAGCATCCTTTTTGTTTCAAATTTTCATTAAAAACTTCCTTATTCCTCACATGTTCTGTCTATAGTATTCTCAACATGCTTCTGTAAAACAACATTACTGTTGCCACAAGTGAATTGTCCTGCATTCACTGCCATATAGGAGGACTAATAAATCTTTATTTTTTCTGAAAGCATGGCCTACTATTGATAGTATTTGATATTTTTCTGTCAACAATATTCTCCTAGATAGTTATGTTTTGCCAATAATTTCATGAACATCAATGTTTTCATTCGCAAAAAAATTTTTTAAATTCACATTTTTTTCCAAAATACAATGACATCTCCCATACTAACAAAATGTTTTAACTAAAATCAAAACAAGATTGGGTTTACTTTTTTCTTCTAATTATTGACTCACTGGTCAAGGGAGAAATCTTCTGTAAAATTCTTCAAGATTTTTAAAAAAAAATAATTTAAAATTTTCTATTGTGTCTTTTGAAAGATGTTCTCCAATTTATGAAATGACTGATTATATTCATATTATTAGTTTGAAAATTTTTTTAGGCCAGTCACCCACAAAAAATAGCTTTGAATTCTTGGTAGTTTGTAATAACTTTTCAATTTCTCCATGGTCAATAAATGTTTTGATTAAGATTTTTTTTAAAATTGTTGAATGGATACTTTTCAAGGTGTTATAATGAGACATAACTCAATAGCATGTTTGCTTTGTTTATATTTTTCTCTTAGCTGCAGAATATCAAATATACCAGAAAAGAAGCTTAGATGCCATTCTTTATATAAAACTGCTTCTTGCTTTTTAGCAAATATTCTTTTAAAATGTGTCAAAGCAGAAGGGTGTAACTTAGAAAGTGGAAATGGTTTTGCTTACAACCAGGCAAATCCATATTAATATGCAAGGTAACTGCTAGTAAAAACACATTAGTAAAATTCTTCTATGCTTTGAATGTTGCTGCAATATCTGGTTTCTGCTTCTGCTTAGATATTTTAGATAAAATCCGAAGAAGAATCTGCAATGTTATTGGTTCTGACCTGGCATCTTGACTTCAGTCATCTTCCCACTGCTATCATGTACCTTCCCTGTGCATTTCTACAAATATTTTTATGATAATCGTTGTTGTAACCTAGGGAAGGTTACTGAATAGAATAATCAAACAAAGGTTGATAATGAACGATAATACTTAGGACAAGAACAACACATATAAGATTCACCAGCAGTGTGTAGAGAAGTAGTCAACTGCTAGAAGTGAATCAAATGAATTTCACAAGGAATTTCCAACTGCAGACCAACATACAGTATTTACTAATGTATTTATGTGAATGGGGACATACCCATTATCGTCCATAGGTATGCTACAACAATTGTTCTGATGGACTTTTATCTATGGTACCTGCATTTTATGAACATAGGTAGAGTACTAGATTGGTGGCAAGGTCATATCATCTTGCAGTTTAATTGGCTAGATGTAACTATAAGTTCTATGCTAACAGTTTCTTCTATTGCACTTCTCACTTGTGGAACTCTCTTCTGGCTTCTTGCTTCCCAATCAACTTTGATCTTCAAAATTTTAAATCCAGCGACAATCATTCTCTTCTGTTTTCTTAATTTTTGTTCTTTTATTGTTCTCTCTTCTTCATAGTGTTGTGATTTTTTCTCATATTCTTTCACACTCAATAACTCTTTGCATTTTAATGGCTTTATTGTCGTGATTGGGGTGAAATGATTACCAAAATGCTTTAAGTGACTGGTTCCACTTTGTGAATTGCTAAAGGCTCAAGTTTTTCTTGTTGGTGTACAAGTTATACTCTTCCATAGAGATCATCTTCAAGAACAAAATACGATGACACTGAAGTGGAGAGAATAAATCCTAAAAGGATATAAAAGAACAAACAATTGGAAGACCCTGAGGAGATGTAACCAGAAACTATAAATATGTTTGCATTCATTATCTCCTTGCCATAATCACTACAGTCACCAGAGGAATTAACTAAAGCCTGAAGGAATGCAATATCTACATTACATGAATATAGAATATATTCTTTGATAAGTTCTAAGTTTACTTTGCGGTTGAGATTGTGGAAATATAAACTTATGTAATCATTAATATTTATTGACTCTTTAAGAGTGAAATCGGTGAGCCAAGTTTGAATTCCTATCTAATCTATTGGGTTCACTTTCACACAAACACCCTTGGGAAATGCATATTACTCCTATTAGCTATGGGTTAAATAGTAGTATAGCATAAGCTACCTTAGGTTGTAGCTCATTTAGTAGAAAAACTTCAATGAATTCTAAACCATGGAGAAGGTAACAGGAAATCACTCCACTGTCTTTCCCAAGAATGCATAGCAATTCACACATTATAAAGAAAAGAATCTATGAAGAGCTGTGATTGCTTACATCCTGAATGGAGATAGTTATTTAAAACTTACCACATATTTTAAGTCTGTTAGAATATAAACATATATGAAATCATATATGTATCATATTAATTAAGTATAAGGGCCTGAACCTGGGAATGTACTTTTCTATATAAAAGGTCAGATTGTTCAGGGCATGTGACATGGTAGATCATCAGCATATTGATTCATCTATTGGTTTGTCTGCCATCAGTTTTTTATAACCTATGATAGCACTTTTGTCCTGAAGTATTTCTTCTTATTCTATGTGCCATGTACATTCAGGACATAGATGATCATGGCTCTCCACAGCTTTGTGTCTTTTGTAGCTCTTAGTAAGTTTTGTCCTTCTGTTATCTCTCCTAGTCCCTGTTCTTCTAACCATTTACATGAGCTCATTAGTAGGTTAATTGCTGCTTTATTCTGTCCCTTTTGCCTTCAATGTGTCCTGTGAGTATCAAATTTTCCAACCCCCTGTCCTCGTTATGTGCTCTAGAAATTTCTATTAGCCCTTTCTGATTCTAAGTATAAGCATCCTTTTTGTTTCAAATTTTCATTAAAACTTCCTCACATGTTCAGCCTATGGTATTCTCAGCACCATTCCTTCACTGCCATATGGGAGGATTGATAAATCTTTTTTTTTTCTGAAGATGATTGTACGACACAAGAGGTTGTTCCTATCTAGGTGATCAACAACTTTCTTGTTGATTAAATCCGCAAAAGGCTTACTGGTGATACTGAATTCTGTTCTTTTATTGTCCTTTTTTCTCAGTGTCTTCTTTATTTTACACTCTTAGTAACTCCTTGCATCTTAGTATCATTATCACCTTACTTGGAGTGAACTAATTAAAAATATAAGTTATATATTTGTCCATTAGATTAATGTATGCCACATGTTTATGCCTTACCCCACTGAAGAAGGCTGAAGAATGAATTGGTCAAAATGTTATGGTAACAAAAAAAAGTAACAAAAAGGATGTGTTCAATCATTTGAACAACTCTCAAACTGATAGTGAATAATTCAGTGACAGAATAGAATAAGTCCTATATTGTTTTGTCTCTTGAAAAAACGTCTTCCTACTAATAATGGTTTTATTAATGGAGTCTTAAATATATATATGGGGGTGGAAAATAATTACCATTACTGGTTACAATTTTACATTAAGATACAGGGATGCTTAGCTTTAAATTTAAAATTTAGTGTCCAATGTATTTAGATGAATAACCTAGCCTATTTAATGCTGTTTTCTATTGCTTTTGTTTTTATCTCTATTAGTATATCCTTCTCAAAATTATATAAATTAACTATAAAATAAAATGTTTCATGATATATATTGGAAAAATGAGCATATTTCTTGTTCTACTGTTGATATATAGTCAGATATTTTGATTGATTCCTAGATTATTGCTATTTGCAGAAATCTTTGACATCTAAATCTAGAACCATCTATGAGAGAAGAAACACCCCAAATTATATAATACAGTTGAAGAAAACAAGAAAGAAGTGGAGTATTGCTGCCACATATGGGCTGGTGCTGCCCAGTCTGACAGAGTTCAAAAGTGATTACATGACCTTGTTGCTGATTAATTATTTCCCACCCTGCAACTCCTTTCCCACAGATGAAACATTGATAGTCTCTCACTATCACATTCATTATGACAACTGTTCAAACAAGCTACATTAGTCCCACTAGCTAAGACCTTCACAGCTAGGATCTGCTATGCCTTTGTTCATGACATCAAATCATCTTCATTCCCTTTGTATTCCTTTGGTAAAGAGTAAGTTCCAAACAGACAGTTTCTTCCCCAGAAATGTTACTTTTTGGAACAGACTCATGAGAGCATACTTCCTCAACCACTACAATCTTAACCTCTTCAACTTTGGCTCTTGTAATTACTGGAAATCTCTGTAACTGTAATAGTGTAAGTTTTCTATTCCTCCTCTCTTCAATCAATTTGAGGTGTTAACATCTGCTGATAAGGCTGAATGTTTCACTTATAAATTCTCTTTAAACTCTGCTCTTGACTCATTGGAGTATCCTTGCCTAACTTTCCACTTGGACCTGAGTCCCTGTTGAATGATAGGCATATAACTCCTTCTCTGGTTTTATCATCTCTAATCTGGATCCCCAAAAGCCATGTGGACCTGATGGCATCTCTGTAATAGTCATTAAGAAGTGTGCTCCCAAACTGGCCCCTGTTCTCTCTAAACTGTATAATAAATGCTTCACTGCCTCTTGCTTTTCTGCTTGTTGGAAATCCTCATCTGTTGTTCTAGTTTTTAAGAATTCAGATAAATCATCTGACCCTTCCAATTATCAGCCTATTAGCCTCTTTTTGGTAAACTACTAGAGGCCCTAATCTAATGCTAAATTGGTTAAGTATCTTACACTGAAGGGCCTTCTTTCAGACAAGCAATATGGCTTTCATTTCTCTAGGTCAACTGCTGATGTATTGATGATCATTGCAGAAAGAGTCTATAAACTTTTAAATAAGAATGGTGAAGCTCAGGCTGTTGCTTTTTGGACATCTTGAAAGTGTTCAACAGGATTTGGTATACAAGGTCTGCTTCAAAAGTTATGGTATCTCCAGACAAATCTTTGACCTGATCCATTATTTCTTATCAAATTTTGAAATGAAAGTTAAACTGAACAGACACTCTTCTAGATCCTTTTGTACTAATGTAGGTGTTCCTCTCCAGGGCTCTATCCTCGGTCCTACTTTGTTTTTTATTTTCATTAATGATTTTTATGATGGCATCAGCTCTCAGCTTAGTATCAATGATAATGCTACAATCCTGTCTTGATACTAAGTCTGACCAGTTTGTTAAGGTCAAATTGGCAGCTGATGTCAAAAGCTACTTTCAGTCTCTTGTTAACTGGGGCAAAATAATGGCTTGTTAATTTTAACGGTTCTCTATTAATCATCTGAGAGACCCCTTTCTGCCTTCCATCAGTATGGCTGATGCTAACCTCTAGGCAAGTGATTCATTGCACCTTCACAGACTTACATTCTCAGTTGACATGAAGTAGAAAAACTATATTGAATCTATTGCTAGGTCAACTGCTAAGAAAGTTGGTTCACTGTGTTGTGTGAGGCAATTTTTCTCTTCAGAATCTACCTTACATATCTATAAGCCTACTATTCATCCACGCTTAGAGTATTGCTGCCACATATGGTCCAGTGCTCCTGCTTTATATTTAGAGATTTTTGATAAAATCCAAAGAAGAATCAGCAATATTCTTAGTCCTGATCTAGCAGCTTGGCATCAATCATTTTCCCATTGTCATAAATTTGCCTTTTCTATAAGTACTTTCATTGTAATTGTTTGGATGAGCTGTTTGCTATTGTACCTTGACTTCAGCAATTTAAGTGCAGTACTAGACTGGCAACAAGGTCTCATAAATTTACAGTTGAATTGGTTAGATGTAACTGTAAATTCTTTCTTTTCTCATACTTCTTGCTTATGGAACTCTCTTCCGGCTCCATGCTTTCCAGTCGACTTCAATCTTCAAAAATGTAAATGCAATGTCAATCACTATCTACTGTCCTCCTGCTAATCTTCTATTGTTCCTACTCCTTAGTAAGGTTTCAGTTTTCTAATTCTTTCACATCTAGTAACCCCTTGTGTCTTAGTGGCTCTACTGCCTGCTAGGGGTGAAGTTAATTTTAAAAACAAATTTCCAAGTCAACCTTCCTATCCTCATAATATACACATCTTATTTTCTCCTTCTCCTTGCCTTACAACAATCTCGCTCAGATTCCCTCTACCTTGAGTGGCTCTTGGGTCTTGTACTGGGTGAACTAAAGTAAAAAAAACACCTGCCAAAACATAGTGATAATATGATAGATGAGAATTCTAGTTCAAATAACTTGATAATAATAGTCATGGAAAATTGGAAGCCATATTAAGTTGTGCTTTTTTGATACATTCAATTTGGCTTTTTTAAACTTATTCTGCTGTTACTTAATTTCATGCATATTTTAATTATGAGAATTGGTAAAGAAATTCATATCTATTTTTTTATGACAAATCACTAATAATTTCTTTCAGAATGCATGATTTTTCTACCTGTCATTTCACTAATGAAAAAATGCTAGTTTCTTAAAAAGCCTAAAATTATTATTCACCATAGATTTGTTCTTGAAACTCACAGAAAGTATCTACCAGCAGAACAAAAATGAAATTACCAAAAAACTGGTGAACTCTAAATGTGCCTGATGATGCTGAACAGTAAAATATAAGCAAAGAAAGTAATTTTTGGTAATTTATAAAGGGATTACAGATAATGCAAACAGATGGTATTTTGCATGTTTTTTTTTAATCATTTCCCCCCAAGTAAGACAATAAATCTAGTAAGACACAAGGGGTTACTGAGTGTTAGAAAATATGAGAAAAATATATTATTAAGGAGTGAAGGCAATAAAAGAACAAAAATTAAGAAGAAAGAAGATAATGATTGACATTGCATTTAAATTTTTGGAAATCAAAGTTGACAGGGAAGCAAGAAACCAGAAGAGGGTTCCATAAAGAATAAATGTGAGAGAAGAAACTATTAGCATAGAACTTACATCTACATCTAGCCATTTCAACTGTAAAATGATGAGACCTTAGGCAGAATCTCTCAGACATCACAGATGAGAACATACACAGGGTCAATTCATTTGCATGCCCTTTGTATTCCATTAGTAAGGAGGAAATTCAACTCTGACCACTGCTTCCCCAGAACTGTTACTTTGTGGAACAGATGCCCTAAAGGATGTGATCACTGTGACCCTAACTGTTTCAGGTCAGGGGTCTTTGTTATCTATCCTACATATCCTCATATTATACATTTCTTATTTCCTCCTTTTATGCCTTTACACCTACCTCATTCAGTACACATCTACCTTGAGTGACTCTTAAGCCTTGTATTAGGGGAACAGTAATATTTAAAAAATGGCTGGATGATGACTTCAGGGCTACACATATGTACAATAGCCAATGGAAATTGATGGAGTTTGGAGTTGAATAAAATGTAATGATAAATGTGTCATGCTTTTATTGATCAACATGACAACTTCATTACATTTACATTACCATGACATAACATAAAGGCACAATATTGAAGATCTGAGATTCAAAGTTATGACCATTAGCCTCTTTGATAAGGATTCTGCTACTCTACAGCAGGCTTCCTAATAAAAGGATGTGAAACAGAGAAATATGAACAGATCATAAGAAACAGATATAAACACTAAAATAGATGAGGCGTGAAAACTGATTCCTTCTTATTTTTGACATTATATTTTCAGAGTAATGCTTAACAAAGTTTATTGAGACTTTGAGATTATTATTTTTCTTTTATGTAGACACAAACATCAAAGAAAACGTATATGTAAATTAACAAATAAGTAAATTATGGCAAGGTGTGAAAAATGATGTCTATCACATCTCATGAGCAATGGAGGATATTTTTAAATTATTTATAAACGGAAACAAAAATACTGTTATCACTATGTGTCAATTCCATAAACAAACAGCATTGGAGTAAATGCATGAAAGATGAGAAAAAATCATGACTGTATATAAAGATTACTATTTAGTATCTTATATTGTGTGTGACTAACCTTAGATCATGCAGTATAGACTTTGCTCTAAATATCCATCATAGAAACCAGGTGCAAGGTTGATCTGAGAGATGACCTCCTGGAGCAATATTTATAGCCTTCTAAAATTTTCTGATGACAAAACTGAGTAATTTCTACCTTCTATGAATAGTAAATTATAGATGAAAGCAAAATAAATTCACACTTTTTACATACCTACAAGTAGAGGTTTGTATTACAAGATCATATTGTAGGTGAAGAAATATTTTATTACTTACAAAGCTCATAGAGCAATGGCTAGCAAGCTTGCCTAAAAGGTTATCATCTGTATGTAGCATGTATCTTGTTCTAGATCAACCCAGAATAGACTTTCCATTCAGTGTCCAACAGAGAAGCTTGGTGTAGGGTTGAGAGGAGAAATGACCTCCAAGCTGAGGGTGAAGCTTTGTGCTTCACCTAATATCAATGGCTGCCCTCAGCATGTAATATCCACTCAACCAATAAACAAAACAAATATAGAATTTAAAAACTAAAATACACCTCTAAATCATTCCACTTCTGGAATTTCTAATGTAGTTAAATAAACAGCAAAACATGTCAAATTTATAAAGATTTCCTATTTATTCATTATTTAATCATTGTCAGACCTAATGCATATTTTCAACTCATTAAAATATATATTAATGTAAGAAATATTAAAACTCAATTTTATTACATTATCCACAAACATTATCATAATTGCTACTGTAGGGATGCAGAAAGCAATCTGCCTTTCAACAGGAACAATTTCCTGATGTCTTAAGGGAGCCTTAAATGTCACATGACAGCCTGTTGTCCATCCACAGAGGATGACACACTTTCCAAGCATCCTAAAGAGCAATTAAAGAGATACCACAGATATGTATCATGTCCCTCTCGAAGAAGTTACAAGTCAGATCTTATTTTTACTCATCCCTTTTCTATAATATTTGTTTTTTTATATGTACTTTAATTTCTCTCCATGGGAAAATTTATGTCATGTATGAATGTTTAGTATGACTTATTTTTAATAGTAATTGTATACTCCTGTTTTGTAAATTAAATAATTTTATGTATAACTCATTTCCAGAATTTATTTCTTTGGGTTATTCTAGTCCTTCTTTCTGTCTCATTTAGGTGTTAGTTTATTGTGGATATATTAATGCCTATAGTGGGCCTTAGAGAGTAGAGAAGACCAAGATATTTAATCTATTTCCAAACACCACATTACTACTAAACTGTTTTATTTACTCAGCTTTGGTCCTATTCTCCATGGAATTTATCAATCCTTGCAGCTGACAT
Source organism: Acanthosepion esculentum (assembly GCA_964036315.1). Lineage (NCBI taxonomy): Eukaryota > Metazoa > Mollusca > Cephalopoda > Sepiida > Sepiidae > Acanthosepion > Acanthosepion esculentum. Next base: position 101,985,232 of record OZ038476.1, on the reverse strand, counting down.
ATTTTATGCATTTACCAATGACATGAGTGGTTGAAGTATGAGCAGAGGTAAAAAGTAAGATGTCGTAAATGCTGGTGAAAAATTAAATGCTGATAAAACACAAATTATACACCTTTATTTGGTCTTTCATTAAACTTATTAAAATCTCAGTAAATAACTGTGCATAGCCTACAGTATGGTGGGATATCAGAGTGACTATATATTTGGATCATTTAATTCAAATGTCTTCAGACCAAAGAGTCTGGTAATGATAAATGAATGTTAAAAAACAGGATGGAAGTAGGAACAGCTGAAATATAAATTCAATTTATCAATCTTGGACTGTTGTGAGCAAGCATTTACACATTTGATTGTTAAACAGAAAAGATTAATACTTATCCCTTCCTATCTGCAGTGTAAACACTTGTCACACGATCATATTTTGATTAATATAAAATTGTGATCATCATTTTTGTGAATTTATTTTGCTTTCATCTATAATTTACTATTCATAGAAGGTAGAAATTACTCAGTTTCGTCATCAGAAAATTTTAGAAGGCTATAAATATTTCTCCAGGAAGTCATCTCTCAGATCAACATTGCACCTGGTTTCTATCAAGAATATTTTAGCAAAATCTATGGTAAGAAACTCAATAAAAGTTTTGTGAAATTCTCTTTAAAATACTTAAATCCATAGCACTATGTAATTACAATGGAAAAAATTGTCACTTGTCTTGATCAATATTGTAGTTCATTAATAAACCTGGTATCAGTGCGTCCTGGGTAAGATGATAAACTACATCCAACAGCATGTCCTCTGACCAGGAGATTTTGAGGAGCATGGAACCACCTCTTAATTGCTGGTGTTCCCAGGTCCACCCTGACTTTGGGTGGTAGCACCTGTTAGGGTCCCAGCTATGGGCAAATAGTTGACCCCACAACCTGACTATGAAAGTGTAAAAATAGGTTTTAATACCAGAAATACTTTGTAAAAAAAAAAATTAGTATCAGCAATAAATTTTTGAAAAAAGATATTACCAGCAATAAAAATCTTGTCATCATTATATAACCCATTCAGGTTAATGTGCCACAAAACAAACTAAACTCTACATTTTTGAAAAAATTATTACCAGCTATACATTTTTTTGAAAAAAATTATACCAGATATACATTATTGAAAAAATTACCAGCTATACATTTTTGAAAAAAAGGAAATTTTGTCAGCATTAAATAACCCATTGTGTTTGATATGTTGTAAAAAACCCCCCAAAAAACGAACCTGGTATCAGCAACACCTCTGGAAGTATAAAACAACTTGAATCCTTAAAGTAACTCTTTTCTGGGTTTTCCTCCTTTGAAACTAGGTGATATGAACTTTTCACACTGTGAAGCTAAAAGGGCTGTCAATGCTTCACACTAAAACACACCAACACAGTAAATCAGTCAAATATATTCATTAACATTTCGTTGTGTATGCAATTTGCTTCTAGGTAAAGAATCTCTTGTCTTAAACTTGCCTTTTGTTAATTTTAAAATGGCATTGCAAATCAATTGGTCTGTTATTTTGTTCATGTACCCTTTCACCACCATTATTTCATGTATTCTGCTAAGAAACCTTGCACATTAATTATTGAAGTAGCCAACATGCTAAAATATAAAGTTTGATCATTTGCTTTCATGGTTTTAATAAGAAATTGAAGGGGACCCCAAGTTAATCATATAAGTTGAGGCCCATTTAGCATAACCATAAGTCTCCTAATAAAATTTGTTAGAAAATTACACAACCTCAGAGTAAATGAATTTAGTGTTTATTTACTTCATTCCCAAAAGAATGAAAATGATTTATCATATTAATACATCCTCTCAAAATAATAATAATAATATAAGTAAAATGAGAACAAGATAATACAACAGAGTTAAATTTGTAACAACATTAGATTCCTGTTTTATTATATGATTCATAATTGTTTATTATTTAAACGTTATTTTCAGTGGATACTTGTATTTGAGTAGATACTATATTTATTTATTAAACAGTATATTTATTTATTTTCATCTACTGGCCTGAATATTTGAGCAACATTTACTCATTTGGTGAAAAGGGTTATTTTCTTGGGTTTAATGGAGATATATATCTAAGTGAAAGCTGGTAATGAAGATATTATTATGAAGACATGAATTATTTCTTTAACAGGAGACAGTGTAGTGATAGTAGTGTATGTAATGTGACATGTAGTATGTTGGGGTACTAAGAAATCCTTCAGGGTGGTAGGAAAATGTGACATATTTTGTGATTCAAGAGAGAAAGAGTAGAGAGAGAATTTGTAACCTTTCTTATTATAGTACTTTATACAATGCCACCTAGTGGGTATTGAGAAAAGCCCCCTGGCAGACAAGGTGTAATCCTGTAAAAGTCTATAAAAACATCTTTCTGTTTTATGAGATTATCTTTAAAATACTTAATTTTTGTCCCTTTCGATTTACAAGGTAAACACTGAGCTCTAGACAAAAAGACCTGCTTGTGTCTAGCTTTCTCTTAAGACATGTTTGTGATGCAATAAGCAAGAAAATAGATTCAGTTGACTACAGACATTAGTTTTTTTGTTACTCATCTTCTGAGATGATAGATTAAAAAAGATCTTAATTGATTATCTTTGAAATACTTAATCCCTTCACTTTTTATTTACATTGTAAATCCATAACATTAAACACAAAAACTGTGTGTCTAACTTTCTCTTAAGATATTTACTTTTTAATTGTTTCACCCCAAGCAAGATGATAATGTCACTAGAATGCAGGGGGTTACAGTGAGTGAAAGAGAGTGTGAATACTTTAATGAGGAGAAGTGAGGAAAGGACAATAAATGAACAGGATTCATGAAAACAGATGGTGATTGACATTACATTTAATTTTTTGAAGATGGTAGTTTTTTGTTTGTTTGTTTTTTTAATCATTTCACCCCAAGCAAGGTGGGACTGTCACTAGTACACAGGAGATTACAGGAGTAAAAGTGAGAGAAAAAACTGAGTATAGGGAGGATTGAGGAAAGGACAAAAGATGAACAGCATTGAAAAGGATAAAAGATAGCGATAGAGGTTGCATTTAAATTTTTAAAGATTATAGTTATCAGGGAAGCAAGTAAACAGAAGGGAGTTCTACAGGCAGGAAATGTGAGAAAATAGACTTGCATTTAGCTATTTCAACAGTAAATGAGTGGGACGTAGATGCCAATCTAGTATCCTGCTTAAATTCAAGTAGTTGGGGTACTAGGGGACAAATCTTGTCAGTGCAGTTGCCATGAAATTGTTTGTAGAAAAAGCAGAGGGAAATCCCACTATATTGGTGAGACAGTAACTGGTCGAGATGCCAAGTCAGAATCGATAATATTGCAGATCCTTCTTTGCATTTTGTCAAACTCCTCAAGATGAATAGCAGGAGCAGCAGACCAGATATGGCAGTAGCATTCAATGCATGCACAAATGGTAGATTTGTAAATGTGCAAGATGGACTCTGGTGAGAAAGATTTTCTGGCACAACACAGTGACCCAACTTCCTTGCAGTATATAAGCAAGAAAGTAGGGAGTTCCACATTTGTTAGAATAAAAGTGGTGGTTGCATTTAGCTTGTTCAACAGTAAAAATGTTTGACCTAGTTGCCAATCTAGTAGAATACTTAACACTTAAATTCATGTAGTTGAGGCACTATTGACTGAAGTTGAGATGCCAGGTCAGGATCAATTACATAACAGACCCTTTCTTTGAATTTTGTCCAAAAATCTCAAGATATAATATGTATGTGATGCAATAGGCAAGAATATGTTTTCCATTGACTACTGACATTACTGTTTTTGTTACTCATCTTTTTGAGATGATAGATTAAAAAAGAAGTTTACCCTCGGACACATTGGATTGCTCAAATGAAGGAAAGCTCCTTTATTCTCTTGGAGGTAAGATATCTTTGGTATCTGTTTGGCTTTTGAAGACACAAGAGCGCAGGCATGGATCATGTTATATTAATGATTGTAGATTTATTTTACTTTCAGTCAACTCGTATCATGGAGTTTCTGAATTAAATTAAAGTGATATTTTTAATGTGAATGTAATTAGCCATTTGCAGAAAAAAAATATAACCTATTTGTAGTAGGCATTCTGTTATCTCATGAGATAAAGGTAGCATCCTGTTTTGTCAAAATTCAGTTCTTTGGTGTTAAAAATGGAGTGATCTCTCCAGGATGCAGGCCTGGGTGATGATATATGGAGGTCATGCTCTGCCCAAACTACATGCACAACAAAATCTAAAGGAGTACAGGTCATTACATTTAGGGACTGGCTTGGCTTCAGGAGTTGCCACAAATTTGTCAGTATTGATAGCCAATCACCTTCGGGTCTCCACTGTGTGTTTTCTGTTTGGATTTACTTCCATAGCCTTTCCCAAGTTTGGATATGACCACAAGGCAGAGGAGGTTTAAAATCAGGGTTTCCCTTCCCCTCAATGGACTACCTCCTTGGCTGTCAAAACTCCATCTATCCAAAGCAGCTGGTTATGAGGTGCCAGCTTTCTGCCTTCACCAATTCTCCAGCTTGGAGCTGGACTTGTCAGAGGCTATTTGAGACACATGCCATGGAAGCATTTTATAGACAGTGGGAGCTTGTCTCCACTATCACTTGTAGTTAAGAAAACCTAATGTACATTTTTTTTTTTTTTTAAGCATATCACCCCAAGCAAGGCTGGAGGCCACTATCACGCAAGGGGTTATAGAAGGGTTGGAGGAAGAGCAGATAGGAGTGGTAAAGGAGAGGATGTGGAGAAAGAGAAAGACAGTGGATCGATCAAGGCAAGGGGGTTACAGAAGATTTGGAGCGAGAGCAGATAGGAATGAAAGGTGAAAGGATGTGGAGAAGGGAAGTGGATAGATCAAGGCAACTGGAGATGTCGATTGACGTTACACTTAAATAGTTGGAGATTGTATTTGTCAGGGAAACAGTAATAGGGAAGGGAGTTCCACAGGCGAGATGTGCGAGATATGAAGCTATTGGAGTAGAAGAGACATCTACATCTAACAGTATATAAATATTATAGACATTGTGTGTTTTAGAAGCTCCAAAATATTAATGTTTTTATTAAATATATAATAAAACTTTAGGTAAACAAAAACACTAGAAAGCCAGACAAATTATGAAATAGTACATAATAGTAAATAGTTAATAGTAAATAATAATAATAATAGTAAATAATAATAATAATAATAATAGTAAATAATAATAATAATAGTAAATAATAATAATAATAGTAAATAATAATTATAATAGTAAATAACACATAAATAAACACAAATATCAAAATGTTTGTATCTCCTAAACAACAAGCCCGGAAATATATTAAAAAACTGTTAATTATTAAAGAAATATTATTGTCTAACTTATCATAATACCACTATGTTTTTTTCTGATATGAAAGCAAAAATTCACTACCCGATATTTTTTAAAAGTTTGTTATTTTAGAAAAATAAAGCCAAAACAAAAATTGAAAATATAAATCAGGATTTAAGTCTAAAATACTTAGAGATTATGAAATCATTATTTAACATACGATAAAATAATGTATGCTGCCTTTTTGACAGTACTAAAACCTAAACTATCAATCGATAAAAAATGAATGAGAGTAAAAAAGTTGATAAATATAACATTAGGTAAGCAAAACAGAAAGTAAAATAAGACAATTTTCAGGTTAGTTGTACAAAAACAAATAAATACTAATACAGAAAAACCGAGTAACAATAGAAAATGTTGAAAGAAATAACAATGCATATATAACTATGACCATAATATAATATATAATAAATGAAATAAAATAAACAATTGAAAATTGTATTAAATTATTATATTAATTTTTAAGCAATATTTTCGTTTTTCATTTAAAATTATAATCTGTTAAGTTTTTGGAGAGTCATTGAAATGCGTCACCTTTCCTTGAGTTCAGAATACCAATCTCCTACCTATTTGTAAATTGCCTATTTGTAATGGTTGTCAGTTGGGATTACATAATACAATCTGACTATATATTAACTTGATTTGGACATGTCATCTAATTTTGTCAGGTGGTCTGATTGAATGGGCCAGGTTTCTGTCATTCCCTTAATAAGAAGGTGCATGTCAGCTACTGAATGGAAAACAATGTGCACTGGCATGTCTGTGGGCATTTTGTAAAAAATTAACAGTAAGCAATGCCTTTGCTTGTACGATAAGCACCAACTAAACTGCCTACTCTTTATTGCTGCTGTTTTTACAAGGAGTTATCAAACAAGGAAGAAACAGTTACAAAGGCTATGGTTTAAGAGGGAAAAAAATCAATATATCACCTTCTCATCTTTGACTTTTCTAAAGTCCTATCAACATGTGCCACACGCAAAAGACTTTAACTAAAATATAGTTGGCTATTGCTACAATGAAAATAAAAGGAAGTTTCTTTAGAAGATGACTTTGTAAACTTCTTTGCCTCTTATTCTTAATATTATGCTGATAGAAAAAGAGATATACAGTTTAATTTGTGATGGTCAGCAGTAAAATGGACGCTAAAACATAAACTCCTGATAAATTTATAATTAATAATTTCACTTTCAGTTGATAAAGCAATTAGACCTAAAAACTTGCAGAAGACTTAGTATTATTCAGCTCAGTCCTTCAAGCACTTTTATAACCTTTGCAGTCTGTGTAAGTAAATGACATGTGAACATTTGATCGATGATACACCAGGTGGGATGTCAAGAAAAAGTATGGCTTAAATTACTGTGGTCATTTGATGGCTGTCTCCCTATTGTTATCAATAACACACTGTTACCTAAATTCACAATATGGGTTCAAGTTTTGCCAGAAGCAATTTCTCTACTTTCATTTCTTAATTGTTAGCCAGTTATATAATATTATTTTATATAATATTTTCTCTTATGTTTCATTGAATGAGACTGACAATATTTTATTAATTCAATTCTCTTACAACTTTCCAGTGATTACAACTGTAATTTAGCTGTTAAAATATTTTTCCTGAGAACCGATGCTCTTGTTGCCAACAGAAATCTTATCTACAACTATTCTGTATGTTTTCTGGACTATTATCTTCATTTTTTATAGTGCCAAAATCTAAAAGCACATTGGAATAGTGAAAGATGCCTTCCAAGAGCTAAGAAAAGTATTAAGAAACAGGAAAACTTTATTAGAAACAAAGAAAAGAGTGCTAACCTGCAATATCAATCCTATATGGCAATGAATGTTGAACAATTTCCTCAGAGGAAGGAGAGATCTTAGGCAACGGTAATGTGGTTCTATAGAAGGAATGCTGAGGTTGCCATGGATGGAGTATGTGAGCAAGAATGGCATTTTAAGGAAACAGGAAACAAGAAGAAAACTTAAAATCAGAAAGGGACAGTTGAAATTTGTTGGACCCCAAAAAAAAGAAAGAGAGCTTGAAAATTTCATGCTCACAGGATATATTTAAGGCAAGAGAGAAATGTCAAGTAACCTACCGAACAAGATAGTGTAAATCCATTGTTGGAAGGAAAGTAACAAGACAAACATTGCTAAGAGCTACAAAGGATAGCAAATTGCAAATAGCCTTGACTGTCAACATCCTGATGAGCCATGACAAATACAAGGTTGCCAGTAAAATTGACAGTCTAAGGTGTCATTTATGTATTGAAAATGTCAGAATGAAGCAGTTGTGGAAATTTACTTATCTCAGTAGTAGGATGCAAACAATGGAAAATGTAATGCAGACATCTTAAGTTATATGGGACTAGAAAAAGATGCTTTTCAGGAAATTAGCAATGTAATAGGAAATCAAATGATGTCCTTAAAAACAAAGAAAAGAGTGCTGGGCAACTATGTAATGCATAATTTCCTATATGGCAGTGAATGCTTTATAATTTCATCACAGATAAAAAAAAAAGACTTATAACAACAAAGATGGGATTCTAACAATGAATTTCAAAAATAGCTTGATGGAACCTACACTTGGATGCTGAGAGCTATACTTAACATGTCTTGGAGGCAACATCCAACTAAATCACAGCTATATGGACCCATCCCTGATATTTTTATAATCTTACATGAACACAGAATGCATTTTGCAGGACATTGCTGGCAAGCAAAACAAGAATTTGCGAATGATCTACTACTCTTGACACCTAGTCATGGTGCAAGACTTATATTAACCAGCAATGTTATGACACAGAATGCCACCCTAATGACTGACTGACCTTGATTGCAGGACTGTCATGGTTGATGTGATAGATTCATGAATGTTTGTGATAACTGAATAAATAAAAAAAAAACAGAATTTCACCTGGGACCAGCACCTGGTTAGGTTTTTGATGCAACTTCTTGGGTGATCCTTGTGGCTTTATGCAAAAGACATTGTATGATTAAAAGTAACCCTGTTGCTAAGAAATCATGAACAGCAAAATACAGTTGAAGGAATCATTTCAATTTGTTCAGATGAGATGACTGCTGCTAGATTTTGGAAATGGGGAAAGTGAAAAGTGTCAAATAGGATGCCAACCTTATAGTACTAGCTGGGATGAACTCTCTAACAAACAAAACAGTTCATCTTTTGTGAACCTAACTCTAACTCCTTCCACTTGTCATCTTGTCTAGTCATAAATCACAGCCCCCAACCCTCACTCCTCCTAAAAGTAAATATTTTAGTCATGACTGATTGGTGATCAACAGAATGTTTCACTTTGAGATGTCATGCTCAATTAATGTGTCATTCTTCCATTCCCGATTTGTTTAATGAGCATCATCATATATCACTATTATAGCATGGATAGATGATGTGTAAAATGTGGAAATTTTAAGTGAATAGTGATTACAAAGAAATTGTTATTAACACAGAGAAAACTATAGTGTTTTTATAATGGTTATCATTTGGAATTACATGACACAAATTAACCATGTATTCATTTGATTTGGACATATCATCTAATTTGTCAAGTAGTATCATTGACTGGGTCAGGTTTCTACCATTTTTTAATAAAAATGTGCATGTTACTGTAATATGTGTGTGTGACCATGAATTATGCAAGACTCAATTTCTCTACCAGACTATCATGGAAGCTAGGTTCAGGATTGACTGGGGATTAATCCTGGCCACAGAGTGGAGAAGCACATGACCTCATAGGTGCAAGTGTAGGAAAGATTAGTAATATAAATGATTATATAAAAATACATTCCAGAGATGACTTGGGCCGTATCTTAGAATTCTTCACTGATGGAAAATGGCTGAGAGTAACTGATGGTGCTGGAATATAATTAATTATAAAAGATTTGTCTCATATTATCATTCTGATGGCACATCCATTTCATTATATTAGCTACTGAATGGAAGAAGATATCCACTTGCAGGTTTGATAGCTAAAAATTGCAGAGACATAATTATAAAAGAAGGCTTGGAGAATTTAACACTCACAATCTAAAGGCAATGGCAACAGAAGCAGAGTAAAGCAGTACAAAGTCTGTTTGACAAATTTGAGCAAATGAAGGACAGATGGAGAGATTGTAATGGAGCAAGCATTGTGGAAAGAAACAAAAGAAATGAAGGTGTGGAGAGCCATGACTGGCACATAGAGAGAGAAAGAGAGAATTTAATATTAAATATGAACCAGTGAAAAATGCAGGTTGAAAATGGTTGAAATGTTTGAAAGCACAAAAGTGCAGAGGAGCATTAGCAGATTTATAACTAAATCTATTTATGTTCACTTTGAACTAAAGCTTTTGAGAAAGGCATGTATCTACTTCTCCCTGTTCACTGTTCTCTTGCTAGATATATTCACAAAATGTCTCATCAATAACATGCCAGGATGATTGACAACAGTGTAACTAAGTAAGTACTTAGCTAAGCCACTCTCCCAAAATTACCATACATTACAAGGCAATAGCATCAGATTCCAACTTGATAATTAGTTTTTCTCATGCTTAAAATATTACTGAAAAATATGAAAATAAAGTATTTTTATAATATTGAGTAACATTTTATAAATAAAATAGATATAAAATATTAGTCATAAAATATTTTCATCATTTTTCAGTAATATTTTTAAGCATGATGAAAATTGATTATCAATTATCTTTAAATACAAATTGTTTATATTTATAATATATATATATATATATATATATATATATATATATATATATAAATATTATAAATTAACTGATTTAAAATATGTTTTTTTCACTACACAGTAAAAAAAATAAAATAAAAAATTCATATGACCACTTTGACATCACAATGGGATCACTAGACTCAGCTGAGTCTTCTGATCTCATAGGTCTTTTTATATTATACAATCTTACAGCGGATCGTGATATTGATATAACTGACATTGGTTTATGCAGAGACGATGGACTTATGGTTATAAAAAACTCTACTAACTTTAAAATCGATAAAATTAGAAAGATATTATATAAAGAATTTAAAAGCATGAACTTAAAAATTACAGTAAGCACTAAATTGAAAAAAGTTAACTTCCTTGATATAACATTAGATTTAAGGAAAAATACATACACACCTTATAAAAAACCCAATACCAATCCTTTATATATACACCCTAAATCAAATCACCCCCCATCTATAATTAAGCATATACCTTTATTTATCCAAAAAATAATAAGTACAAATTCAGCAAATGACAAGATTTTCGATGAACATATTAATTTCTATGATAAAGCTCTAAAAGATAGTGGCTACAAAAACCTAAATCTAACTTATATAAAAAATGAAAATGGAAAGCATAGAAAAAACAGGCATAGAAAAATAATTTGGTATACATCCCCATACAACCAAATGGTAAAGAACAAATTAGGACAAAAATTCCTTGCATTAATAGTCAAGCACTTTCCTAGAGAAAGTAAACTAAGTACTATTTTCAATAAAAATACACTAAAATTAAGTTACAGCTGTACTGAAAACTTAGAAAAATTAAGAAACATAATGCTAATATCTTAAACAAACACTTATACCAAAACCAAAAAATTTTAGACAATAGAAAAATAAAAACAGCTGAAGATAAACAAAAGTTATGTAACTGTAGAAATCCTCATAACTGTCCTCTACAAAATAAATGTTGCACCGAATCATTAGTATACCAATGCAATACCTCTTCTATTGAAAATCCTAAAAACATAAAAATTCACATAGGTTGCACAAGCCATGAGTTCAAAAAACAGTACAATCAACATGAAACTTCATTTAGGATAAATAAATATAGAAATCAAACATCTCTCTCGAAGTACTTCTGGCACTTAAAAGAATCCAATAAAGCACATACAGAAAAATGGAAATTAATAAGAAAAGCTAGAATATGTAGGTCACAAATGACCCATGTCCTTTGTGCATACATGAGAAACTATATATTACTAAGTTTATAAAAAATAAAAATTTACTGAATCAGAGAAATGAAATACCCATTTTTTTGCCGTCATTGTCAAAAATTTTCCTTAAATAATATTTAAAAATAATTTGAAAAACATGTGAGCTGGTAATATACATACTTATATTTGATATTAAAAAATAATTTTATATAATGTAAGTAATTCTATTACATTTACTTGTTTTAAAAAGAAATATAGTCTATTAATAATTAAGAGTGAAAATATTTTAAAATTGTAGTTAAATAAAACGTAATCTAACCCAAACATTCCCCCAAAAAATCTTTAAGTATACAAGTAGGAAAAAATGCTGAAAGGATTTTTGCCATTAACAATAAAAATTTTATAAAAAAACAAACCCAGATGACATGCATTTAACGGATGTCAGAATTCATTGAAAAATACATCCCTACCCTACCTAAACTTAACCCCTTATTCGAACGTAACTAATAACTGATATAACAAAAGTTTATAAAAATGAACATGCTACCACCCCTTGTCTGATTGAATTTCTCTGTATCCTTGGAAACAGTGAATTATGAATTTTTGTGTGCGTTTAAAATTCAGTAAATTTAAAAAAAAAGTTACTCCAATATTCGCTCAAAGATGAAATGGAACTAATGTTTTTAATTTAATTACAAAATTAAATTTTAAGTTTTTAGCTTCCATTTTTGAAACATGGTCATTACTGCATAGCGAAAAAACCATATTTTAAATCAGTTAATTTATAATATTTATGCTCTGTAAATTTACATTGAGCACTGTTTTGTAAAAATAAAAATAAAAAATATCAATAAGAACACTGGATTATATATCTTACTGTTCTTTCTTTTTATTTATATATATATATATATATATATATATATATATATATATATATATTATAAACTGTTACATTGGAACATGCAAGTTACTGCAACAAAAATGCATATTTGTTTCAACATCCAAAAACATCTCACCAGGCAGTTGTCACTGTAACTTGCATGTTCCAATGTAACAGTTTATTATAGATATCTACTGCCCTACTTCTTGTATTGAGCCCTTTTTTAAATTAATGTTATGAACGTTTGAATTTATATTCTTTCATTCTTTTACATTTGTGTGTGGGTGTATATATATATATATATATATATATATATATATATATATATATATATATATATATATATATACTTATGAACACAAAAACAATTAAATAAAAAGCTTAAGTGCTGTACCTCTGTCATCTTTAATGAAACTTGTATAAAAGAGAGATTTCTGTCCAAATGCATAGATAGGATTAAAAAATATGTATCAATCTTGTGATTTTCTTTCTTCGTTTAATGATAATGTTATTAAGCTTATCAGACGATATGAAAAGAATTTACACAAAATAAATAGACAAAACTTGTCTAAATTATTTAATGAAACATGCATCAATGAAAAAATGCCGCCTAAATACACACAATAAATATATATATATATATATATATATATATATATATATATAGTATATGTTCTGTGAACGTGCTGCTAATTGTTTAGAATAATAACATTTTAACCATGAGACATGTTTTCAAATCTCACTATGGTAGATTTATCAAGGAGGTAACTTCTTGGTTACATTTGCCTGGGGAGGCAATACCAGCAGGTGGCACCTTTATGAAGTGCCTGTAAATTATACAATGCATTGTTGACCCAAGTCTTGTAAATGAAAGTGGGTAGACAGAACTGTTCTGAACCTATCATTGGTATATGAGCATAGTGGCTTTGTACAAAACTGTTGATTACAAGAGATTATATGCTGTCTCCCAGAAAACTATATCTGCTCAGCTTAATTGCAGTATAAATCACAGGTTGGCTCTGTGAGTGTTAAAGAAACACAAATGTTTCTGAGCAGCTGTTTGTAACAGGGATTATCTAGCCACTCTCATAGACAGGCATACTCAGAAATAAAGCAACCAGCCATTTACTTTACTTAGTGTATGTTCATATCATAAAAATTTGATTAATTCCAAATTTTGCTGAGCGTAAGTTCAAAGTTCAAAGTAAGCTGCAAAGAAAATGTTTGGGATGTTGCCCAGAAATTGAATGAAGTGGCCTACATGTGATGAAACATTAAGAAGAAATCAGAGTTAGAATAGGCAAGAAAGGTTTGGGGTTATTTTTTTTAAATCAATAAAGAAGTATTTTATCATATCTCATAGTAACACTAACTTTTTAGTTTTGTATTTGGAAAACTAAGAAGGAAAAAATACTAACCAAATATTTGTGGTGAAAGAACAGTTTTACAAAACCTGGAGAGATGAGCAGTCATTTACAATGAAGTGGAATGGACTTGTTTAAGATATACCTAAAATATGACAGTTAGTTTAGAGGCTATAAATCAAAAAGTAATTAAGTTGTATGTCAGATAAAGGCACTAAGATTCGCTTTTATAATAACCATCACTTGAACTTCAGACAAAACTTGAAATAGTGGTAAAAAAATCTGAAAAATCAAACCTCTTGCGAAGAAAATAATTCAACTTCAGTGTAAAATCTAACTAAAACCTTGTAGCATATATGAGGGTAAATCAGTACATAAAGGAAACAAAGAGGTGCTGATACCACATGTATACATGGGATAATAGGTAGATAACCACATGTAGAATTCTATCATTCAGTTGAGTGATAGGGAGCAATGAGGTCAGACATATGCACACTCTACTCAGTAATTACACCATTGAGGAACAACAAACTATAGTGCACTTTATATGGACAATGGTAGTCACTCCTGTCAAAATCCATTGCTGGATGTTGGTGCAGCATGAATCAATGCTTTAAAGCATTCTATCCACTTATACACAGTGGGTAGAATGCTTTAAAGTGCGAAGAACAATTGTAATGAATGAAAGTCAATCTGGTTGCCTACTAACATCATCCACAGAAGAACACATCTTGGATGCCTCATCAGAGAAGACTGATGAATCAGTGCTGGCAATCATGGGCATCATTTATGAATTTGCGCAAGCCATAGTGCACAATGATTTGGAGCACTGCAGATTTTGTGTGCATTGAGTACCCCCCAAAAAAGCAATCAGTGCAGACATGTCTTTATGAGCAACTAAGAAGCTCAGTGATATGCATTTGTTCATCATCATTGGAAATAAAGCTGTTGTGTGCCTTTGTGAAAATTGCCTTTAGTTTTTGATTTATCCTTGTATATTGACTAATTTATTAACTCCTGACAAATATCAACCATAAATTCCATCTTTGATATGACTTTTTTGCTCACTATAGACATTTTAGAATTTTAAGAATTAAGAATTAATTAAATTACTTAGAATTAAGTCAAATTTGATCTTGTTGATTCCATGTTCAACTAATATTTTTAAATTTTGGTTATTTGTTTGACAGTCATAATTATATCTAAATAAACTATAAAGGATCAGTAAATATTCTGTATTTATAATCAGCATAAAAATTCCTGGCATTTACATGGGCTTGAACACAAAATTATTAACTAAGCTTTCCTTTGCACAGCAAAAAGATAGAAAGATAGATATGAACAGAACAGACTGAGATAGATAGATAGATAGATAGATAGATAGATAGATAGATAGATATATATGAACAGAACAGAACAGAGATAGGTAAATAGATCTTTCATGTGATGTGTCTCTTCAGGATGTTGGCAATCATGGCTCTCCTCAATTTCCTATCTTTTGTAGCTCTTAATAACTTCTGTCTTTTTGCCATCTCTCTCAAATCCTGCTCCACCATCCATTCACCCAAGCTTGCCAGATATGTTGTGCATTGATTTCTTCTGTCTCTGTTACCTTCAATCTGTCCTGTGAGTATCAAAATTTTCAGGCCCTATAGATAGATAGATAGATAGATAGATAGATATGAGCAGACTGAGATAGATAGATAGATAGATAGATAGATAGATAGATAGATAGATATATATGAGCAGACTGAGATAGATAGATATATAGATAGATCAATAAATAAATAGATGCAGACAAAGATTGTATTATGCTAATATTTGAACAGGAGCGTTTGCTTGTTTTGCATTTAGAATTACAGCTTTTACCTGGGTTACAGCACCCATTTCTGAAAACAAAGAAAATATGCAACTACCTCAGCCACATGACTGGCCTGTACAGTCTGTCTAATTATTCTGTAGATCACTGTTTGTGGAAAAAAAGGCATACAAATTAATAAGCACTTAAGATATTAGTAGATTGGTAGAGATTAATATTAGTAAAAAATAGCTGAAACATCAAATCTAGCTCACTAAGAAAATAATTCTACTTCAGAGTGACACCTAAAATCTGTGTGGCATATATATTGACTAATTTATAAACTTTTAACTCAACAAATACTAACTATAGCTCTATCTTTGATACTAAATATTTGATAAACTTCTTTCATGGCATTTTCTTACCAGTTACACATTTTAGAATTTTGTAGTTAACTGCAATTACTCAGATATTGTTGATTGCATGTTTAACTGATATTCTTAAATGCCAGATACTTGTTTGGTGTTCACGTTTATATTTAAATAAATAAACTATAATGGATCAGTAAATATTTACTTATATTCTGTATTCGAATAATAAAACAATGTCAGGTGATTGTTTTTCTCTGTTTATTATAAATTTAAGTTAGGACATTTCTGATGATACTGTGGATGTAGTGTTGTAGATATTCTTGGTGATATTTACTGGAAACATAGGACATAAAACGAACTGGAGCAAGGGTATATGCAAATATAATATATATTTTTATTTATTTACTTTAGAGTGGATGAGTGAGTCTTTTGATATTCAGTGTCACAAAAATATTTGTTTATAAGGCAGATATTAGTAGCAGTTTGGAGAAATGTCCATTTTGGTCAGGTATTCGAGAGTTTGAAAGTTAGTAATTGATTGTAGTCATTGTCAACTTAGAAATAGGTCAGTGTCAATCTGCTGTTTTTTTGTTGGTCCTAAACAGGGCACAAATATGAAATGTCACACATGGGTTGTTTATCCGCAGTAGTGATGTTTTGTCATCACTCTCGGCATCCCTTCTGCTTCTAACTCAGAGGTGTCAGCTTATATCCTTTTGATCAAGCTCTGAGATTCTGGCAGAAACTTTGGTTTCAGCTAACATCAAAAATTTCTTTGTGTTAATGTTTTTGATTGGCCAAAATTATTTTTTTTAAAATATGGTTGCTACATAAAAGAGATGTTGTGAGGGACCATCACAGAAACTGTTACTATTTGGGTATAAATACCCAAAAATAAAATAAAAAGCCATACTGACTTTTTGAATTTAAAATTATTGTTTTAGTTAAATTCAGACATTTTAAAATAAGCATTAGAATATATTTTATGTGATGTCATATCTGCAGAATATCTTTTTATTCACTCCAGAAGGAGCTTTGTTTTCATTGCCTTCAATGCTGTCTATGATTATTCTTGAGATATTTTTGACATATTGCCAGAGTAAGAAGACACATGAGAAAAAGATTTCTTGCAAGATGTCTCAGCAGCTTCTGAAAGGTAATTATGGCTTTCAATTAGTTGTCACTATCTCCAAGTTATCTTGAACCATGATCTAATTCACTAAAAAGACACATGACAAAAAGATTTCTTGCAAGATGTCTCATCAGCCTCTGCATGGTGTTCATTGCTTTCATGATGCAGTTCGCTGCCTGATCAAGAATAATCAGGAGAAAAATTTCTCACAAGGTATCTTGTCAGTCACTTTAGGGCAAAGAAATATCTTGAAAGATATCTAGTCAGTCATTGCAAATGGTTGCTATCAAATGATTAATTTCCAAATTTCATAATTATTGATAGAGTTCTGCATGCAGTTTATTGTAAACATATTAAGTCTTTTGTTGCAATAGAATGACATTGAAAAAATAAAAGAGGAATATTTTATAAAGATACAAACTGACATTTGCTGCTTAGTGGTTCATAGTTAAATGAAAATGCTTATAGAATTTTTGTCCACAGAAGTGAAATGAATGAGCAAAATATCTTCAGAGCAATAAAATTTGAAAATATTCTCAATTAATTTGTAAAGACCTCATACATTTTATTGAAATGTAACATTTATGAATGTACAAAAAATGCAAATTTTTCATCAGTTGTCGTCTTGCAAATTTAAATAAGTACAACTTCTCAACTATTTACAAAAAAAATCAATAAACCCATACAGCTGTTAGGATTATTTATTTTATTTCCCATCAATAATGAATTTGAGGACACAAGATAAGATGGTTCCTTCTTTTTTACTTGAAATAGGGGACATTTTAAATAAGAGATTCTTTGTTTTTCTTGCTGTTTTTCTTTTTATGGCTTGATTATATTATTGGAAAAGTGTTGACACGTATACACCAAACATTGTTTCTTTAATATTTCAGCTATTGGTTGATATCAAATTTATTACTTGGAAAGATTTTAATGCTCATATTGTGTTGGCCAAAGATTTTGTTCAGTTACTAAGCAGAACATTTACTTAATAAACTGAACAAACTTTTTGGCTAATGCAGTCTATTCTAATTATCCTAGACAGATAATTTTAACTATATTCACTTTGAATACTCTGCTTTAGTATTGATTACAAATTAGAATTAATGACTATTTATATTATTTACTTTTGGCTTTATATCCCCATCTTTACACTACTTACACCATTGGACTGTTGTCCTCATCTTTAATGCCATATTCACAAAGTTTTGACCATTGTACACTTCAACCATTATATGCTAGAATTTCAAACCAATCTTTTATCTAGTTCACAGAGGTAGACTGTTCTAATTCCATGTGCTATGCCAGTTTCAGTTAATTCCCTTTGACAACTCAACTCTCCAAGTTTTTGTTCCCTCTGCTGTGGCCAGGTATTGAACCTGTAGAATTAGATTTCTACATTCTCTGTTTTAAACCTGTTAAAAGAGGATCACAGCTAAGTATTCTCAGTTTGTGCTGAACCCATTAAAATAGGCTCCAGAGTTCAGTTCGAAACAATGCTTTCTGATTGGTCCATAATTAATAATGTCATGTTTCTTCCTATGTCTGTACAGTTGACCTTGAGTTGACCTGTTCAGAGTTGCACTAAAATAATGTAAACATTCTCAAGCCCCCATGTGATCTAGAAAATCCATAAATATGAAACTTCGAGACAACTTAGTCAGTCAGTCCTTAAGATAATCAACTTGTCACATGAATCCATGAAACCAAACTTCCTTGCTAAAAGTTAATTTTTATTAACATCAACCCGGCTTGTGGAATTCAATTTCTTTTCAACATCAACTCATCTAGTGACCAATTCAAGCAAGGTGAGATTCAGAAACCAACTCACTCAATATCTTAACTACATAAAGGAAATCGTAACTATAACAGTCAAAGCAAGACAACTCTAAAGTCAAGCAATCTATTTCATTCAATTTCAACATCAACATAAACTGTTTAATTCCTTATCAGAGCTATAGCATAACACCTTTTATATTACCCTTGATCACACAACCAAGAACTCTAAAGTGTTTTAAACAACTTTATTATATCGTTTGTACTTGTGGTTATAAAAAAATATTTTCTGTTAAAACAAATATCTGCCTATTCGATTATTTTTCTTCTTCTTCTTGTCTTTGTTGCATTTGATTTAGTAAAAATAGTAGAGGGTCAGTTTAATTTGTATTTTGTCACTGATACAGATTGACTCACCCAGTACAAACTCACAATTCTTTGAGTCAAGTCACATTTGGATTACTCAAAGCTTTTATCCATTCAGTTATCTTTCTTGTTATCACAATATTTCATCCATTGTGCTCTCTGATCTTCTTCAGGCATCTATAAATTTGGTTAACTTCCATGGAATTTCAAATGGAATACGCTATTTTAATCTACAGGGTTAGATTGTTCTCATTTCACTGCCCATGTCTCAGGAGATCTTCCTAGACATGGATAGATTTTAGTGGTTTAATTTAGAAAAAGATTTTAAAAAAACAGTACATTAAAAGATATAATTACAAAACTTAATTTAGCCAAATGGAAATAAGAAGATTGTGCTGCACCAATATTCCAAAAGGGAAGAGTTTTATTACATTTACAATCAGCATAAAATTAAATACATTTCCCTTGTCTTGAACACCAACTTATTGACTTTGAACAGCACAAAGCTATAAAGAAAATAATATAGAGAGGAAGATTGTAATGCACTAGTCATTGAACAAGTGAGAGACTGTATTGAAAATCCCTATTCAAAATTCCAGCTTTTATTTGGGCTCACACATCAATTTCTAGTAGCAAAGCAAAATATGAAACTAGCTCTTCCACAGAACTAGATTGTACAGTATGTTTAATGGCTTTATCCTGTATACCACTGTTTCTAGAGTAAGACATAGAGCTTAGTAAGCACTATAGATATTAGTTGGACTCTGCTGCCAACAGTTTGGCTTCAGGCAAAAACCAAGATTTACAGGAGTAATGGCAGAGTTATCATCATAAGAGACATTTTTATTATATCTATAATAGATATAATAAAAAGCTACTTATACCTGTGACAGATATAATAAAAAGGCTCTTAAAGCTATTACAGATAGAATAAAATATCTTATATCTATAATAGATATAATAAAAAGACTCATATATATTACAGATATAATACAAAGTCTCTTATATCTGATACAGATAGAATAAAAGTCTTGTATATCTGTTACAGATATAATAAAAAGTTTCTTATATATGTTACAGATATAATACAAAGTCACTTATGTCTGTTACAGATATAATAAAAAGTTTCTTATATCTGTTATAAATATAATAAAAAGTCTCTCATATATATTACAGATATAATAAAAAAGTCACTTATATCAGTAACAGATATAATACAAAGTCTCCTTTATCTATAATAGATATAATATAAGTCTCTTATATCTGTCACAGATATAATAAAAAGAGACACATGTTGGTTACAGATATAAAAAGTGTCATACCTATAACAGATACAAAAGTCTCTTATATGTGTTACAGATATAATAAAAGTCTCTTATATATGTTACAGATATAATAAAAAGTCATTTATGTCTGTTACAGATATGATAAAAATCTCTTATTTCTGTTATAGACATTACAAAAAGTCTCTTATATCTGTTACAAATGTAATAAAAAGTCTCTCATATCAGTTACAGATATAATAAAATGTTTATTTTATCTGTTAAAGATATAATAAAAAGTCTCATATATGTTACAGATATAATAAAGATTATCTTGTATCTGTTACATATATAATATCCTCTTATATCTGTTACAGATATGACAAAATGTCTCTTATTTATGTTACAGATATAAGAAATTTCTTATGTGTTACAGATATAATAAATGTCTCCTATATCTGTTATAGATATAATAACAATTCTATATATGTCTGTTAAAGATATAATACAAAGTCTCTTATACCCATTACAGACATAATAAAAAGTTTCTTTTATCTCTTACAGATATAATAAAAAAGTCTCCCATATCTGTCACATATATAATAAAAAGACTCTTATATCACTTACAGATATAATAAAGAGTCTCTCATATCAGTTACAGATATAATAAAATGTCTGTTTTAGCTGTTACAGACATAACAATGTGTTTTTTACATCTGTTACAGATAATGATAAAATATCTCTTATTTCTGTTACAGATATAATAAAATGTCTCTTATCTTAGATAAAATAAGAAGTCTTTTATATCTGTTACAGATATAATAACAAGCTGCATATATGTGTTGCAGATATAATAAAAAGCCACGTAACTTTTACAGATATAATAAAAATTCTTTTATGTCTGTTACAGATATAATAAAAAGTCTCTTATATGTGTAATAGATAAGATTCTCTTATATATGTTACAGATATAATAAAATGTCTCTTTTATCTATAACAGATATAAGAAAACATTGCATATATCTGTTTCAGATATAATAAAAAGTGTCCTATATCAGTTACAGATATAATAACAAGTCCCTTTTATCTATTACAAATATAATAAAAAGTCTACCAGATATAATAAAGAGTGTCTTATATCTGTTACAGATATAATAAAAAGTCACACATATCTGTTACAGATATCTTAAAAAGTCTCTTATATATGTTTTTTTTTTTAATCATATCACCCCAAGCAAGGCTGGAGGCCACTATCACGCAAGGGGTTAAAGAAGGGTTGGAGGAAGAGCAGATAGGAGTGGCAAGGGAGGGGATGTGGAGAAAGAGAAAGACAGTGGGTCGATCAAGGCAAGGGGGCCACAAAAGATCCGGAGCGAGAGCAGATAGGAATGAAAGGTGAAAGGATGTGGAGAAGGGAAGTGGATAGATCAAGGCAACTGGAGATGTCGATTGACGCTACACTTAAACCGTTGGAGATTGTATTTGTCAGGGAAACAGTAATAGGGAAGGGAGTTCCATAGGCGAGATGTGCGAGACATGAAGCTATTGGAGTAGAAGAGACGTCTACATCTAACAGTTTCCACGGTGAAGGGGTGGGAGCGGGATGCCAACCTGGTGGGGCGTTTAAATTCACGAGGCCTGGGGACAAGCGAACACAACTCCTCAGAGCAATTACCATGGAAGTACTTGTAAAAAAGGCAGAGCGAGGCAACATCGCGTCTGTGAGAGAGCGACTGCAGATGAGATGACAGATCAGTGCTAATCACGTTGCCTATCCGTCTCTGGATCTTATCAAGAACCCTGAGGCAAGCAGCAGGAGCCCCAGACCCTATATGGCAGCAATACTCCATGCAAGGGCGAATGGTTGATTTATAGACTTGAAGGATCGATTCCAGGGAGAAAAATTTCCTGGCTCGGCACAGAAAACCAACTGGCTGATGCAACTGACTCGATGTATTTGTTCCATCTCAGATCAGCAGACAGCGTGAGACCGAGCAGCCGCAGGGAGGAGCTCTCGAGAAGTTGGTCATCAGACATTCTAATGGGATGCAGGGATGGATCCTTGTGGTGGTTGATAGAGAGCAGTTTTGTTTTAGAGGCGTTAAAGTTAACCATCCATTTCTCACCCCAGATCACAACCGATTGGAGGTCCTTTTCAATTTGAGCTGCCAGGTTAGCTTTGTCCGCCTCACTAGATTTGTGTTTGAGGTAGGAGTAAATAGTGGTGTCGTCAGCGCAGATGCCGACTTGGGAGTCTATGGCATCAGGAAGGTCGTTTATAAATATGAGGAACAGAGTAGGGCCTAGGATGAAGCCTTGAGGAACACCTGCGTTAGCAGGATAGGATCTGGAGATGAATCCACTAAGAACAACCTTCAAATCCCGGTTTGACAGGAATGATTGTATTAGGTCAAACAATCGACCTGTGATACCATAACCCTGGAGCTTGCGGAGAAGGCCGGAAAGCCAGACTCTATCGAATGCTTTGGAGATGTCAAGGGCCACGGCACGAGCTTCACCGTTGTTATGGATAGCTTGGCAGACAAATTCAGTGATGGCCGTAAGCACATCGGCAGTAGATCGGGCAAAGCGGAAACCATACTGCTTGTCTGAGAGCAGATCGTGGGATATCAGGTGATTAATCACTTCGGCGTTGATAATGGCCTCGAAGACTTTGCCGAAGAGGGGTAGGAGACTGATAGGACGGTAATTGGAAGGGTCGGAGGGGTCACCAGAGTTCTTAAAGACAGGGACAATGGTTGAGGACTTCCAGCAGTCAGGAAAACAGGACTCCTTGAGGCAGTGGTTGTACAATTTAGAGAGGGCAGGCGCCAGTTCAGGTGCGCATTTCTTTAGGACAATGGCTGGTATTCCGTCACCACCAGTAGCCTTGTGGTGATCTAAGTTAGAAATAATGCCCAATACCGACGACGGGGTTATGTGCAATCCGTCCAGGAGGGCCTCAGTTCTGGGAGGGAAATCGGGCAAGGGCACCCCGGAAGAATCTAGCGTAGAATTGGAAGAAAACTTCCGAGCGAAGCATTCAGCCTTATAATAAAAAATGTAGAAGTCCGACTACCACGGTAATGATAAATGTCCTACATGAGATTTTTGCTAGTTTCAGTGTTCCTGACTCTATCATTTCAGATAACGGGACTCAATTCACGTCTAGTGAATTTAAGTTTTTTTACAAATCATTAGCAACAGAATATATTACAACTCCTCCTTATCACCCAAGATCAAATGGACAAGCAGAATGGTGTGTCGATACATTTAAAAAGGCACTAAAAATATTGGAGGGAGAGGAGTCAGATGAAATAATGCTACAACAATTTTTGAGTGTTTACAGAATAACATCAAACCCAAACACTGTGCCCAGAATAACATCAAACCCAAACACTGTGCCCAGAATATCACCTCCAGAGTTGATGTTCCCCAGGAAGATTAAGTCTGTATTTAACAAATTATTACCAGAACAGAAGACAAGAACATCAAGGAATCAAAATAATATAAATAAATATTTTAAACCTGGTGATAAAGTGTTTTTTAAAATGTACTAATGTGGAAAGGTATTCTGGGAAGATGGCATTATTAAAAAATGGATTGGAAAAATGACATCCATTGTACAAAGGTGGGAATATATGTGACACCATAATCAGTTAAAACAGAGATTCACTGATTTAGTAAGACCACAAAAGGAGGTACTGATGGAAATATTGTATGATATGTTTGACGTACTCATGTGTCAACCAAGGAGGTACAGTAAAAGAAAAAGAACAGCAACATAACATTCGAATATTGAACCAAAGCTGAAGAAATATATACTCCAGGAGAGGTCATCTCAAAGGGGAGGTGTTATGTAGGAATAAAGTGTCACTGACGACACTTGACTTTGAACATAGATCACCAGTGAGCAAACACAGGTGATCCCATTATTGAATTAATTAGACCATGTGACCATAGAGGAAATGCATATATGTAGGAAGTAGCTGATGACTAATCATCACTATTTCTATTCTATCCTATATTACTATACGGATTGTCATTTCTCCTCTATCCTCTATTACTATAGGGAGTCCTATTCTCTACTCTATTCACTATACTATTTCTCTATTCAGATCACTATACTGTGGTTACTGTTCGAGCAAGTATTATCAAGTAAGTACTATTAGTGTGAGTGCTATTCAAAGGTGTCTCACACCAGTATTGTTCAACGGTATGCTATAATTGTATCTGGGATTACAAAGTCTCTACTACAATGAGCATTATGAAAGTGACAATGAGTATTTGTTGACATAACAAAAGTGTCAAAAGAGGGTTCGTTGACATTACAAAACAGTTTCTTATAGCTGTAACAGATATAATAAAAAGTCTACCATATTTGTTACAGATATAATAAAAACTCTCTTACATCTGCTACAGATATAATAAAGAGTCTCTTATATCTGAAACAGATATAATAAAATGTCACTTTTATCTGTTACAGATATAATAAAAAGTTTCTTATCTGTTACAGATATAATAAAAAGTCAGTTATATCTGTTACAGATATAATAAAGAGTCTCTCATATCAGTTACAGATATAATAAAATGTTTCTTTTATCTGTTACAGATATAATAAAAAGTCTCTGACATATGTTAAAGATATAATAAAGAGTCTCTTATATATGTTACAGATGCAATATTCTCTTATATCTGTTATCGATAAAATAAAGTTTCTTATATCTGTTACAGATATAATAAAAAGTTTCATATGTCTGTTACAGATATAATAAAAAGTTTATTTTATCTGTTATAAATATAATAAAAAGTCTCTTATATATGTTACAGATATAATAAAGTCACTTATATCAGTAACAGATATAACAATTTCTTTTATCTGTTACAGATGTAATAAAAAGTATCTGATATATGTTACAAATATAATAAAAAGTCACTTATATCTGTTAAAAATATCTTATATCTGTTACAGATATAATAATGAGTATCTCATATCTGTTACAGATATAATAAAAAGTCTTTTATCTATAACAGATATAATATAACGTCTCATATATCTGTTGCAGATATAATGAAAAATCTACCATTTCTGTTACAGATATAATAAAAATCTATTATATCTATTACAGATATAATAAAAATTTTCTTATATCTATAACACATAATAAAAAGTCTTTTATATCTGTTATAGATATAATCAGTAGTCCCTTATATCTATTACAGATATAATAACATTCTCTTATATCTGTTGCAGAAATGATAAAAATATCTTGTATTTATTACAAGTCTCTCATATCTGTTACTGATATAATAAAATGTCTGTTATATCTGTTACAGATATAATAAAAAGTCTCTTATATCTGTTAAAAAAAATCTCTTATGTTGATAACTATGCTGTTACTTTGTATCAGAATTGTTCAAACAAACATCATTTCAGTATGATACATGTCTTATATAAATGCCACTTACTTAGTTAGTTGTTGGTTGGTTGGTTGGACAACATGAAAGCCAACAGATATATCAAATTAATTGAATGCTATTCTAATTTAAACCTTAGCGTCAGCAAAAAATAAGGTATGCAATTATAATGCTGCTGAAATATTTGATTAAGCTACCTTTAGATTACTAACATTAGTTTTTAAGTTTTTCATCAACATTTTTAAAATAATTATTTTAATGATTTAATAATATTTCTTTTTTCCAATAATATTGATACATTAAACTTATTTAATACAAAACTATTGAACATTTGCTTTTAATTTTTATTGCATTTTTACAAAGCAGTTGTCACTTCAAATCTACTATGATTAAATGTTTAAGCATTTAAATTACAATTGTTTAACCAACTGCTTCTTTTAAAAATGTTTAAATAATAGTGGAGTAATTTTAAAAACTATTATACTTTATTATTTCAACTAAATGAGAAACTTTATAATTTTTATTACATTTTAAGTAAACAATTCTTGTTTTAATTTTTCATTGAATTTTCATTGCATTTTAACAGATATAATTTTTATTTCTTCTTTTTTTAAATAATACTAGTATGTTAATCTCCTTGAAAGTACTGAATTGTAATAAGAATAGAAGGCTTGAATGAGAAGAGATATCAACTGGTTAGGGAAAGGAAGGTCAGACAAACAGCTTCAGGAAGAGAAGATAAAAAACAACCGTTTCAAATATTCATCAGAGAAATGCGATTTATGTCTGAATTTCTGGGATGAGGATCTATCATTACTTACAATATTTGCACTCAGAGTAATGACTTCATCTTTGTTGTCATTATCAAAATGTTTATTCCAATTCATTTTGTGGAATGAAATAAAGATATTAGACATAGAAAAACATTGGATAATAAAACATCTATGACAGCAGCCTCAGTAGGTTTGTCATAGAAATAAATATCATATGGGAAACAGTAATAAAAAAAGGAAGAGAAACAATGGTGGAGGCAGTCAAGCTTCATAACAAGGCTTCAGCAGTAATAAGTAGGTCAAGCATAACAGCAACAGTAGCAACAGGCAGGCAGTGAGTTCTAGTTTCAGGATTGTCTCATGGCACAGCAAGTTAGATAATTAAAGTGTTAGCTTTGAATTCTGTGAGATATCCCTACACATGTAGAGCAGAACAAGGACAATCTACACTGGTAGATTAAATAAATGGTTCAGTTCAAAATTCCCTGAAGGTTACCCAGATTGACAGACAGCTGAAAAAGAAGGCCAGAGAGCCCAATAGCTGATACAATGAGGACATTAGTCTGAATGTAAATAATTCAAATAAAGAAATGCAAAAGAAACAGACATACATAATCCCTGTAATTGTGTTATATATTAATGGATGACATAAGAACGAATGATTGCTATTTATTTACAAATCAGACATTTATACAATATC
Organism: Acanthosepion esculentum; assembly: GCA_964036315.1. NCBI lineage: Eukaryota > Metazoa > Mollusca > Cephalopoda > Sepiida > Sepiidae > Acanthosepion > Acanthosepion esculentum. The sequence goes on along the minus strand of OZ038476.1, from coordinate 101,958,047 downwards.
AGTATTACAATGAGCAGGATGCAGCCTTGCATGCATAAAATATATATAGAATCAAAATCAATTCTTTTTAAATAATATATTGAAGTATATATCTCTTTTGTTGAATGTAATTGACAAACACTTTCTAATGACAGTGATTTTCTCATAATTTCAAATTGCTTTAAGAAGACATGTATTTAGGAGATATCATCTTTTTTACTAAGTTGATTTATTTTCGCAAAATATATTTCCAAAATCAATTCTTTAAAAGTAAATATTTATTATACATTGCTCCATTTAAACCAACTTCTTTTACGTTGTTCTTCTTAGAATGTTCTTAGAATGTTCTTATTATCTCAACTAAATGAAAAACTGAAGACACTCTTTTGTGTTATTTTTTCTTTGAATTTTCATTGCATTTTAACAGATGAGCTGATTAATTGAATTAGTCAGTTGTCTTTTATTTGTTCTTTTTAATAAAAATATTAACTCTCTGTAGTAATTGTAAGAGTAAACAGAGCTCAGGACAACAGTAAAATTGCTAAGCTTTATTCAGCTAAACGAAACTCAGCTACAAAAGGAAAATAGGAGTTACAAGTTAAATAGCCAACTGGGGCAAGTCCATTGCTTGTATATAGTGAACATAGGATACTACTACTACTGCACTCTCTACCAAATCTAAATTTTTGTACCACACACAAAAACCTAGTTGGTAGGAATAGAAAGTTGTATATAGCACATCATGACTCAAACCACTGTGTAAAATTTTAAAGGACAAATATTTATTACATTATAAAGAAAAAGAAAAAAATTACAAAAATTTACATATAAGATATAATTTAATTTTGTGTGCCTTATAAATAATTAAGGCAGGATAACATTTGCAGATATAAATGGGAAAAGGATTACAATTTCGAAAAAGACACAGGGATACAATTTCAAAAATGTCAAAAAGAGAAAGCACATTCAAGAAAGCAGTAAAACAAAGGTACAACCACCTTTTAGAAAAACTTAAGAAAACTACTTTTACTTATCCCATGAGCATCTCTGGGACATAACAATTTTGGAAATGTCTTTTTTATATTCACACTACTTGTGTTTTACTGAGGCTTTTAAGAAAACTTCTTTGAATTCTTTGTTGTCCAACTGTAGGAGAATTTTCACTTGAACTTCAAAATTATTTTGGGCTTTCTGCAGCTGGCTCGTAACTCTGGCGTCTCACCTGGATGTCTAGATGCTTTCTTTTTGATGTCAAAAAATACCTTTTTCTCCTTGATGTCAAATGCCTTCTAAAGTTATTTACTAACCTGAATTCTATTTATTAGGAAAAAAAGGATCACACAAGGCCTCCATTCAGGTTCTTACGAGGACTTGAGATCACATCTCTCATTGGTCAGTAAATATGAAAAAAAATTTTTCCATAAATTTGAAATGGATCCTTAACAATTTTGGCTTTTTTCAACCATTGAGCCTAAAAAGATATTATGTGTAACAATTCTTTCCACAAAATGTCTGGCCTTCTTAAAAATACACTTCTCTCAAAACAAAACAAAAAGCAAATTAGATGCTTTAACATTTATTATGACAGCAAAGACTGTCATAAAAAATAAAATTTTTATATTTTTAAATAATACTAGTATGTTAATCTCCTTAAAAGTACTGAATTGTCATAAGAATAGAAGGCTTGAATGAGAAAAGGTGTCAATTGGTGATAAAAAGGAAGGTTTGATAAAGAGCTTTAGAAAGAGATGTTAAAAGACAACAACCATTTCAAGTATTCAACAAAGAAATGCAATTTATGTCTGAAGTTTTGGGGATGAGACTCTATCATTACTTAAAATATTTGCACTTCATCTTTGCTGTCATTATCAAAATGTTTTTTTCCAATTCATTTTGTGGAATGAAATAAAGATATTAGATATGGAAAAACACTGGAGAGTCAGACATCTGTGGGAAATCAACACATATGCAAAACTATGACAGCAACCTCAGTAGGTTTGTCATAGAAATAAACATTATATGGGAGACAGTAGTAAAAAAAAAGGGAAGAAAAACAATGGTGGAGGCAGTCAAGCTTCATAGCAAGGCTTCAGCAGCTGCAGTAAGAAATCCATCAAATGTAACAGCAGCAACAGCAACCACAGTAAGAAGTAGGCCAAACATAACAGCTGCAGTAAGCAGGCAATAAGAACATTAGGGTTCAAGTTCTAGCTTCAGGATTGTCTCATGGCACATTATATTATGAATCATCTAGACACCAATAATGCCATTTTTCAACAGGACAACACAGCCATACACACTTCTAAGCTCACAAAAGATGGGTTTAAAACAAAAAATATTGAAGTTTTGGACTGGCCCACTAAAGTCTCCAGATTTAAACCCAATAGAAAATTTGTGGGGAATTTTGTCAAGAAGAGTATACAAAAATAAAGTCAATTTGAAGATAGAGAAACTTTCTTGCACTAAACAGTATTGGAATGAAATTCCATCTGAAACTCTTAGAAAAATTATTGATTCAATGCAAAACAGATGTGTTGAAGTATTACAATTGAAAGGGAATAAATGTAAATATTGAATTTTGTACAATTTTGCTGTTAAATACACATTTTCAAAACTGTCTCATGCTTATTTCTACCCTCAAAAACATATTTTTCTTAATAACTTCCCTAATATCTTTTTTTTGGTGGAAAGTTGTTATAAAATTAAATATGTACACTAATACCATCAGATCTAGGTACCACACACAAATTTTCAGAGGAATTTGTGCAGTAATAAGAAAATTGTTAACAATTACATGGTGGGGGGGAGTCTTATACTTATTTCCACCACTGTATATATATATATAAAATAGCTGGCCACTTGTATTCGAGGATACCTGTTTATTAGGGCAGCTAGCCAATCCCTATTGCAGACTCTCTCTCAGGCACATTTGTGTTTTTCCAACACCCACGGAGCCAACCTATGGTTTATACTGCACCTACGCTGAGCAGACCTTAGTTACAGTTTCTGGGAGGGAGCGTGTTATCTAGCACAATCAACAATCGGAACAAGGCCAGCACACTCAAGCCCTCAGTCACGATGACTTGTGACTTTGTACTAGGACAGCTATTGATGGCCCCCAAAGGTTCCATCTGCCCAATGTCACTCACAAGGGAGAGGACCATCAAAGAAAGATTTATTTTCCCATTTGTATTTCCCCTGTTATAGGCATTATTACATCTGTGATATAATAACACCATAATTCATGAACAGAATAGAATGGCTAAAAGGAAAAGGAATGGCAAACATGCTTTGATCTCAGAGAGACTTTTATATCACTAAGACATACACAAAACTATATATACATATATACACATGTCCCACGCAGAGAAATTACATCACGTATATGTATACAGCAAAGTAAAGTATAAAGAGAAACAAAAGGAAAGGTCTTACATATAATATGGAGATAACCCTGTGTCTGGCTGTGCAATTTTTAGGACTCCAGATTCAAATGGGCTGGATTCATCTATGTCCCAGGCAAGGACATATTCCACGAACAGGAAACAGCAAATCCTGGGTTTTCCCAAATTGAGGACTGTGCGCTGGAAAAGATATATTCCCAAAGGGAAATAGCACTATGTACTTGTAAGCTGCAGGGGAAGCTGATTACCCTCTGCTTGGGCCATGGGTTATCTGAGCTAAAGAAAGCAACCTTATGGTTTAGCTGCTGTAAACAAATATGATTTTGACTGCAACTGTGGTCACTGTATAGAGTGATGTCACTAAGTGGCTCACGTGACCGACATGACTTATCTCCACTTAAAGAGAAATAAGTGCCTTCTGTATCCCTATATATATATATATATATATATATATATATATATATATATATATATTGTGTATTTGAGCAGCAATCCCTCTTCTATACAAGTTTCATTTTAAAAGACTGACAAACTATTGCGTTTAAGCTTTTTATTTAATTTTTCTTACAATTTTTTTCTTTTCTGGACATAAATTATTAATGAAAAGACAAGAGAAAAACTATGCTTAGTTTTTAACTGACACGTTTTGTCATCTGCTGGAATTTATCAAGGCAAATATGATAGTTTTATTTTGCAACAAGTATATATTTGACAGTTACTCAAAATTTTGAAATTTAAGAACATTGATAAATATTCATCAGGTTAACTGAAATGTCTAGGTATTCGGACCTTGGATTATATCTTCTAGTATACTTGAAAAAAAAGTTTTTTTTATAATACATCTCTGAAAGTTGAGATGATGGATTCAGCCATTGTCTTTTGATTTTTTGAGACATTTGTTGTGTGTTTTGCCTTGGCAAAGTAGTAATTCCCACAGGAAAGGTGAAATTGAAAAAAATGGGCATAGATTGATATTTTGATAATATTCGATAGCCTTCTGAGTAATTTGCTTTCTCCTTTGATGAGTGTAGCATTTTTAGCTCAAAATCATGGTTGAATTTATTTCTGTGTATGCCTAGTGCATTTGTTAAATTGTTATTTATAAGACCCCTTTTGTGTTCATAGACACGTTTTTTTTAATTTCTGCATGTTTCCCCAATGTATTGCGAAAAACAGTTTAGAGAATTTACTGTATATATATCTGTTTCTGAACTATTATTCATATGGGGTTTTTTTAGATCTGAATATATCCATGGTGCTTCTGACGTTTCTGATGTTGTTTAGATGGGATAAAATATTTTGGATAGTGGATCTTATAGAATTGGCAGGTAGTATTATGTATCTGTTTTTGTTTAATTATTACTATTGTGGAGGCACGGAGGAGTAATGGATAGTGGCATGGATTGAGGAATTGGAGAGCTGAGTTTGAATTCCAGTCAAATCCATTGCATTCACTTACATGTTAATACCTTTGAGAAAGGTATTAATTCTCTTCTCCTTCCCCCATCTATGGGTAAATAGTAGGAGAGACTGGGTTCTATAACATTGGATAGCAACTGGTCTACCACAGAAAGAAATGGCAACCTACTGCGGGAAAAATCTGCCTTGTCAGTCATGTATCAAAAGATACATGATCACCTAAGCGTGTATCACGCATGGCACATAACTGACTGACTTTTGTTTAATTTACTATTGTGGATAATGTTGTTATTTTTGTTGCAGTCATATATTTTTTGTACCTTTCTCATAGTGTTGTGGATGAAGTGATAGGGATATTGTAGGTTTTTGAATGTGTTTTCTGTGTTTCTTCTTTGGAGAGGTATTGGAGGCTGTAAATTCTTAGTACTCTTAAGTAGAAACCTAGAATTATACCAGATTTAATTTTATAAGAGTGGTTTGAATAGAAGTTGAGTAGGTCATTTTTGTTGGTAGATTTTTTGTAAACATCAAAATTGAGTTTGCTATTGTTTCTGTGTGACATGATATCTAGGAAGGGAAGTGTGTGGTTGATTTCAGGTTCAAAGGGGTAGTCTATTGTAGGTTCAACATTGTTAAGTTGACTTACTATGATGGCCACAATTCTGTCCCATGTGATTACCCTTAGCTTGTGGTCTTGTTCATAAGTGAATTTAAATGATGCCTTTATAGCACTGTCAAATACTTGTGCATCATCCTTAACTGTTGTGCCAATATGTCTTTGTGGTGTGGGGTACCTCAAGGTACAGTCCAGTATTTACCAGGGAGGTGCTTTATGCAGAATTTATGCATCAGGGAGCATTCCTGGAGGCTGAATAGCTGTTGTTTTTTTATATTCTCTAGAGCCTTGTCTGAAAAGATTCTTATTAGTGGCCCTAGCACAAATATTCAGTGTGATTCTAATTCATATACCAGAGCCAGTGCCTCTCCCTTGATTGGCTCATAGCATGATTCAGAGTCACTGGTGAAGTGGAATCCAGCCAGAATAAGTTTCCAGTGGTCTTCACTTCCTTAGTGCACTTGCAGTGTTTCTGAAACAGGAAGAAGCCATTGATGTTCTTGCTGTAGTCTGTTGTCAGCCATGTTGGTCTGTTAACTTCAAACACCTTTACTCTGTCCTCAATTTCTCATGTAATCACCTGTTTGGATTTGTTGAACAGCTGATCAAGTATGTCATCCCAGTAAAACTTCTGGTTTTTGGAACAGAACAGTGCCTAGAAGGTGGCCATTATCTCCACTTGGATGGACATGTATGATATCTTGTTTACTAGTCCGAACCAGAATCTGACACTAGTGATGTTTGTAGATGTGGATAACTGTTGGATGGCTTCTGTCATTTTTTTTGTTATCTGGAACCTGGCAAACTCCACTTACTCTTCTGCAGATGAAACTTTTCTGGGTTGAATATGATGCCATTTTTACCACAATGGTTGATGTTACTCTAACATGTGACAAAATTTTGTTTCTATTGAGTCATTCTAGAGTAGGCTGTCATCTATGCAGCAAGTTATCGGTATCTGCCCCACTCAGCAATGAATGTAGTAGCATCCCGTGCAGCTGAGGATAAGAGAAGGCTATGATATCCATTCTATGCATTTCACACAGTTTTCCTCATGTGTTCTGGTGCCATTGAAACTTAATTAAAAGGGGATTGAGTATTGTGCATCTCCCTCATGATGGTGGCATTGAGTTTCTGTAGGTCCACTGTATGTCTAGGTGATCCATCATTCTTTTGTGCAACAACCGTTCTTGAGCACTGGTACTAGTTCAATGATGCCCAATTTGACATCCCAGTCAATATCCTGTTTGACCATCTTTTTCCAATGTTAAGGAACTGGGATTGGTGTTGTTCCAAGAATGAGGGTGTTGTTTCCTTTTCATCGTCTGTAGTGGCTGGTGAGAGCATGTTGAATGTGCTGGGCCCCAAATAATCCTGTATCCATTGCTCCAGTTGGTACCTATTGTTTTCTCTTGGGAGAAATGAGATAGTGGCTGGCTTTTGTGGGACGGCCATTCTTTGAAGGCATCCATACTGAGCCTTTCTATTGGCATTTGTTGTCACATTTTGCTGTGAGATCAGGGGTTGAAAAATTGGAAGGTAGTAATTCTAGATCTTTCAATGCTGACTCAGGTAAGTAAAATCTGGACGTGTTGTCCAATACATACACAGTTTGGTGAGTTTTCTTTGAGCCAACCCCGATGTGCACAAACAGTTTACTTTTATGCGTAACTAGTCATCCATTATGCCACGTATTTTCTGTCACATGTCCGCTTGAGCAAGTCTGTGCCCAAGTGTGAGCAATAGCGACAATTCAGTGTGTGTGGAGGTGATCTGGGCTCAATGGAGTGGGACTCCAGTATTAGGGTCACTTCCTCTGTTAAAGATGGTGACTGTTCCAGAGCCCCCCCCCCCACACACCTAGAACCTGCTTCCATCCCATATGAGGTGATTCATTGTCATTGGTTGTGTTGGTTTGGCTCTACCACTCTGTTTTGATTGTCCAAATTGGCAGATCCCCTTGCTGGGACAGTCCGTGTGTCCTCTGGTGGTAAACATGAATGAATTGTGTTTTGTTATGCTTCTTCTTGATTTGTTGGCAGGGGTGCCTTTTCGAGTTTCTGGCAAACCCTTTCAATATGTCCCAGCAATCCACAATTGAAGCACCTTAATTTGGCTGTGGGGCATTCGTTTCTGTCCTACCATATCTCTTGCAAGGCTTGGCTTAATGTGGTGTCTTGATTCCCTGGGACTGTTGCTCTCTACCCAACCTTTGCACACTAAATGATGTGATAGGGGGTATATCATTATGGAAGTGAGGGGTTCACTTGTCTATGGTTTCCAGGCTGACCAACCTTTTAAACTTCTACTCCAGAGTGGTGAAGGTAGTGGCCTCTGCCAATATTCTACTTTGATGTTCAATATTAGCAAGACCTGACACCATTTCCCCAGCAACCATGTCCCCAGGATAGTTTACCTTCTGGCTGCAGCCACTTTCATTTGGGCAGGTAACCACAAATTTACAAAATCTTGCTTGGGCTCATAGAAATGTGTAATCAACTCACCTCCTTTTTGTATCATAGTGTGGAAGTTCTGTCTGTGTGCCTCTTTGTGTAGTCCCCTAACTGCGATGAGCTGTATTTGACATATAAGTTGTTCCTCAGTGGTAGAGTATTTCGGCCACCAATAGGTTGAATAGCAACTGGTTCACCTCTCTTTGGTTGGTCAGTCTGCACATTTCCTTTAACCAGATCCATGAGTCCATAAACATTTCCCAGTTCCTGCCTGTTGCATCTGGCTCTATTGTGGATTGTTCTGGTTTCCTCATGTTGGACATGTCAGACCTGTTGCAAGGCCTTCCTTTTGAAGCGCTATATTCTCTCTTTGCAACTCAACCATTTGTTGCATAAGTTGTACATATTGTTGATGTTTCTGTTCCTAATTCTCCCACACCCTGCAACACCTTGTATCTTAGTGACTTGCCTTGCTTGGGGTGAAACTGACTAAAAAAACTACTCTTGACATATTTAAGCATGATCTGCACAAACCACACTTTCCAGCCTCGATAGAGTCCAAAGTGTCTCCAAGTCCTTGTGGGTGACAAATTATTTTCCACCTTCTAACCTCTCTCTCACAGGCAGGATATGGAAAGCCTCTTGCTGCTCTATTTCTACTTCCACAGAAAGTACTTGAAAGAACTACATTCCCTGGTTCTGCCAGGCCTAACCTTCATGGCAAGGACCTGCCATGCCACTTACATTGTAGCAAACCATCCCAATTCCCTCCGTATTCCATTGGTGAGAAGTAAATTCCATTCGAACAGCTTCTTCCCACAAACTGGTGCTCTGTGGAGCCAACTCCCAAGAGAATGTTTTCCCAATCAGTACAATCTTAAACTGTTCAAGTCTTAAGTTAACCATTACTTTCCTCTTCTATCCATAAAAACAGCCACCTAATGTAACCCCCTACCTTGTGTGACTTCCAGGCCTTGTACAGGGTGAATTTTACTGTAAAAAAAATATTTGTGGATATTATTAATACATTTGTAGTATTTGTGAAGAAAAACATTTTAAGTTAAGATTTGGTAAAACAAACAAAATAGACAGAATCAAATTGTAGTAGACATTATTAGAGCATGTTCTATTAATTAATCAGTTTCAGACAAAATAAAATTGAAAATTATTAATAAGATATGATATCCCTACTGAGTGGATACAAATTTAAGATAAAATTTAATTAACTTATAATTTATGGATACATTTAAAATATATATCAAATTATTAATCTGCAAATTTTTGGCTTTCAGGCATCTATAGTTAGAAAGTCATTAGAAATGTTTTCAAGTAACATGTGTTAAAGTAGAAATATGTATTTTTCTTTAAAATATCAATGTGTATTTTGCGTCTGCTACTACATCCATGTGCCAAGTATAAATAAAGGACAATGTATCAAGTAGTTAGTTTGAGTGAATCTACATGATAGTCTGAATAGTAGATAGATGAAACAGTCTAAGTTGAAGCAATAAAAGGAGTCATTAAGAAATACTCCTGTGACTAGTTTGTTTCATTTTATACAAAAACTGTCTTCATAAGAAGAAACTGAACTAAAAAAGAAATAATTTTTGTAAAATACCTCAACAATTTCTGGAATCTAAACATTTTGGATTTATACTTTATCTGCTTTCTTCTTTTTCTTTGCTTTTTCTTTGTGGACATGTTAAATATTGTTACAGGGCCAAATTTTTACCCCCACATATTGTTTATTTTGCAGTCATATCATACAGCCAAAAAAGATATGGGAATTAATGATTAAAATTTTTAATTATCTTAAAAATAAATTCAGATAAATAATTAGTTTTGATGAAGAATTTGTGACTGACATTGATGACTTTAACCCAAAGGATAAAGATTCATCATTTAAAAGATTGACTGCAAATAATTCAATCTTTTCAGAAGAGTAATAAAAAAGTAAACTGAAAAATATCTCTGAAATATATTTGATAAAATATATTAAATGGTGAGATGGGCTTCAAATTAATATAGGTAATAAACTCTAATGGAAGATTTAAAAGATAAAAAGAATAAAACACTATCTTGAATTTTTACTTGATGAAGCATTGTTAACCATTCATATTTCTTTCCTCTTAGTTTCAGATACTTTTCATTGCAACTACCAAGCAATAGCAGGGAAACATATTTGAATATATAAACTTAAGACTGCAAATAAGTTGTAAGATATTTGCAGTTATTACTTAAGATATGTTGGCCTTCTCTTTGCAAATAATATTCAAATTCTCAAGATTCAAGAGATGTCTCTAATGAATACATATCCTCAAAGTTTACCATAAATTACTGCTGGGATTCTAATCAGAGGATTGCTGAGGCCCCCTAGAGCAGATCTGCATTGTTCCTTACAAACCATTCTCAAATCACTTTTACTGTTTACCTCAGAACATTTGTCATGTTGGAGGAGCCAAGTTGTTTTCAATTGCTGTCTCAAAGACAATAGGTGGTCCTTGATTATATGTCTCTCTCTACATAGCTGTATTCATGGTTACTATAAGAACATGAAGTGCTCCTATACCTTTTGAAGAAAAACACCATCTCTGTGCTTCACTGTGTGAAAAGTATCTTTGTCACAACTATTTTTGTTTAGCATATAAGGAGTTGATTTTTTTTTCCAAAATATCAAATTTTAATTTCATCTGAACAAATAACATTTGTAGGGGAGTTATAATTGTGAATAAATAATTATAAAGCTCTAGTATTTATATATACAAAAATAGTCATAAAAATGAGATAGAGCAAGACGTCAAAACAACAAAATGAGTATTATTTACTATCTGATTCTTATGTGATGTTGGAGAAATGAGAAACTGCAATAATGAGTAAAATTGTGAATCTGGGCTCAAATGTAGATCAAATATGGATCAGAATCTGACAAAAGGATAAATAAAGAATAAACAAAATGTATCCAGTTTTTCCCGTATGTTTTTTTTTATGGATATGTATAATGAGTGTTTAGATAATTTAGTTGGAAAAAATACAAGAAATGTCTGGGGTTTTCTTACCTTGAATTTTTGAGTGTTAAAAGATAAATGTTACTATTATGGTTTGAAAAGGAAAAGGAGATGAAATTTTTGTTGATGCACATGTTAATTACCTGTCTATGTGAACTGCTTTTCTGATAGTGAGAATGTCACATGTTTGTGTAGAGAAGAAAAGTGGGGTTGATTCTCATTGGTTTAAAATGAGTGACTTAATGATAATTATAATTATTTTGTTATAATAATTTTTGACACTATAATTAATTTCTATTTATTTTTTTAAGGACACAACACCATGACAATATAACATTTTTTAGTTATGCATTTCTTTATGGACACAACAAAGACCCCCTCCAGATCATTAAACATTCTTTCTTCAAGTGAACATTATTCTAACATCCAAGTGTCATATTACATGAGTTTTTTTTATGTTATGGCTTTAAATCATTCAAACGATGTTTATCACAAATAGCCCTTTTTGTAATTTTTGTATTGTCAAAACTACTTTTAAAAATCTTTTTAAAGCTTTTTTTCAAACAGTATTTTTTGACATTCCCTGGTATTTTGTTATTCAAATATTCAATGGTTCATTATTTTAAAAAATGTTCTAAACTTATTCCCAAACTGATCCAATGGTAGTTAAAGCCTAATCAATATTTTTAGAGTTGAAATTGTTAGAATTTCATTTCATTCTTTTAAGTTCCTTAACTTTAATCATAATGACGAACCTGTTAAAAATTGATGCAGAAAATTACAACTTTATTTCATGTATAGTCATAAAAGATTTTGACAGGAATATTCCGGAAGTTTTCATGTTGGTATATAAAGTTCAGGAGTTTTTTTGCTTTTGTTTTTGTCTTTTTTTAATCAGAATCACCCCAAGCAAGGCAGTAATGCCACTAAAACACAAGAGGTTACAGGGTGTGGAAGAATTAAGAACAGAAACAATAATGATGAGCAGAAAGAAAAGAGAATATTCAGGAGGACAGTAGATAGCAATTGACATTGGATTTAATTTTTTTTAAAGGTGGCTGAAAAGCAAAGAGCTGGAAGGGAGTTCCACAAGTGAGGAGTATGAGAGAAGAAGCAGTTAACATAGAATTTACAGCTACATCTAGCCAGCTCAACTGTAAATTGATGAGATCTTGATGGCAGTCTAGTGCTGTGCTTAAATTCAAAAACTCTAGGTACCATAGTGAAGAGCTCATTCAAATAATTACCATGAAAGTATTTATAGAAAGGCATAGAGAGGCCACATTACAGTGGTGGGAAAGTAACTGAAGCCAAGCTGTCAGATCAGGACCAATAATATTGCTGATTTTTCTTTGGATCTTATCAAGGATAGCAGGAGCATTAGACTATATGTGGCAGCAATATTCTAAGCATGGATGAATGGTAGACATATAGATATGTAAGATAGAACCTGGAGAGAAAAATTGCTTGCCTGACACAGTTGTATTCATTTTTAGACAATCATTTTACAACAAGTTCCTAAAACTGTCCCAATACTTTTTTCCTCTCTGGTGAATTTATTAGATTAAAAAATAAAATTTTCTCTTGGTAAACAGTTTTATATTTGTGAAATAACTAATGTTTAATGCATTCACTACTTATGATGGGGATTTTAGTTATAGCAGTTCACCATTCAACTATGAATGATGGAAATTTATGCTGCAGTTAATGGGTTAATATTTAAGTGTTAGTATGGTTTAAAATGTCTGATATTAAATATTAGTCCCAAAATATCACTACAATAAAGTATAGGTGAACAAATCATAATGAAATGACACTGATATTAATATAGGGCATATATTAATCCATTTTAAGTTAAGCTATAAAAAAAAGTTCAAGAAGAGAATAATGTTTTTAACCAAATGTATTTCACTGCAAATTCTAAATATTCCTACATATGTGCTTACTGCTCTCTAGATTAGCTGATAACTAAGAGAGCTCTCCCCAAATTGTAAATGCTCATGATTAGAAGAGAATTCTCAGAGAAACTAAAATTTCATTGGTCATATGTGTTTTTGATCTTTATAACAGACATTTAACCTTGTTAACAAAATGTAACAAGATATCTATGGCTGGCAAAAAAATCTGGGAAACTTTTAGTCACAATGAATCTGGAGAGAGTTAATTTGAATATTCCTGTTTAATACATCAAAATTAATTACCTTATTCATTTGGGAGAATGTCTCACTATGAATCCCCAGGAAAGTAATATTATATGTGGATATGTGAGTGTGCATGTCTGTAAATGAATATATATATATATATATATATATATATATATATATATATATATATATATATATATATATATATATATATATATATAATGTTGCACATTGAGTGTTGGGGTTAATAAAATAGTGCTTGATGTAGAATGAAACTCAGTTGTGCATGAAACTCAGATTTGTGCTACCAGTGATGAAAAAGTCTGTATTTATATATATATATATATATATATTTTTGTCATCCACAGACAGACTGTTTCGCTGTTTCACAGCTCATCAGTGTGGCTAGACGTCCGGTTGCCTCTAGCTATGATCGAAACCCGACTGAATTTGCGTCAGTCGGAACCTCTACCCGCTAAGCCATCAGCGTACGGTACGGAATGGAGGTGAATTTTAGCGTGTTTATTTTTAGATTCGGATAAACACATAGTGACTGAGAGTGACTCAATTCTGTCGAAGAGTCGTGCAGTATTAGCATAAATAGTCACTGTTTACAAATTCACACCCCAAACCAGAGGTCTCAACCGAAATTAATTTCAGGAGCTACTATTTTTGTCATCCACAGACAGACTATATATATATATATATATGTCATTAATATAAGTAAAAGGTTTTTTACTTAGCTGATTGATGTTACCTTCAGCATCCCGACTCCAGAGTTGTGTAGACAGACCTGTCCGTCCTATCATCAAGGTGTATCAGCAATTGACTGCTTATACTTGCTTTTTTTTGTTCACTTCTCACTGGTGCAATTTTTTTGTATTTTTTCATAATGTATGTATGTGGGTGCATGTGTGTGCTTTTACATGCATGGCATTTACATGCATGCGCCCATGTGACTCCCTGTGTGGATGTGTGTATGTGTAGAATGTTGTGATTATATGATGTGATTTTTTTAATTTATTTGTTTAAATATTATTTTTAAATAGATACTCATGGTCTAAGTCACATCAGATCCAGTGACGGTTTGCTGCAGGGGATGCAGGTTCAAATTCTGCTGGAGTATGCATATTTTTCTAACAAGATTTCTCAAATGTTCAGTCCAGTATATAATAAATATACTGTTTAATAGATAAATAAAAACAGAGCATCTACTCAAATATGAGTAACTTTTAAAAATAATGTTTAAACAAATATTTTTTAAAAATCTGTCAGATTTAATCCATTTCCTAAAAATTGTCTTTGTTTACGCTAGGATCCAAACAGAGCAGATATGTATATTTCAAGAATTGAGAAAATGTGTGTTCAAAAGCACTATTCAGGCTTTGATCAGGAGGGTCCAAATTCACCAAGTTGGTTGAAGGCACATCGGATTTAATGACGGTTTCCTCCAGGGGATGAAACTTTAAATCCTGATGGAGGATGCATATTTTTCTAACAAGTTTTCTTGAATATTCAGTCCAGTGGATGTAAATAAATAAATATACTGTTTAATAAATAAATAAAAAGAGAGCATCTACTCAAATATGAATATCAATTTAAAAATAATATTTAAACAAAAATATTAATATATATATATATATATATATATATATATATATATATATATATGTATATATATATATATATATATATATATATATATATATATATATATATATATATGAATAAAGACAAAAGAAAAACTTATCTTAGCCCAAGCATTTTGTTCTCTGGTGAACTTTGTCAAGGCAAATGTCAATCAGACAATGAAATGTGTCAGGTCAGCTAAGACAAATTTGATATTCTTCTTTTAGAGTTTTACAGATATAGTTTTAGTCATATGTGAAATTTTACATACACACATGCATACACACACACACACACACACACACATTTGCTTGTTTATATTAGGTTGATTCATAAATAATTTTTGTTTTTATCATTTTTATTCTTCAAAAAAAACTGTAATTAAATTTTATTCAATTATATATTCACCATTATTTGCAATGACTTGTTACCTTTTATCAGGCAACTCTTTGATACTGTGTGAGTAAAATTCCACATTTATTGGTGTGAAAACTTTTAAACAAATTCTTGAATCTGGTTTTCATTAGGAAGGGTTTATGCCATGAAAGGATTTTGTATTGGTTGAAAAAGTTAATACAGTTCATACAAAGTCAAGTGAATATGGCAGGTAGGGTAAAACATACTAATCAAATTCCAAAAGTTTTTCCTGTGTTCCAAGATTCAATAGTTTTGGGAAAACATTTCAAAACCCCAAAATATTATAATATATATATGTGCATGTGTGTGCATGTATATGTGTGTGTGTGTGGAATTAATCCAAGTAAAAGTTTTGTGACTTAGCTGATTGATGTTACCTTCAGCATCCTGAGTCCAGAGTTCCATAGATGGACCCTCCAGGAATCATTCCATCCACTCATCAGGGAGTATCAGCAATTGAATATATATATATATATATATATATATATATATATATATATATATATATATATATATATATACATACATACATACATATATATATATATATATATATATATATATATATATATATATATGTAAGAATATGATATACAATGTTAGGCAATGTTAGAATATGATATACAATGTTAGGCAAATTATTCACAAAGTGGAAATAATTTTTTTGTGATTTGTTTCGTTTTTTAGGACCTCATCAGACTAAAGCAATGTCTTGTTAATGGAATTTTATATCTGTAGGAAGGGACGGGAAATGTAAAAAGCAAACATGGTTTATAATTATGCACAGACAGGAAATTCTGAAAATGTTAGAATGCTGGAAATCTGGGAACACTGAAAATGTAGGATCATTGAAATTATAGTTTTAAATTTAAATTTCATTTTTCTAATGTGTCTGGGTACAGTTTAGCCAATGTCATTCAGTTTCTCAATGCTATTGTTTTAGTTTTATCACTTATATAATTAAGTATCGTGCATTGTGACAATAGAACATCTGCTGCAAATGGTGAAGTGTTGTGTTTCTATAATCTTTTATATAAAATATTATAGGAACACAAAAGGAAGACAAAAGGGAACATTTGATATATCAGCTGATCATGAGTCTGACCATAACTGCTTTTGAGTCAGACCATAACTTTGATTTAAACATTCTGCTTTAATTAAAAGAGAAAGCAATTTACTAAGGTAAAAGTGTATAGAAAGTGCTTTGATTGTTAGATCATCCACTCTAAATTTGCATCCAGGTTCTTACAACATTTCACCTTTCTTTAGCAGATCTTCTATTATCCCAATTTGGGATACTTGATAGTAAAAGTGATCTGGTATCATTGCTAGTATTAAATAAAGTGTTATGGTCCAGGTCGTAGAACCAATGAAGAATAACTCGAACACAGGTATGGAATAACACAGATATATATTACAAATAGAATATATGTACAAAAGAGTAGAAGTGTTAGTAATAATAATCAGGTTAGAGAGAACTATGTTGTCTCGACAAGTATCACTATTCCAATGTCTTACAGTAATCGTCTGATGTGACTCTGTCTCTGACTGACTCAGCACTCTGATTCACACTGTCTCTTCTTGATGCGCAGTATTTATGGGGTACGAACTAGTCCAATACTATTATGGGTAGGTTCCCATAACATAAAGCATAGACATTTCAAACAAGAGAAACAAATATATTATTAAATAAAACAAATCAAAGAAGTTATTTTATTATTTTTTATGAACAAACTTAAAAAATTAAATATTTCAGAATTGAAAACTTCCTTTTATACATTGTTTACTTCACTTTACTTTCAAGCAATGATCTAAATGCCAAGGTCGCCATCATTTTCAAGGAAGAACATGAATAATTCAGCAATTTAAATATAAAAAGCTATCAATAATACAATCACTTATTTGTAAAGATTACGAATTAGATTTTAATAAAAACAATAATAAAGTTGTGTAAGAAAAATAATTGGAATTGTGTAAAAAATATTTAATTTTTTTTTAAAAGACTTAATACTGAAGTGTATTAAAATCCAATTAAGAAAATTAGTTATTTATCAACATGGTTTCTTTGAAAAAAACTGCATATATAAATTTCTAAAAATTTTACTTTTGAAGCTGAATATGCTAATTAGGAACCATTAAGTTAGGCAAAATATAAGATACATTGTAGACGTAGATATGATTATTTGATGTGATAATATTATGTAATATTTGCACACACACACACAAAACTTTATATATTTAATTTCCAGGTTTGCAAGTGTACACATATTCATATCCAAAAATTTTGAACTTAATATATATATATATATATATATATATATATATATATATATATATTGTCATCAACAGACAGACTGTTTTGGTGTTTCACAATCTATCAGTGTGGCTAGACATCTGATTGCCTCAAAACTTGACTGATTGGGTATCAGTCAGAGATTCTACCCCTAAGCCATTGGCACATGGTAGGGATTTAAATGTATTTATTTTTAGATAAACATACCAGTGACTGGAGAATTCGATTAGTCTTAACGAAGAGTCTTGCATCAGCAGTAGTAATAGTCACTGTTTACAAATTCACTTTTCTCCCCAAAAACTCAACTGAAATAATTTTTTCAGGAGCATATATATATTGTCATCTGCAGATAGACTGTTTTGCTGTTTATATATATATATATATATATATATATATATATATATATATATATATATATATATATATATATGTATGTATATATATATATATGTATGTATATATATATATATGTATATATATATATATGTATATATATATATATGTATATATATATATATGTATGTATATATGTATGTATATATATATATATATATATATATATATATATATATATATACCAGGTGTAACAGCATAATTGTCCATTCCACAAAATATTTAACACTACTAAACTAATTGAGTTTCTTTTTTCCAGGTTTTCAGATAAAACATTTAGTCATCTTGACAGTATTTCTTGTAATAATAACTGAAAAACCTTTTGAGTTACTCAGTTAGAAAGAGAATAGATAAAGATCATTTTGTGCCAGCCCTACTATGTCTTCCCAACTAAGCAATGATAAGAGGAAAAAGATCATTCAGGCCTTCAGTAATGGTACCAACATTCATATTCTGGCTTCCATCTTCAAAGTCCATTCAAGAACCATCAAGAGAAAAGTGAATATGCTTACAAAAGAGGGAGCACTAGAAAGGAAAATTGAATCAGGAGGTCACAACAGGAAGAGGGATCACCGTTTCAACTTAGAAGTAAAGTGATCAATTAGAAACGATCCAACTCAATACATGAGGCTTTTGGCATGTGGAAAAGGAGTTTCAGCTATGACATTTTCAAACAGCAGTGAAAAAAGACTTTATGCAAGTACTTTTGACTGTACATTCAATCATCTTCAAGCATGGAAATTATAATAATATTATTATTAAATAATCGAAAGAAAGACCTAATATAGCTTATAATTTGAAAAAAACAAGGATCAAAACATTCATCGAGTGATTGGTAGTTTAATGCATCTTTAAAAATTTTGTTAGCGAAGGGATTTTGCCATTTTATATCATTAACTTTACTAATTTACTTTTTGTATGAATGATTCATTGTAATATATATATATATATATAGATAAAGAGAAAGAGAGAGAGAGACAACTCTGTACACATGCATGTGTGTATAGGTGAAAGATTTTCATATTGGTAAATGGTTTAAATCACCTGTCATCAACAAGTTAGACTCATAAATCATTTCAGTTTCTATTGCAGAATGTCTCACCTGTGCAGAAAGTATAAATACATATTGTAATTGTAGATTGTCTGAATAGAGTTGTTAAGGCATTTGGGAATAAGAAAAAAATACAAGTTGGCAACAAAGAAAGCAGTCAGGAGATTTTGCCACTCATAATAATAGGCCTATGATAAAAATTAAAAAAAAATTCTGGTTGATTTTTTTCTTGACCTCATACATCAAATATTGTTTTTCAACTTTACTGCTAAAAGTCATGTTTTATACTTTCACATGTGAAAAATACCCCTGCCCAAAAGCAGTATCAGTCTATCAAATTGGAAAATGTTATAATTAGATAATATGGCAGATATGTTATTCAGTAGTATGTAAAGGTCATAAAAGTGAGGGAACCAGTTAGAATTGAACTCATTGTACAGTAGTAAAGGTCTTCTGGACCAACATTCTAGTCACTGGACCAGGGTAGGGCATCCAATATCAATATTTACTAAGTTCGGTTTAATTTGAAATAAAGCCACAAGAATAAGGCACTGAATGATAATTGAAATCCCTCACTCACTCACTCCCTCACTCACTCCCTCACTCACTCCCTCACTCACTCACTCACTCCCTCACTCACTCACTCACTCCCTCACTCACTCCCTCACACTCCCTCACTCCCTCACTCACTCACTCTTCTTCCACATCATTATCATCATCATTATTTACCCCTGATCTTTGAAAAGGTCAAAAGTACTTGTGTAAAAAAATAGAAAAAAACTATGGATTTCATCTCAACATCAAGAAATTGATTAGACAACTGGAAAAGATCTGTATAAAAATAAGTAGATACAATATGTCTATATTATTCAACAATGTATATATATATATATATATATATATATATATATATATATATATATATATATATATATATATATATTCTGTGTATTTAGGCAGTAAATATTCTATTAGGCAAATATTATAAAAACAACAGCCATTTTGTGTTAATCAATTTTAATGATTGACTTTTCCAAATTATGAATAATCCTTAATTTAATGTGTTCATTTTGGAGGAAAAGTACAAGAAATATGGTCCAAGTTTATAATTTCTTAAGTCATCATCAGGGACAGAAGAAAAAAAGGGAAAATAGAACATTGCTGGGCTATGGAGAAACCACAGTTTGGTCCTGCATGCTTCAGACCACTCAACTATAGAGGGTGTACTAGAAGAATACTAGAGCATAAGTAAGAATATTTAGTTAGACTAGCACAGAAAGTTCCTAATGAGTCAGGTTATATAGATATACATACAGGCATTCCTTGATTAATGCGTTTTGATTAGTGCACTAAAATGTTTATATACCAAAAATCAATTAGTGCATACATAATACTTAATTAGTTCAGTAAAACATTCTTCAGTTTAACCATAGTAATTGAAAATTGATTTTTTTATAGTGACCAATGTACAAATTGACCACTGTAATTGAGGGATTCCTGTATATAAAATATGTATATTTAGGCTGCATGCAAAGAAATCTTTGTAAATATTTTTTAAAAAATCCTTTTACACAAATATGTTTCATTCTGAACAAAAATTTATTCTGGAAAAATTTCTTGAGACATAATCAAATTTAGTTTTGCAAAATTTGTTAAAATAGTGATTTTCAAATTTTGCTGCATTTTCAAAAAACTTTGCCTATAATCTGCAAAAGGTTCCATTATCTTTTAAAGAGTAGATAAAACTTTTCTGTTACTTACCTTAATCCTTGAAAGTATCTTTTTCTGTTTCTTTATTCAGACAAACAGAAAATGTAGGAAATTACATTTTTTCTTCTTCATAAAGAAGTCATATTAATCTCCAAAATGGAATTACTGTTATAAAGCAATAAGAAGTGAAATATTAGTATTAAATTTCCTTTGTTTTTGGTTATTTGAGAATCTTGACTCAATTATGATTTAAATCTTATATATTCAAATAATACTTTGTAAAGTAGGCATAGTATCTATATGTATATTTTACATACATAACGACACACATGCATATATATATCAAGATATATATATATATATATATATATATATATATATATATATATATATATATATATATAGAGAGAGAGAGAGAGAGAGACATGCAGTGTTTATTTGTGCATGGGAATATTATGTTCATATATATATAGCTATGTTTGTAAAACTCTAAAGAATTATGGACTCTTTTAAAAAAGACTCAAAGTTCCAGAGAAGACAAAGCCTCTTATCTTTCATACAAGCAAACACAGCTACATTGAACAAAGACATCAGTGCTGAAAAAGAATAACTCTACAACTGAGTAGCCATGGTCATGCTCCATTAGTTCAATAGAAAAATAAATTTTATTTTTGTTTCTTCCAAATTTTAGTTCCTTATATTGTTTTGTTTAGATAGAAAGAAAAGATAGAAGCTAAGAATGTGAAATTCTTCTCCCAGGGGCTTCTCTTAAAAGAGACAAAATTCTGTGAGGAAATGTTGTTTTCTTGTAAATTACAGAATTAGAAGTAGAAGTACACAGAAAGGAAGACAGAGAACAAGTTTGAACAAGCAAAAACCAGGGAAAATGAGAAGTAATGTTCTCTGATATGAGAAAAATATTATAGTTATAATCAATGATGACTATAAGCAAGAACAATGATTCAGATACAGGCATGATAGGTTCTCAGCTGTATTTCTGGTTTTAGAGTTGTTTCTCCAAATTGCACTGTTGTACCACTTCTTGCTGCTTGCCTTTTGCAGAACTCTCTGCTATGTTTTCATAGATGGCCCTAATTCTTACTTGCAGTTAAAAGCTTAACCTGGAAGACAGAAAATTAATAAGGTTTTCTCCTTTTTCTCACAGGTCTTTTCTTTTTGTTGTTCATGGTATATTTCTCCCCTTATTTGAGAGATATGTTACAAATTCAAAGTTCTGAATCAATTATGGGATGATAATTTTATTAATGAACTCGCTTAAAAGCCGCAATGCAGAAGGCTACAAACTGAAAGCACCTCTCGTCCGGCTTAGAAAACAGCAATGATAATTTTGAAGAAATAACTTTGAATTCTTCAATTCCCTCCATGAAACTTCAAAACCTCTGATTTGGATGATAAGTCCAATTCCAACCAAAAGAACAATTTGTTCTGAAACTTTGATTTGGGCTGAAATTCCAACTCAAGCAGGAAATTGAGTTCTTCAAATGACAAACTCCTTGGAATTTCAATTGAGTTGAGTTCTTTAAATCACAAACTCTGCAGAACTTCAAAACCTCATATCACAAAACATCTCATTTTAACTGATTCCTTGGCATTTTGAAGAAATAAAATTAATTTCCTCAATTCAAAAAGTTTTGTAGATATTTTAAACTGAATTTACAACAAAAAATTTTAAATTCACAAAATTTTTGTGTTAATTTAAACTCAATATAAATTAAAAACTTTTAAAATCATTAATTTTGTTCAGTTATTTTAAAATATGAATTTTTAACTGTTTCCTCCTAATCCAGAAACAAATCCCAGTGCTGGATGTTCAACACAATATTTAGTTAGACTAGCACAGCAAGTTCCTAATGAGTTAGGTTATATACATATAGATATACATACAGGTATTCCTTGATTAATGCATTTCGATTAGTGCACTAAAATTTTTATATACCAAAATTCGATTAGTGCATACATAATACTTGAAAATTGATTTTTTTTATAGTGACCAATGTACAAATTGACCGCTGTAATTGAGGGATTCCTGTATATAAAATATGTATATTTAGGCTGCATGGAAAGAAATCCTTGTAATTATTTTTTTTAAAATCCTTTTACACGAATATGAACATGAAGGGCAGATTTTCAATGCCAGGATCATGCTGGTATAATACAAAAATATACAAAATTATACCAAAAAATATGTCTATATAAAGCAAGTGTGGCCCAAGTTAGATGAGTTTCAGACACGTGAACAGACAGACAGAATTTGACATTTATTTATTTAGATGGCAAAAGTTACCAGTTTCTTCTGTTCAAAACAACAATATCATGAATGTTGATTTTATTGCACTACTATTAGTACTTCTTTATGTGCCGTGTCCCTTTAAGACGTAGGTGATCATGGCTCTCCACAACTTCCTGTCCTTTGTAGTTCTTAATAAGTATTTCTTTCTGTTATTTCTCCTAAGCCCTGTTCTGCCATCCATTTACTCAAACTCACTAAATATGTTATGCATTGTTTCTCTGTCTTGCTTGCCCTCTACCCGTCCCATGAGTATCAGATTTTCCAAGCCTTCCTTCCTCATTATGTACCCTAGAATCATCTACTGTTTCTTCCTGATGCTAAGTATTAGTTTCCTTTTTGTTTCTATTTTCTCCAAAAATTGTTGCTCACATGTTTGGTCCATGGTATCCTCAACAACCTTTTATAGAAGCACATTTTTGTTGCTTCAAGTCTCCTCTTCATCTTTGAGGAAATCATCCAGCACTCAGTGCAATACAAAAGAACAGATATCACATAGGAGTTTAGTTCTCTTCTCCTTGTTTCTAACAAAATCTTTCTATTTCTTAGTACTCTGCTTAGCTTTTGCAATGCTTTTTTGGCTCTTCTAATACGCCTTTGGATTTCAGTGTTGCTCTTTTTCTGTCCTCTGTTAAAACACTTCCCAGATATTTAAATTTCCGTACTTGTTTGATTTTGCTATCTCTGATTTGCAATTCACACTTTGGGCTCATCCTTTTGCTGATAACCTTGCATTGCTACTAGTATGAAAATTATTTTAATAAAAACGATAATAAAGTTGTGTAAGAAAAATAATTGGAATTGTTTAAAAAATATTTAATTTTTTTTCTAAAAGACTTAATACTGAAGTTTATTAAAAACCAATTAAGAAAATTAGTAATTTATCAACATGGTTTCTTTGAAAAAAACTGCCTATATAAATAAAAAAAAAATCATGAATAAAAATTGATGTGTAAAGATTTGAAAAAAATAGGCTTGAAATTGATGTAAAAATATTCTGCCAAAATGTGGCCAGATGGTTTAAACTTCCCATGGCAAAAGTTTTTAAAGGTTGGACCCTGCTTTGACATTTTCAAAATACCCGAAATTTGAATTGAAAACATGCATGGTTTGATTGGATGGTGACTCAATTTTTTAACCAATGGGGATAAAAACTATTGGCTCCAAAGGAATTGGTTTATGAGTCAATTTTGATCCATGTGTTTACTATATAAGAATGGAAATTTTTGACTGCAGAAAAGCATAAACCAGAAACAGCTAAACCAATTAAAGCTGCTGTTGTGGAGAAAAGATTAGGCCAATTGGGCAAAATGTTGTCATCAGGTAGAAAGGTCTGACCATCTTGGCATATAAGGTCTGACTGTCTTGGCAAGTAAAGTCTGGCTTTCTTGGCTTGCTTTTGCTGAGAAAAAACATTTGGTGACTTAGGAGGATAAAAAAAATTGTATCACTGTCACTGTTGGTGAAGACTATAATAAAAGAAGAATCTTCAAAATCCTCATAATACGAATGACTTTCATCAACCTGTGAGAGTTTATTTTTGACTTGAAGAAGTCTGTTTCAAAAGTCTGGATATTCTTCAAAAGGACTCCAGAAGAGCAGCTTCACTAAGATCGGTTAACCTTTTCTCACCCCACCTTCAAACTTCAGCTTTCACCTGCAAATTTCTATAAACAACCTGTGAACCAGCAACATTTTGAATTGTGAACTTTTCAAGGTAAGTAAATTTCTTTTGTTTCCAAGAAATTGATTTATATGAACTGTTGCTCTCAAAGAAAGTTGTTAAAATTCCCTTGTTGCTAAGGAAAACATTTGATTTACACAAACTGTAGTTTTCTAAGAGAAAACTGATTTTTATTTGAAAGAACTGTTAACCTGTCTTGATAATTAGAGGTGCACAAGGGAAATTTGGGGCAAAGCCTACACTGTAATTTGTACTATTTGTATATTGCGAAAAATATTTTATCATTGTAATAAATGTTTGTTTCTCTGTAAATTTCACACCATAGTAAGTCTTGTGTTTTTTCGTTTGTGCCATTAAAAATACTCAGAATAAGAGAGTTGACATCCTCTCTTCTTTTCTCTCATTTTAAAATCCTTTTACTACTACTACTGATACTAATACTACCACCACCACCATCACTACTACTACGACTATAAATAATAATAATAAGTCATGCATACTACATACATGCAAGCACAGGCCATCATGGTGTGGTGTAGTAGTTACAAAACTTGTCTAGCTAGAACATTTATGACTAAGTAGTGTGTTTGCTCCTCACTAGGTGACTCATACATTCGGCCTTGTGCCACATCTAAGTTACTTGCTGTTTTCTTCTTCCCCTCTTGCCTTCAGTATATCCTGTGATTGTCAAATTCTCCAAGCACATTTTCTTCATTATGTGTCCCATAAATTTCAGTTGTCTCTTTCTGATTCTATGTATAATTCCCAGATGTGATCACATGTTTAATTCATGGTATTCTCAGCTTCCTTCTGTAGAACCACAGCTCTCTTGCCTCAAGTCTCCTTTTTCTGTGAGGAAATTGTCCAGATATCACTGCCATATAGTAGGATTGATATTAGATAGGATTTCAGCACTCTTGTTTCTAACTGTACTTTATTTAGTTTTGGGGAAACATTTTTTGCTATTCCATGCGCCTCCAGATTTCAGTCACAATTACTACACTTGCCAAATAGTTAACTTACTGCTTTTGCTTGATTTTAACATCTCCAATTTATAATTCACATCTTTGGCTACAAATCATACATTGTCTTTTTGTAATTGATGATTAGTCCTTTCTTTCTGCTTTCCTTTATTACCTTGTCTAAGAGTTTTGCAGATTTTTTTCAATATCTGCCAACAACACAGTGTTATCTGCATATCTTATGTTGTTAAGATTGTGCCCACTTCTATTTTTCTTAGGATCACCTTACTGTAAAGGTTAAATAAATCTAATAAAAAGATGCATCCTTATCTTATATCAATCTCTACTTGCCCAATTGCAGGAGCAGTTAAAAGTTGTTACTCTCATAGTCTGGATAAGGTCCAATTATATATATATATATAATATATATATATATATATATATATATATATATATATATATATATTTAATGTACAGAGGAAATGCTATAGTTATCTATAGCGTTGATGAAAATGTTGTTTTTTTTTAGATGACATTAGGCCTTTTTAATTATAAAACAAAGTTTATTAAAAAAAGATCTCCTTTGCCAATGCAAAGGAAATTTTTTTTAATAAAGTTCAGCTGTAGTACATTAATATAAAATCTGTCAAAATTGACATATTATTGTCCATTGATTGTAACACTGAAGTTGGAAGAAAATAAGTAAACATTTTTGACAGATGCTTTTTATATTATAAAAAGGATAAAATTGCAACGAAAGAAAAAACAAAAAAACAGATGCAGTTTATGGAGAAAGTAGAGAGAATGGTCTTTACAGGAGACATTTTGTGGAACAACACTCCAAGATCAGACAGACTAATTGGCATTGATAGCTATCAAATTAAGACATTTCTTGTGTATAGTCACCATTATATAATGCAGGAAATTGTCAACACACTCAAAATATTTATAGTAAGTGTTATGATGAAAAATGTGAAACAAATATATGAAAATGCTTTAGAATAGCAAAAGATGCCTTCCAAAAACTAGACAAAGTATTAAGAAACAGGAAAATTTTTGTTATAAACAAAAAAACGAGTTGTCAGTTGCGATGTAATACCAATATCCTTTTATATAGTAGTGAATGTTGAACAATTTCCTCTTCTTCTTTATGTGCCATGTCCCCTCAGGACATAGACAATCTTGGCTGTCCACAACTTCTTGTGCCTTGTAGCTCTTGATAAACTTTGTCTTTCGCTTATTTTTCCTCAGCCCTGTTCCACCATCCATTTATTCATGCTTGCTAAGTATGTTATGTGTTGTTTTCCTCTGTTCCTCTTGCCCTCCGTCTGTCTTGTAGGTATCAGATTGAAAGGTCTTAAGGCCACAGAGATGTGGTTCTGTCGAAGGAAGTTTAGAATACCACATGAGTAACTAGAAAGTTTTAAGGAAAATTGAAACAAAAAGCACACTTTCAATCAGAGAAAGAGAGAGCAAGTCTATGAGACACATAATGAGGAAGAAAGATTTTGGAGAATTTGATACAACAGAATATTTTTTTTTATTTTACTATTATTTACACGATACTAGTTCCAAAGGTTGTTTTAGAACCTACTAGGAGGATGCAAGAGCTGTATAGTATGAGGATATGCAGAATATATTAATGTTGACCCTCAGAGATTAAGATTGTAGTGGTCGGGGAAGCATCCTCTCGGGAGTTCATTCTATAAGGCAAGAGGAGCAGAGGAAACAGTAACCTACGTAAGGCACTTGTTTAAATGGATGGAAAATCAAGGACTGGGAAGGATAGTAGGGAGACAAACATTACCAAGTACTATAAAGGATAAGAAGTTGTGAAGAACCAAGAATCATGAACACCTACATCCTGAAATGATATGATATATAAAAGAAATAAAGGTGGAAATCATTTGTACCAGCTTGGTTATCAAACAAATTGTGATTGACGATGAAATGTTGTTACTTTACAACAATGTGAAATGCAAGAGACCATGGAGCAAATGAAATGAACCAACACTAAACATACCAAAAACTGGTCCTCATCCACAGAAGGTTACGTTGTGCATATATGCTAAATCATAAGCTACTTCTGGAGAAGTGACTGATTGATTTGAGCAAGTACTGCTCCCAGTTGAATCAACTGAAAGATATGATCAATGAAAATCATCCACTAGTATTAATTAAGATAAAGAGTGTGATATTCTATCAGGATAATGTGAAATCCTGACTTTGGTAAAAATAGTTATAGCTGGGAGAATTTTACTTATCTGCTGTATGTGCAATATCTGTTTTTGACATTTCAAATGCATATGTATATATAAATATACAAGCAATTTCATTGTTTTAAGAAAAAATATCAGTGATGTCTACTCAAATGTGTGTAGTCACTAAAAATGGTAATAAGAAATAATGTCAAATTAAAAGTATATTAATTACTTATGAATTATTTCAATTATACTGTGAATGAAAAAACAAAACTTGCAAATGTAAACTTTGAAAGGTCCCAGTGAGCAATGCACATTTCTTCTAAAGAGTAATTCAGCCTTGTTTTGCTGCAGTGACTATATGGCTGAAGCAGTAACAGCACATCTGGCAACAAGGTGGTTCCCCTTAGGTAAAAAAGGCAATGCAAAATCAGTCCCCGCTGTGAGGTAAATTTTCTTTAATAAGGGTGCTAGACCAGTATATCTGTCTATATTTCTAAAGTACATCTGTCTATATTTCTGAGATGAGGCATTGTAACTATTTACATTGTTTGGACTGTTGTCCTCATCTTCATTGCCATATTCACAATGTTTCAGCTGTTGTACACTCTGGCCTTCTTCAGGTGATATACACTGAAATTTCAAACCGAACCCTTTATTTAGTCCATGGGAGTAGATTGTTCTAATTCTACATGCCATGCCTTTTTTGATATCTCAGTATTAGTTGAACTCAACTCTTTGGATCAAGTCACTATTTGGATCACTCAACCAATGCTTTTATCCACTAGGCTATATGTCCTTGTGGACTAAATACAGTGTTCAGTTCAAAATTCCTATATAAATCACCTGATGAAGGCCTATGCGTACAACGATCAAAACATTGTGAATATGGCAATAAAAATGAACAATGTAAATAGTGTAAACAGATTTTACACTATTTACATTATTCGGACTATTGTCCTCATCTTTGTTGCCATATTTATTACAATGTTTCGGCTGTTGTACTCTTCAGCCTTCTTCAGGTGGTTGGGATGTTGAACTGAACCCTTTATTTCCATCACTGGGGTAGACTGTTCTAGTTCCACATGCCATGTTTAATGGATGTCAGTTATCAGTTATCTCCTGTTAATTCCCCTCTCCAAGTTCTCCACTGCCTTAACTGGGTATTGAACTCACACTCTTTGGGTCCTGTCACTGGATCTAACTAATGCCTTTATCCACTGTGCCATGTGTCCTTGAGGACATTTGTGTGTGAATTTTTTGGGTATTATACACCTAATGTCTTCAGTAATCATTTTTTACCAGTGCTCATATTGCAATTTTTGCTGTAATCATTTTATGTTTTTTACCAGAGCTCATATTGTAATTTTTGTTGTTATTATCGCTTTTCTCTGGCACTCCTTATTACTGGTTTCCATATTGTATTCATTTCTATGCTTGGTTGGATCAGAAGATTTTTGTGGCTTAGCATATGTGCTGATTCCTTAAGTTTATGAATTTTCCAATAGCGTTCTTTGTCTATGATCTCAACCTGATCCAACAGAGGGTGGTGATCTCCCTTCTCTCTCCATATGTGGTTAGCCATGCCTGATTTTTCCACTTCCCATCATGTTACAGCTTTCTGGTGTTCTTGAACCCTTACCTTAAGGGGGCGGCCTGTCTCCCCTTTATATTTCTTTCTGCAGTTGCATGGGATAGCGTACACACAGTCTTTAGTCATGTTCTCCTCTGTGGGGGTTTTACTTGAAAGAGATATCTGCAAAGTGTCGTCCAGCTTTTGAAGGTTGTCTTGATGTTATATGGATCACAGATCCTTTGTATTTTCTTCGATAACCCCTTCACATAAGGCAGACAGACTGTTTTCTGAGTGTTGTTGTCCTCCTCTTGTACCTGTGCCTATCCCAGTTTTTTTGGCTGCTGCCATGTATCCAGGGTAGTTGTTACATTGTAGGGTACTACTTATACTGACCAATTTCTTTTGTCTCTAGGTCGCCATTTATGACTTTTTCTCGGTGTTGTAAACAGCAGACGATACCTTTCTTTACATTGTATGGATGGTGGGAGTTGAAATTGAGGTACTGTCCGGTGAATGTTGGTTTACGGTATATGGATGACTTGAACCCATGCTCTGTTCGAGATATTAGAACATCCAGAAATGGGAATGTGTTGTTACTCTCTTTCTCCATCATGAACTGTATTGAAGGTCTTATTGAGTTCACATGGTTCAGTAGAACCTGAACATCTTCCTGGTGTGGCCAGAGTATGAAGGTATCATCTATGTATCTTAACCATAGTTGGCTTTAGAAATATAGATTCTAATGCCATTTCCTCAAAGTATTCCATGTATATATTTGCCATTGCTGGTGATAATGGCAAGCCCATAGTTAAACCTTCATCCTGTCAATATATCTGTGATCCCATTACGAAGTGTGTAGTTTGTGTACAGAAAGTCAACATCTCCATCAGATTATCTATTGGAATACTGGTCTGTTCTTCTAGGGATGAGTCAGAGGCCACTCTGTCTCTGACTACTGAGAGTGCCACCTTGGTAAACAAACTCAACACATCCAAGCTCAACATCTGGTTGGATAGGATGGGAGCATCTTTGATTATTTCCACGAAGTGGGCGGAGTTTCAAACATATGAAGGAGACTTTCTGATCAATGGGTCAATTATATCTACAAGGAAGCGACTCAGAGGGTGGCACACAGAGCCTTGGCAACTAACAATTGACCTGAGCGGAATACCGTCTTTGTAAATCTTAGGGAGACTGTATATGTGAGGTAGCTTGGTGTAATGCTGCAATAACTGCCTATACATCTTAGGTGCAAAGTGATCCTTGTTCTTGATTCGTATCTGTGACAGTTTGCGTTTCGTTTTCATTGTAGGATCCTTTTTTACTTTGCTGTAGCTACCATTGCTAATGAGGTATTCCAGCTTTCTTGTATAATCTGATTTGTCCATCACTACAGTCACATACAGAGTGAAATAAAGGGTTCAGTTCAACATTCCAACCACCTGAAGAAGGCCAAAGCATACAATGGCCGAAACGTTGTAATAAATATGGTGACAAAGAAGATGCCAATAGTCCGAATAATGTAAATAGTGTACATAATACCTCATCTCAGAAATATAGACGGATACAGTAGATTTTAATTTCACTGTTTTTCTTTTTAAATAGAAAACTGGGATGTCTACTAAGCTAAAAGTTTTTACCCACTAAAAATAGCATTTATAATAATAACAGTGAGGAGTGACTATACTGTGGAATTTCCCAATCTTCACAGGCAGAAAAATTGATGCAAAGAAACCAAGTGACATAGTCATAAAATATTTCAAAAATGGATCCTGCCAACTAATTGATATAACTTACAAGATTCCAGTGTTTCTAAAATGGAATTCAAATAACTATCAAAGGGCTGATAAACTGTAAAACAAAAACAAATTAATCAATAAATCTCCATGTGCATTAAGCTCTTAAAAAGATGCTGATCTTTTTCTGAGTGTGACTTATGCAAAACAAATATATATAAAGTAACCAGAGTATCTGAAAGCTTACTCACTTCAATACATGATATTACATTGGATAGATTGAACTTTCATCTCTGTGTAAAAATAACTGGATTTAGCCAAAAGAATCTTGTCTACAACTACCACCGACAATACCTGATAATGACTGACAATTTTTAACTTTCCCTTTGTCACCGTCTTTTGACCACTTCCTGTTCAGCCCGTAATCAGCACAATAAATCACAGGCGCAATGCAAGCAGCTCATGTTTTCTCATCCTGTGAAACTTTTCTCCTATGATAGAATTGCATGTATGTACCTTTCTAAACTTTTCCTCTATACATTGGTCTCCTTTAATATCATTGTAATAACAAGAGTAGGCTTAAGGAAGCTTTAGAATCAACGGTCTCTGTAAACATGTATGTGTTTAAAAGAGAAAGTCTACACAGGTTATAAAGAAGAGTTTCTTTCTGAATATCTGTGATAAGGAGTTATTAGCATTCAGACTTAATATCCTTACACACACACACACACACATATATATATATTTCGTCCTCTCATCTGACCATATATGTCTTTTTATGATCTTATTGCATATCATGAAATTAGTATAAATGACATTGGATTGTACAGAGATGATGGACTTATCATTGTAAGGAATTCTTAAATACTAAAATGAATAAAGTTAACTAGATTTAATGAATAATATATACCTACCTTACAAAAAGCCCAATAATAATCCTTTGTATACACACCGTAAGTCTAATCATCCTCCATCTATAATTAAGCATATACCTTCATCTATTGAAAAAAGAATAAGTACAAATTCAGCAAATGAGAAAATATTCTATGAATATAGTAATTTCTATAATCAAGCTCTAAAGAATAGTGGCTATAAGTGCCCAAAACTCAATTATATGAAAAATGAAAATCGACACCATAGAAAATATAGAAATAGAAAAATCATTTGGTATACACCCCCATACAATCAAATGGTAAGAAATAAATTAAGACAAAAATTCCTTGCATTAATCGATAAACATTTTTCTAGAGAAAATATACTCAATACAATTTTTAATAAAAATATCCTAAAATTAAGTTATAGTTGTACTGAAAACCTAGAAATAATTATTAAGAATAAACACTTATACCAAAATCAAAAAAATATAGATCCTAAAATAAAAAGAAATGAAGATAAAGAAAATTTATGTAACTGTAGAAATCCTTAAAACTGTCCTCTTAATAGTAAATGCTGTATTGAAGCAGTAATTTATCATTGCAATACCTCATCTATCGAAGATCCAGACATAGTTAAATTCTAAATTGGATGCACACAGAATGAATTCAAAAGAAGGTGGAACAAGCATTAAATGTCCTTTAATAATAATAAATACTGAAATCAAACGTCCCTATCTAAATATTTCTAGCGCTTAAAAGAAACCAATAAAACACCAACAGTAAAATGGAAATTAATAAGAAAAGCTAGAGCTTGTAGGTCATTAAATGACCCATGTCCTTTGTGCATACATGAAAAATTATACATTATTTATTTTCTGAAAAATAAAAATTTACTAAATCAAAGAAATGAAATAGCTATTATTTGTAGGCACTGTCAAATATTTTCCTTAAGTAATAATTAATTTTGGAAAAAAAAATAATAAAGAAGAGAGATGAAGCATACATTTTTATGTTTGATCATTAATTAGTAATTAAATTCTAATATATTTATTTGTAAAAATACCATATAGTCTATTAGTTATTAGAAGGATGAATGGTACTTTAAATCTGTAAAAATAAAATTTAAATATTTAAAATATGACTTACACATATTTAAATGACCCTTTTAGAAAACCTTTGTGTATAAAAATATGAATTAAGCGGATGAATAAAAATGTCAAAATTTTTTTTGTCATTGAAAACCCAGACGACTTGCTGAATAACAGAAGTATACATTTGTTAGCAGGTACCCCCACCCCACTTAAACATAACCTGACTTTGTAAGTAACATATATTGGATACATGAGCTGTCTAGGGAAATTAAAACCCAACCACCCTAAATTAAAATAGATTGAATTTTCCTTAACCTTAACAACTCATAATATTAATATTGTCTATGCTTATAAATTAAGTAAATTTCTTAAAAAGTTATTCCTAGCATTGCTTGACTATGGAATGAGACTATGGATTTTAAGTTTAATTTTTATAATTAAATTTATAAATTTAGTTTCAGTTTTGAAACATGGAAATTTTCTGTGTTGTGATGGAATCATATTTTTAAAAAGAAAATAGTTATATTTTTCTCTACTGTTTGTACCAAGCACTGTTTTCTTTTTAAAATAAAACTAATTGCTAAGTACACCAGATTATAAATCTTACTGTTCTTTCTTATTATTTTAATATATATATATATATATATATATATATATATATATATATATATATATATATATATATATATATTGCAATATAATGAATAACCCTTGAGTTGCATCATAAAATCTGAAAGTATGAAAGAACTTATTGTAAATAACTGAGTAGTACTAAAAAGAACATGAGATATCACTAGACATGGATAGCAGAATGTGGAACATCTACTCCCTTAAATTAAATAAAGGGTTCTGTTTCATATTTTTGAAAAGTTACATGAATCGTTAGCCACTTGAAGAAACTTGGATGGCACAATGACAAAAATTCTATGATAATAACAACAGAGATAAAAATTTTAGTCTGAATGCTAATAACTCCTCATCCCAAATATTCAGAAAGAAACTCTTCTTTTTTATCAGTGTACACTTTCTCTTTTAAACACATGCATATTTACAGAGACTGTTGATTTTAAAGCTTCTTTAAGCCTACTCTTACTCTCTTTTGTTATTAAAATTTACTTTGCTTTGAATAATTGATACAAGAGTTGTGACTGTTTATAGTCCTGTAAAATGAAAGAGTTCTCCAAAGGAAGGTAATCATAAAACAAGGGAGATTACTCCTGATTACTTTATTACAATCATATCATTATTTGATTTGTTTAATGTAACTTTGTCATATTCCTTTTCTCTTTCCTTTATATCTTTTTATTTATTTGTTATTCAAACTAAAATAGTCTCAGTTTTGTATCTATTTCTTGAATAATTTGGAATAAAGAAGTGGCTTCCGACATGAGTTACGAAACAGGAAAAAGTTTTTAACAGATCATGACAGCTATTAGAGAGATGTGATTAAAAATACTTTAATGTTTAAAAAAAATTATTCAGTATTATTTTTGTTTAGGTAATAAGCATTATAACATAGTACAAATAGTTATATTGTGGAAAAAGGAATTTTTGACAATATATCCATTTTTAACATATTTATGGTTATTTTTTTAACTTTTATCAAAAACGACATTCTTGTATATGTAGTTGTGGATAATATTATACATTAATTACTATATTTTTTAATTAATAAGTATTTGTGCTCAATTGTTGACATTAATAGCTATCTGCTGATGTACTAAAATTTTGGAATAATGCAATAATAAAAATTTAAATTTCATCTCTCTAACAGATAAAGGAAAAACTGCTGAATTATTATGTAATATCAATGCTCCTATATGGTAGTAAATACTAGGCAATTTCATCATGAAATGAAGAGTAAACTTGAGGCAGCAGAGTTTTGATTCTACAGAAGGATACTGAGAATACCATGGACTGAATATGTGAGTAACTAAGAAAATGCGAATGACATGGATTTTTGAGCTTAAGGACATATTGAAGAAAAGGAAAACAGTGAGTAATCTACCTAATGAGCTTGTGTAAATAGATGGCAGGAGGGATAACAAGGAGATAAACATTACTTAAAGCTACAAAGGGTAGGATGTTGTGAAGAGCCATGATTATCTATGAAGAGACATGGTACAGAGAAGAAAAAGAAAAAAAGGATTGGTGAACCAAGTTCAAATTTTGGCTAAGACCCTTTATGAAAAAAATGGGTTCAACAAAAACAAAGAAAGTAAGTGACAGAGAGTAAAAAGAAAGAAAAGAAAAAAGGATATGGATCTGAAGAGGAAAAAAGAAAAGAATGAATAGGAAGAGTGCAACAAAGAAAGAGTTGAATTTATTTCTCTCTGTACTTTGTCCCAGTGTCTGATATTTTGACAGACCATCTCATCATGCAAAATGTCATGATGACTGACAGAGAAAAAATTGGGAGTGTGGACACAAACAACTTTCATAATTATGTCATCTGTCCTGGTAATGGTATTAAAATGCATTTTATGCTTTTGTAGATCATTAGATGTATAAATCAAGGCAAAGTTAATTTACTGATTAAAAATAACATGCATATTGAAAATGGTCAGTATTGGATGTAAGTCAGTTTTGGAACTTTTTACATCTTGTCCTTGTTAATGGTAATTGTAATATTAGCCATTTCCCTACAAGGAAACATCTGGCATTCATTGACTGAGCAGCCAGTACTGCTGGTGGTTGAATTTTTTTTTAATTAAGAACTTTTAGAAAACAGCAATAATTTTTACAGTTGTGCTGCAAAATAATATGTATTGTGTCCCTTCTGGGCATGGGTGATCATGGTTCTCCCCAACTTCCTATTTTCCTTAGCTCTTAGTAATATTTGTCTCCTTGTTACCCCTCCCAGTCACTGTTCTGCCAGTCTCATTAGGTACGTTTCTCACTGTTTCACTCTGGCTCTTTTGTCTTCAGTATGTCCTATGAGTCTCCTCTTCATCTGTAAAGAAATTCTGTTATCCAGTATCCACTGCCATATATGAAGATTGACAGTTCAGGATATATTTCTTGGTTTCTAATGAAAAATGTTCCTGTTTCTTAATACTTTATTTAAGGGTTTATAATTGGTGGCCACAGTCTTAACAACATAAGATATGCAAATGACACTGTGTTGGTGATAGACACAAAAAGAAAACTGCAATAACTATGAGACAAAGAAGAAAAAGAAAGTGGGAAGAAAAGACTAACTTCAATTAATAGAAGGGAGAATGTATGGTTGCCAGCAAGAGGAACAGTCCAAGATGGAAGCAAAAAATTGGAGATAACAAAATCAAACAAGTACAGAAATTTAACTACCTGAGATGTGTTTTAACAGAAAATCAAAAAGGTGCACTGGAATGGTGAAAGATGCTTTCCAAAAACTTATAACAGATATTACACTTTGAAGCAAGATTGCTGCCTTTTTCTTAAAATTTGCTGATAACTGGCAAACTGTATAACTTCAGATTTTGCCTTGTATAAATACAATCTATTTTTTTAGGGACATCGAAAAATATTGAATTACAAAACATAATGTCTTAAGATATTTATAGTTGACAATTATGGGATTCAGCTACCTGTCTATTTTTTCAGAAAAATACTTGATTATAAACAAAGTTTTCTCTGCATGTTTGGCACAATATTTATTCTAATAAGAATTACATTACAGGCAGGTATATCACCTTTGGCCGTGTTTTCTTCATGCATAAGACAAACATGATAATAATTTGGAAAACAAAATCTTTGTTTTTTTTTTTCTTTTCTTTTTTGAACGTCACCATCCAATAACAGATCAACATTCGCTGAATTTGGATGGATGATACCAGAAAGAGGATGAAGAAAGAAAAAAAACTGTTTATGCAAAGCAAATGCCAACATCTTCTCAAGATGGACATTTCTGAAGAGCCTGTCACATTTAGTTTGAAAATAAAAATGATTTTGGGAATGAAATTTGAAGTTTTACATAAAAAGTTCTGTTTATCAATTACTGCAGAAGAGAAACCATCTTTAAAATAAAAAAAGACATAAATTAATGAATTGATAATTAATTTTGAAAACGGAATTGATGATGAAAACTCAAATGATATAATGAAATCTTGATGAGTAAAAAACAAATTGAAAATAGAAACAGGATTTAGAAGAACAGTGTAACACTGAAAAACAAGTTTAATGCCAGGACAAAATATTGGATTCCATCTGCCAGTTTTACATAATGGATGGAATATATTGTTAAGTTTAATGATGACAAAAATCAATAATAAAAAATTTAATGCAAAAAAAAGGAACTATCAGGATATGAGTCTAAGCAATTAAAACAAAATCACCAATACAGAAGAACTAGGTAATAATTCACAAGAACATTAATATAAAGGAAAAATAAGATTTAAATTTATTTATATATTTAGTTTGACTTCTAAAGTTAGAGAAATCTTAGAAGTGACTTTGGAGTTGATATAGCTCCTTACCTTTGTAATCAGTCAACTTTGGAATATTCTTATTCTTCTATGTGCTACGTCCTTTCAGAACATAGGTGATCATGGCTCTCTACAACTTCGTATCTTATGTGACTCTTAGGATTTTTCTCTCTTTGCTAACGCTCCCACCTGCTGTTCCACCATACATTCACATAAGCTTAGCTCACTGCCTTCCCCTATATCTCTTGCCTTCACTATGCCCTGTGAAGGTTAAGTTTTCCAAACCCTCATTATGTTTCCAAGGAATTTCTGCTGTCTTTTCCTAATTCTGAGTATAAGTGTTCTTTCTGTTGCCATTTTCTTTAAAACTTCCTTGTTGCTTACTCACTCCACCCAAAATTCTAAAGTTAGGAAAATGGGTTCCATATAAATTTTGAGAAACTAACATCGGTCAGAATTTTAAAACTTTCTCTTCTTGCTTGACAAAGAAAAATATGATTTCTGGACAAAATAGTAAATGCTTCAGGGAAGACTCTACATGAAAATCTGTTCCACTTGGAGACTCCTGGAGACAAACTTTTACTGCACCAATGCTACAGTGAGCAATTAGCTTGTTTGAATGATAAACGGACAGACAAGAAAGTTGAAAGGCAATTTTAATACAAAACCTTCACCTGTGCTCATGCTTTAAACATGACATGGCAAGTAGTAATTGCGCTTGGATAGGAAGTTATTACATACATAACATATTGTTCAAATATTTTACCTTCATATAATGAATTGTTTTAATACATGCAGCATTTATTATCTCATTAATGGTTCCAGCATGTTTGAGATATTGAAAATTTTTCATATGATTCATTGAATTTAAACAACAATCATGCTTTTATTCTGTAACACAATTTAACTGAGATGTGGCAGCAGATCATAGAAAAGCCAGAGAAAATACTTTGATGATTAAATAATAATGTATTGAATTTCATTAATAAAGATTTTGTTAAAACATTTTTGAAACCTTTGCATTAACCTAATATGATATAATGCTTCAAAGGTGGCATAAGGTCATTGGAATTCATAAGAAATAATTGAATGACTGTATAATGATGCTATAAAATTATATGAATAAAATATTTTGTCATAAATGCTGGAAACTTCTGCAACAATTTAATAATATTTATACAAAGAAAAAAAATTTAGTTTAAAATTTTTATATATTTTGTTGAGGGAATCTGTAAATTTTGAAAAAAAACCTAACATCTTTAAATAAGAATATTATTTGCAAAAAAAAAATTCAATAAGGTAAATCTAGTAGTGTAACCCGGATATAAGAGACCCGGATATAAGAGAAACCCGGATATAAGATAGATTTTCTCTGGTCTCAAATTAGAGCCTGTGTTAATGTATATATAATAGACCAAACCCGGATATAAGAGAAACCCGGATATAAGAGAAATCCGGATATAAGATACTTCTTCTCCGGTCCCGACAACTCTCTTATATCCGGGTTACACTGTATAGTGTTTGTCTTCAGAATTTAGTTTAGCAAGTAATCAATTGCAAGAAGACAGAATGCATGGCTGTTAACAAAAAGAACAGCCCAACATGCAAATTATAAATTGGAGATAGCAAAATAAAACAAGTACAACAATTTAAATACATGGGAAGTGTTTTAAAAGAGGACAGAAAGTGCAAAATGGAAATCTAAAGGCCCATCAAGATAGGGAAAGATGCCCTCCAAAAGCAATGCAAAGTATTAAGAAATAGAAAAATCTCTTTAGAAACAAAGGGAAGAGTACTGAACTGTTATGTAATATCAGGTGTACTATATAGCAGTAAATGCTGAACAATCTCTAAACAGAGGAAGAAGAGACTTGAAGCAACAGAAACATGACTCTGCAGAAGGATGCTGAGAAAACCATGAACTGAACATGTGAGAAACAATGAAGTTCTAGAGGAGATGGAAACAAAACAGACACATAATTAGCATCAGAGTTGAAATTTCTAGAGCATGTAATGAGGGAAGAAAGGCTTGGAAAATTTGATACCCACAGGACAGATTATAGGCATGGTAGTAGAGGAGAACAATGTATAACATACCTAGTAAGGTTTAGGAGAAATAACAAAAAGATAACATTTATTAAAAGCTACAAAGGACAGGAAATTGTGGAGAGCCATGATAGCCAATGTTCCAAAGAGACATGACACATAGAAGAAGAAATACAATCGCTGTAGAAGCAGTGCATTTATATTCTTAGTTCCTCTTCTGTTATTTATAATGATAAAATCTTACAGTATGTACAAGTCTTAATAATATCTAAAAATCTACTGACCTGCCTGGTAGATGAGGTTGTTGCATATTTCCTGTGAGTGTTAAAGATCGATATTTTAGCCCAGATAAAAATCAGGATTTTAAAATAAAAAAAAGTCTCTTATAAGATTAGCCTGATACAATCTTTTCTACTGCTCCCTTTATTTTGCCCTGTATAGGATTAATAAATAACAGTGATGCCAGCCACATCAACTGGGATGCTCTTATGCTTAACAAGATTGCAATTTGTACATGTCTTCCTTGAGCTCATAGCTATGGATTGCCTTTATCTTAGTTCTGACTCTCAAGTTGTTAAATAGGACATATGAATTCTGTATACTTAGTACATTTTTAAATGGTTCAGTGCCTTCTTTTAATATTGCCTATATGTGACTAGTTGGGAATTCAAAGAGAAATAGTGGAATTAAGATGTCTGCAATGCAAATGAAAGTTACTGTGGTATAGACCAACTGGAGTCACCTCTCTGGATGATGATTGTCTCCCCTGAAAGAAGAACTCTACCTCACTTAGATACTATAAATAAGCAGTCTAGCTGTGCCTCCCTATTCAAGCTGAATAAAGCTTTTTTTAAGTCTTATCACACCTGTAAGTTTTTATTACAGGTGCCAATGTGGACATTTGGTGAATGTGACTTCTTATATGTGCTGTGTCCCTTCAGAATAAGAGCAAACATGGCTCTTTACCCCTTCCTATCCTTAGCTCTTAGAAATATTTGTCTTTTTACTATCCTTCCCAATTTCTGTTCTACTATTTATTTATACAAGATAGGTTACTCACTGTTTCCCACAGCCCCTGTTTCTTTTGAAATGTCCTATGAGTGTGAAATTTTCTAAGCCCTTTTTCCTCATTAAGTGTGTCAGAAATTTCAACTGCTTCTTTCTGATTCTAAGCATCAGTATCCCTTTTGCTCCTATTTTCCTTAAACTTCTTTCTCTATGACCTTGTCTAGGAGGTCCTGTAGTTTTCTTTCTAAAGCTTTGTCATCAAAACAGTGTCATCTGTATATACTATGTTGTTAAGATTGTACTCACCAAAAGAAAGAAGAAAGGACTAAACATCAGTTTTAAGAAGGCAATGTATAGTTGTTAGCAAGAGAAAAAGTTAAGATATGAGCTATGAATTAGAGATATTCAAAATCAAACATGTACAGAAGTTTAACTATTCAAGAAGTATCTGAAGAACATTGAAGTGACAAGAAATGTGGTTCTACAGAAGGATGTTGAGAATATCAGGACCAGAATATGAGCAACAAAAATGTTTTATGGAAAATGGGAATGAAAAGGAGCCTTATGCTTAGACTCAGAAAGAGACAATTAAAATTTCTGAAACACATAATAAGGAAAGAGGGCTTGGAGAATTTGACATGCACAGAGCATACTGAAAGACAGAAGAGCAAAGTGAAACTGAATATTTTTCAAAGAAATTTGTGTAAATAGATGGCAGAACATGAACTGGAACAAACATTACTTAGAGCTACAAATGGTAGGAAGTTGTGGAGAGCCATGGCCGCCTTTGTCCTGAAGTGACTGGCCACATTGAAGAAGAAGAAGTATATATTCACTATTTACATTGTTCATAGTATTGTCCTCATCTTTGTTATTATATTCACAATGTTTCAGCCATTGTACACTCCTTTCCTTCTTCAGGGGATTGGAATTTCGAACCCAACCCATTATTTTGTCTACCGGTGTAGACTGTTCTAGTTCCACGTGCCATGCCTCTTATGGATATCTCAGTTTCAGTTATTTCCCTTTAGTAACTCAACTCTTCAAGCATGTGGAATTAGAACAATCTATACAAACAAAATAAGGATGAGGACAACATTCCTAACAATGTAAATAGTATAAATAATTAAAATACCTTATATCAGAAATATAAGCAAAGTATATTTTCATCACTTTTTCCTTGCTGTGTAGATTTCTTTTCCTTCCCAGGCATTTATTTTTCAAATATGTCTTGATTAATTCTGTATGAAAGATAGCTGGATGTTCAAAATTCGACTGCAGTACCTCAAAAAATCTTTGTAACTTTCATTCTCTAAGCAATTCGGCAAATCAATGCCATAATCTTTATTCAATACCTAAAAGCGGTAATGTGATAAGAATTGATTTTATTTTAGTTGTCATTTTCTTTCTGTTTTTTAATTAATAACTAATTTCACTTACAGCTTTTATTAACTATGAATGCTGGCAAGTTGTCTAATTTAGGAAAATATAAAATTTGGATTCTTTTTATGGATCTTTACTTTAAAAAAATTACAATTTTATTGAAGAAAATTATCTCATGGGTATTTTTGTTTGTTTTATTGGGAATTCTATTATTATTTTTGTGAGGAATTTTTCAGCCTGTGGAGAAATAGAAAGAGATGAAATGCAATGAGTCCAGTATGAAAAAAAAGTCTCAAAATGTTGAAAGCGAATTCTTGTGAATTTCATACAATGTTGGCAACTTTTGCTATTTTGGTCCAGAATTCATACTTTTCAATTGTCACTTCTGACAACATAACTGCAAAGCCTCTTTCTGTCTGTAATAAAAGGAGCAAAAATCTTGCAAGCAATAATGATTTAGGTCAGTGTAAATTTAATTAGACAAAAACCTTTCCAATTTGTTCAAGTGGGAAACTTGCAGAACTTTTCAAATCCTGTGATGTGTATTACTTTGCAAATCTGTATCAATTCTGAATTTGAATATAGGTTTTGTTTCAATCAAAATTTAACATGTTTCTTCTTTTGCTTATTTGCTTTGTAAACAGATTCAATTCCAGAAGCAGAAAGAGCAAAAAATCCTTGGAATCTAACAAAAGGACAGAACAAGAGCTTAGTTATTAAGTGCCCCATTAAGTCACATATGTCTACTTTGTCATGTAATGAATTTCAAAGATGACAGTCTATCTTTAGAAGATGGTCCTTATGAGTGCTTAAATGAATTAAGCATTAGTTATTATCATATTTAAGATTTTATAAATGATAAGACCTGCACAAGAGAGAATTAAACATTCTTAGAATTCATCAAATGCACAGAAATAGGACTTAGTTATTGAATGTATAATTAATTAAGATATTGCTATTTTATGTAATGGAATTGAAAGTTGCCTTTAGGATCTGATTATTATAAAGTACTTACATGAATTAAGTATTACTGACTTAAATTCTGTCTGAATTTCTGAAATGAGGAGTTATCATTATTTACACTATTTGTATTCAAATTATTGTCTTCATCTTCATTGTTGTCATCACTACATTTCAGCTGTTTTACCCTCCATTGTGTCCTCTGGCCTTCATCAGGGAATTCTGAGCTATTTATTTAATCTACAGGGGTAGACTGTACACATTCCACTGCCTATAGGGATAGTTGTCTGGTTCTCAGTTATTGCTCACCCATTTCCACTGAGTCCAAAGGATTGAACTCACAGTTACTATGTCACCAAATTCACAAATCAATGCTTTAACGCACAAGGCCCATAGGACAATTCGTTGTAGTGAACTTGGAGCTTTAAACCTAAACTGCCTGCTGATTAGTGTTGCTACTGCTGCTGCTAACTATTACTGCTGATGTTAAAGACTTGCTGTCATTTGTTTTTCTTTTCTTATTTATTAGCAGCTTCCATATTGTATTTATTTCTATGCTAGACCTCCTAAAAGGACCTCATCGCCTAGCATATGCACTGATTCTTTCAGACATCTAACTCTCCAGTGTTCTTCCTTGTCTATTATCTTTAATTCATTCC
The DNA here is from genome assembly GCA_964036315.1 of Acanthosepion esculentum. Classification (NCBI taxonomy): domain Eukaryota; kingdom Metazoa; phylum Mollusca; class Cephalopoda; order Sepiida; family Sepiidae; genus Acanthosepion; species Acanthosepion esculentum. The sequence goes on along the minus strand of OZ038476.1, from coordinate 101,914,639 downwards.
ATGGGGTCTAATGACTACCCCTTTCTCTCCATACATGATCAGCCATGCCCAATTTCCTCACTACAGCTTTTCAATGTTCCTCCAGCCTTACTTTTAAGGCATGGGTTGTTTCATATTTATATTCTCTGCCACAAACGTAAGGAACTGAATACATGCAATTCTTGATCATATTCTCCCCCATGTTAGGCAAAGATTTCTCTGTAGAGTGGAACTGCTTCTGAATATTGTCCCGATGTCCACAGATCTTTGAAATATTTTCTGATAATCCTTTAATGTAAGGTAGATAGACTGTGGAAATTTTCTGGTTTTCCTCCTTGACCCTTCTGTTTCCACCTGTCCTAGTGTGTATGTATTAATATGTAGTCACTGATGTTATGTTTGTGTAGTGAAGTAAATAAGACACCCCCAGTAACACAAATGAACTAGGCAAGATACCTTAAATAAAGAACACAAAGTGAGTCAATAGAAGTCGTTTGGAGTCACGTAGTTCACTGCCAGACTCACAAAAGACTTGTCGAACTCTTTGCCTTCAGGCAAAGAGAAACCCACACCAGGCTAATCCTACAGGCAGAGTCTCATCTGGGGAGGTAGATAAACCCAACACTGTGAATTTTTGCCTGAGCCTATAGGCTCAGAAATGCCCCACATAAATATTGGCCTTGTGCCATATCCTACCTTGTGGGGAGGTTGGTAAATACTAGTCCATTGGAGTTAGGTAGTTCACTGCCAGGTTTGTGGCTGACTTGTTGTACTCTCTGCCTTCAGGCAGAGAGGAACCCAGACAAGGCTATGCCTATGGGCAGAGTTTTGTCTGGGGAGGAAGACAAACCTGACCCTATGTATGCGAGGTCTATGAGCTCAGATACACACCTCATAAAAATCAGCATTGTGCCTTTTGTAGAGGTTGGTAAATACCAGTCCATTGGAGTCAGAAAAAATTCTAGTGAGTAGCCTAAGCGAGACATAATATTATAACAGAATAGTGCCAACATGGGATTGGACTCATACAGAGTTAGAAAAAATACTTTTCCTTCAGCCTACATGATAACAGGGGCAATGAGAAATTAGAACCACATTGGTTTAATTTTTTTCTTTGGTTTGTGCAAAAAAAAAAAAAAGAGAAAAAAGGAAAAAACAGATATTCTTTAAATATGGAAGAATTATTATCCCAAGTGGTAAAAAACAGCAACAGCACAACACCAGCAGTTGTTGGATCTCCAGGAACAACAACAAAATTTAACTGAAATAATGCAGAAGAAAATGGAAAATTCTTCACTTCTTTCATTCCCAATGCAGTGGCAAATTGCCATAGCTGAATTTACATACAATTCAGATGATGGAATTTCCTTTTCTGCTTATTTTAGGAGATACAAGGAAATTTTCAGAGAAGACTGCAGCAACTGGAAAGAAGAGAAAAAAACAAGACTTTTGTTGAGAAAGTTAGCACCAGTAGAACATGAAAAATCCTGGTATTTTGTACAACTGAAAAAACAGGAGAAATTTGCTTTGAAGAAACAGTAAATATTCTGATTAAAATGTTTAGCAAGAAAAGTTTGTTATTCAATATTCATTGGAAGTGTATGACTCTGATGAAAAAAGAAGACAAAGATTTTGTCACATGTGCTGGAATTATTAACAAGGAGTGTGAAAGATTCAAACTAAATGAACTGACTCCAGATATGTTTAAAGTGTTAATTTCCATTCAAGGGTTAATGGCAAAAAAAGATGCAGAAATATGTGCTAGAATTTTAATGAAACGTGAACAAAATCAAAACTAACACTACAACAAATATGAGACAAATGTCAGAGAATCATAAATCTGAGATGCGATATGGAAGAAATTAAAGAAAAAGAATGCATATATATGTAAGCTACTAGTCTAAAAAAGACAGTGTGAAAATTTAAGGGAAGAATTGAAAAAGTATTTTCTGGATGTTCTGTCGGATGAGTTGGGTCGGTGTTCCAAAGTTAAAGAAAAATTTCAGGTGAAAAAATGGCCAACACGAGTGTTTAAACTGAAACATACTGTACTATTCACAGCATTAGATCAAGTCAATGAAGAATTAGACAAACTAGAAAAAAAGGTGTAATTGAAAAGATTTACTATTCAAAATGGGCAGCACCAGCAATATATGTAAAGAGAAAAATAATAAAATTTGTGTTTGTGTTGATTTTTTGAGAGGGTTAAACATATTTTTAGAACTCCATTACTAAGACCAGAGAAAATTTCTGCAAATTTAAAAGGTAGAACATTTTTTTTAAAGCTGGTTCTTTCTGAAGCATATTTGCAAATACAGGTTGAAGAAGAATGTTCAGAGTTAATAACTATAAATATGTACAAAGGATTGTATAAGTTCAAATGACTTCCTTTTGGGATAAAAGTGGCTCTGACTATATTTCAACATGCTATTCATACTATGTTCGCAGATTTTGATTTTACAGTTGCTTATCTGGATGATATATTAAAAGTATATCTAAGGAATGGCATATTGGGCATGTGAAAAGAGTTTTTGAAAAATATGAGAATACAGGTTCAACTCAGTGAGGAAAAGTGCAAATTGTTTTTGCCTAAAATCAAGTACCTAGGACAAATCATTGACGAAAATGGTCATCAACCAGATCCATCAAGGGCAAGTGCAATTAAGAATATGCCTCCTCAAACAAACGTTACTAGGTTGCAAGCATTTCTGGGACTAGCAAACTATTATCAAATCTATATACCTAATATGCAGAATTTGAGAGCTCCACTGAACAATTTGCTTAAAAAAGGCCTGGACTGATAAGTGTCAAAAGGCATTTGAAGAAATCAAGAAAATACTAACATCAGACTTATCATTAGTGCATTACGATCCAAAAGCAGAGATTGTATTGGCTTCAGATGCTAGTGACTGTTGTTTAGGAGCGGTAATTCTAGATAAATATGATGATGGTAACATGAAAACTGTTGCACATACTTCATGTTTGCTACTACTGGTAGAAAAACACTACAGCCAGATCAAAAAAGAGGTGTTAGCAATAATATTTGCAGTGAAAAATTTCACAACTTTATACATGGAAAAAGTTTTAGAAATTAAAAATATATTATGCAATATAGTATGTGAAGTATCAGTTACCCTGGAAGAAATAAAATTAAAAACAGAGCAAGACATATTGATTTTGAAAATAAAAGAAAACAGCTAAAAAAGAGTAAGAAAGATAGATAATTTTTAGAACCCAATCCAGACTTGAACACTTACTATGTGATAGAGTACTGACATTTGCACAAAGAATAGTAACACCTGTCATACTACAAAAGTGGATATTAAATTAATTTCATAGTGGACATCCAGAAATTTCAAGAATGAAATCTCTTATGAGAAGCTATGTATACTGGACCAAAATGGATCAAGACATTGGAAAATTAGTAAGAGTCTGCAGAGGTTGTACTTTGGCAGAAAAATTAGTTACCACAAAATTACAACATTGGTCAAAGACAGATACTCAGTGGTCAAGACTGCACAAAGATTTCACAGGTTCAATAAACGGATTGATTACATTAACTTGTGGTAGTGGATAGCTTTACTAGGTGGCCTGAAATTTGTAATTGTAAGAAAACAACTTCCACGGTTACAGTGGATTTTTTACAAAAACTGTTTGCAAGACATAGCATTCCAGATGCCATAGTCTCGGATAACAGGACACAATTCACTGCGTATGAATTTAAAGAATTGCAAAATGTTATCAATTGAACATATGACTACCCTGCCAAATCACCCAAAGTTAAACAGACAAGCTGAATGGTTTGTGGGTACTTTTAAGAGAACTTTGATTAAAAGCAAGTAATGAAAAAATGAGTGAAGAAACACTACAAAAATTCTTGAGAGTATACTGGATAACACTGAATCCCAATACACTGACAGGGATGTCACCGATAGAATTGATGTTCACAGGAAAAATTAAATTGGTGTTTGACAAGTTGTTACCAGGTCAAAAAAGAATAAGAACAGATAACAAAAAGGACATAAAATTTTTCAAAATTAGGAAAGAATGGAAAAGAAATGTGGGGAGACAGTGTAATAAGGTCACAAATTGGAAAAATGATATTTATGGTAAAAGGAAAAAAATGGGAATACAAAAAGCATTGGAATCAATTAAAGAAAAGGTTTACTGAAGAAAGTTCCACAAGAAAGGAAGAATCTATGCAAGTACTGTATGATACTTTTGATGTACCAACACTCAAAGAATTAATTGAAACGTACGGAAAAATTTTAGGTTGATACAAAATGAAAGATATAGAAAGTTCAGTACGTGGCAAACTCACCAGAAAGATGGGGAGGGGAGAATACTAAAAAAATAAAATAAAATATTTATTAATGAAAAAAAAAAGCTGTGGGGATGTTGTGGAGTAAATAAGACACCCCTGTTAACACAATTGAACCAGGCAAGACACCTTAAATAAAGAACTCAAAGTAAGCCAGTAGAAGGCTGTTGGTGTCAGTCAGAGAGAATTCTAATGATGTCATAGTCAGTAGCCTAAGTGAGATATAATATTATAACTGCTTGGGGTACGTTATAACACTTTGCCAGGTACTTGTTATTCTGAAGAGTATTGCTTATCATTTCTTGTTGGTATGTGTCTGGGTTGCCACTTATGATTTTTGCCTGGTGTTGTAGGCATCAGACGATCCCTTTCTTCACACTGTATGGATGGTGGGAATTGAAGTTGAAGTATTGTCTGGTGAAGGTTGGCTTCTGATATACAGATATACTGACTGTCATATTTATTATGATTTATAATTTATAAATGATAAAACCTCTACAAGAGAGAACAAAGCCTTCCCGGAATCCATCTATAGCATAAAACTAGGGCTTAGTTATTGAATACATCATTAAGTTGCATGTTTTTACAGTTTGTTGAGTCATTCCATCATGTAGCATTGCAATAAGGGGATTAAGTGCATGTGTATTGTGTATCAAAATATTTTTACAAACTATAGGGCCAGATTCCTCACACCAAAACAAGGACAAAAGTTCATATAAACATATGTCTGCAAATCCTTCCTTTTTGAGTTATTAAGTTCGAAGAAATTTTATGGTAGATGGTGCTGTGTTGTCATGTAGACTAGGTTACATTTGTCATTTGTGTACATTTGTGGCTAGTCTGTCATCAGCATTTAATGTGTGTAGTAGTGAGTTAACTGAGAAGTGTTCCATTTAACAATGGCAGGATATTCATATCATGAGCAGGCAGATATGATTTTTATATATGAATACATGAATGGTAATGGACATGAGGCTGCACAGTTGTATCAGATTAGGCTTCCAGAAAAAAGGCATTCGAGTCATCCAACCTTTGCTGCTGTTTATTATTGTGTTACTGAGACAGGATCTGTGGCACCACAAACCATGGATCAAGGATGACTGAGATCCACTCATATGCCTGACCATGAAGAACACATTTTACAGGCTGTCGGAGATGATCCCAGTATCAGCATATGTTGTACATCTCATAGTACTGAACTGGTGGATACTTCAAGAGCAGCCCCTGTATCAATATCATTTGCAATGTGTGCAAAGTCTTTTATCCTCTGATCACTCATCATGGTAGAACTTTTGCTGATGGTTTGTTGCACAAACTGCCAATCCAGTCTCTTCACTCTTCTTTATGGATAAGACAACATCTGGAAGAGATTGAATAAAAAATTTACACAACTAACATTTCTGTGTGGATTGGAATCCTCATGGTACTATACAACCTAGACATTAGCATCAGATTTTGATTAATGTGTAGGCTGCAGCTGAAGGTGACTGTCAGGTAGGTCCATATGTTCACCAAACATGTCTTACAGAAACTTTATTTCGAACACGCTTCCATACCTGCTAGAGGATGTATCCCTGCTAATACGAAGATGCATGTGTTTTATGAAGTCAACAAACACTCATTGCCACTTTTGTGATGTCAATGAATACTCGTTGTCACTTTCGTAATACTCATTGTAGTAGAGACTTTGTAATCACAGATACAACTATAGTACACCTTTGAACAATGATGGTGTCAGACACCTTTGAATAATCCCGCACTAATAGTACTTGCTTGATAATACTTGATTGAAAGTAACCACCGTATAGTGATCTGAATAAAGAAATAGCATAGTGAACAGAGGATAGAATAGCAGTCTGTATAGTAATAGAAGATAGACTAGAAATGCAGATCCGAATAGTAATATAGGATAGAATAGAAATGTGATCATTAGTTGTCACAATACCTCCCATATATGCATTTCCTCTATGGTCATATGGTCTTCTTAATTCAATAATGGGATCACCTGTGTTTCCTCATTGATGATCTATGTTCAAACTCAATTCCTATATAACAATGTGTTTCATGCAGATGAATGACAAATATAACCTAGTAAGTTAATGCCATCTAACATAAACTTTTTTAAAACTTAATAACTCAAAAGACAAAAGATCTGTGAACATATGTTTATATGAACTTTTGTCCTTGTTTTGGTGTGAAAAACCTGCCTCCAAATTTTGTAAAAGTATTATTGATACACCCTGTATATTTCTTTTCTACAATTATGTACATAACAAGTGATTTTTCTCTTGAAGTTGCCATGACATGCAAAGGGTCTCACAGGTAGAGGGCTGCCTTTACAAAATTGCACTTTCATTTAAATGTTTTAAGTACTAATTAATTTCAAGTTTAATATGATTTTTATATGGTTCTGAAGATTGCCTTTTTAGTAACATCATATTGTGCTTTATATCAACATCATATTGTGCCATATACCAAAGAGGCTTTGTTGAAAGTTTGTGGGAAAATAAAAAATGAGCATAGAAAAAAGAGATATGAATAAAATAAATTTTATATATAAATATATTTACAAAATAGAGGCATTATTAATTTGGGATTTTTAAGTTTTCAAAGACGAATGTTCTTATACATACAAAAAAGAGTACTAGTGTATATGTATAAATATATGTGTAAGTGCATAGGGTAGCATGTATCTGTGTGTATCTATACACAAGTCTGTGTCACAAATACGTATGTGTAATTTGGCCCCATGGCGTTTTATAATGATAGCTGGCATCAGAAAACCAATACAAATAATCCAACTGAAGTTGGCCTCTTTAGCTCTTTAAAGAGGCATCTTTTTAAGCAAAGAAGGTCTATTTGGAAATTGCAGTTTGGCAACTGATTGACTCAGAAAATTCTGATTAACCCATCAATATATGACTCCATTGCCTAACAATTTTCGACAATGTTTAAACTTTGTGTCAACAAAAATAGTGTGTCAAAAGGACAGTTATTTCCTTGATGCCACTATTACTGCATGTACATTTGACTCCCTCAGCAATGTTTATTGTTTTAAAAGTGATGATTAGAATGTTAATAAAATGGAAACATACAAAAGTGGATTTATACATTTTTTTGGGCAACAAAAGTATTAAACACTATTTATTCATTAGATTGAATAAAAAACTTGTTTTCATAGTTATTTATTAAATATTAAATATTTAAGTATTGCATTGTAGTTGGTTTACATATTCTGATAATTTTATAATTTTTTATAAATTTTTGAATAAAAGATTTCTTTTCAAATTTGTTTCTTTATAAAATGGTAAATAATAAATTTTGCATTATACTTGATTCACATATTTTTATAATGTTGTAAATAAACATTGCTGTGGAAGTTAAAAGTGTATACAGTAATAGCGGTGTCAAGGTAATAACTGTCCTTTTACCATTTTTTGTGGGTACGAAGGTTATACATTGAGCAATTTTCTTTGGTCGGTATATTCCAAATTTTCATCTGTTTTTTGCAATGATGGAACCTGTTTGAATTTTCTCATTTCCATCATGATTACATTATAATTCATAAATATGAAAAGCAATGCTAGAGAGAACTAAAAACTTTCAGAGTTAATCTATAACATAAAAGTAGAGTTTAGTTATTGAATATTAGTTAGCATATATCTACAGCTTGGTGTGTCATTCTGCCATGTGGCATTGAACTAAGTGGATCAGATGCACAACAGTTCTTTGAAAATTTCCATGAAACTGACTCTTACACCAAGAAAAAAAAAATAATTCATTGAGAATGGTGTTTGCTTGTTATCTGCCAGAAGGCTAAAGAGAAGAGAAAAAGACAGAAAACAAAGTTTCTACATATGTTTATCTCACAGAAGGTGCCCTACCCCAGCTTGCCTCTGACAGATTTCTTGGAGATAGCTTTGCAAGGGAGATAATTTGCTAATTTTTGGGTTTGTTTTCTTTAACTGAGTGATTAGTTCGTGAACACAACATAAATTGTACAGAAGTTTGGTATTTCTCAGAATAAGCATAGAGACAAACACATATACAATATATGATCATATGTGATATAACAAGTAGGTTTTATTAAATAAATACATCAAGATTTTTATGAATCCTGTTCCTTATATAAACAGGTACATCAATAAGTCTGTAGCCTAATAATTAAAAAAAAATTACTTTACAGCAAAATAATTTCTCAAAATATTCACTTTCTTTGGCAATGTACTTAATCCAATAGGCTTACAGCCATATCATGTTGAAACACCAGATTTCATCCAACTACTGAAGTTAAGCAACCTAAATGAGTAACTGATTAGAAATACAAAGTGCTGTAAGCTTGGATGTGCAGGTGGTGTAATGAGAAATTGAAGAACCAAGTTTGAATTCCAGTTAGGTTTGTTATATCCACTTAGGAAAGGTATGAATCTCCCTCCTCCCCTCCCAGCTATGGGTTAAATAGTAGAGCTTGTATCAGGAAATAATTACCATCTCAAAAAAATTCTGAAAATCTTAAAATATATTTCAGCATTAAATAACCTTTAAAAGTTTGATAAGCTGTAAAAAAAACAAATAAATCAATTAACCCAATAGCTCTGCATAGGTCATATACAATAAACAGTATGCAGTAAAAAATTTCAGCTTATTGGCCCATGGGGATACTACTCTCAGATGCTAAATAATGTTCCCACAGCATTTCTTGTTAAATTTTTTTTTTTTTTAGTTTTTCATGAAGATTATTACTTTTTATTAAATTTTGATTATTCATAGACTGAATAGATTGTCAGAAATTTTTTTTTCAGAATATACAGTTGTAAGAAACCATTTCACTACATGCTTTCTTTCACTTCAGTCACTTTCCCACCACCATAAAGTTGCTTCCCTGTGCTTTTTGTATAAATACTTTCATGCTAATTTCTCGGACAAACTCTTTGCTATAATACTTAGACTTTATGAATTTAAGTGCAGTACTAGATTAGCAAACAAGGTTTCATCAATTTACATCATGTAATTTTATTACAAGACAAGGCTTGTTAATTTGCTATAATGTAACTGACATGGCAGGTCCCTGTCATGAAGGTTAGGTCTAGTAGAACCAAGGAATGTAGTTTGTCTGAGCACTTTCTGTAAAAGTAGTGATAGAGCAACAAGAGGCTTGCCACATTCCACCTGCAAGAAAGAGGTCAGAGGGTGGAAAATAATTATATATTATGCATTGAGTAGATGTGACTGTAATTTCTTTGCTAACAGTTGCTCTTCTCGTATTTCTTGCTTGTGGAACTCTCTATGCTTTCCAGTCATCTTTGATCTTCAAAAATTTAACTGCAATGTCAACCATTATCTACTGTCTTCTTGATTACTCTTCTATTTTTCTTACTTGTTAATAATGTTTGTTTTCTAACTCTTTCACACTCAGTAACCCCCTTGTGTCTTAGTGGCTTTATTGCCTTGCATGGGGTGAATTTGATTAAAAAAAAACAATTTCTTTGAAGTCTTATTGTAATTTCTGACCGAATTTCTAATATAAGGAATTATCATTATTTACATTATTTAAGTGCGAAAAGAGAGAAATGACAGCAAGGGATTAACAGTATTGGCAGCAGCAACAGTAGAAATATGCAGTGAATTGTGATATACAGCAGCACTCATCAATAGGCAAGTTAAGTTTAAGGCTCCAAGTTCTCCACTCAGTTTAGTGGATTAAATTGTCCATTCAGGAATTTGGTGATATAGTAATTGTGAGTTCAGTTTCTGGCCTGGGAAGTGTGTACTTGACTCAGTGGAAACGGGATAAGCAATAACTGAACAGTACTAAATAAGTGCTAGATGAGATATCCCTAGACATGGGCAGTGGAATGAGAGCAATCTATCCCTGGAGATTAAATAAAGAGTTCAGTTTGAAATTCTCTGAAGGTTACCTGGATTGACAAGCACCTGATGTAGGTCGGAGGGTACAATAGCTGAAACGTTGTGATAATAACAACGAAGGTGAGGATCATAGTCCACATGTAAATAGGTCATGTTTTTATTTGAAAGACTTACTTTTAATTGTTTCCCAACCACCCAATGTGCTGAAATCCTCTGATTATTAGAGTTTCTCCTTTTTTAATTCCACTCTTTATTACCCCCTACCTATTTATTACATTTTTTGTTCCCCCCCCACCTCCACATATTACTATCCCCACTTTTTATTTGGCACCCAAGAGTACATAAAAAGGTAGAAAGATACATTTCGTCACCCTCTTCCGTTAAAGAATAATTGATAAAAGTTTACTCTTGGTAAATGTTGGTCTTAATGCAAAAAAGTGAAGGTCATTCCCAAGGCTATAAATAAATAAAATTCACCATATTTTTGCCCAGAATAGACGAGTAGGGTGGAATAAAAGGGTAGGTTGGAAAATTAATTCAAAATTAATTTGTTTTCAGAACAAAAAAGGCGGAAGAAGAATTTGGAACGAACAAACATGTTCGCATGAACACATATGTTAGGAAAAAATAGAAAATAAAATAAATAGTGGGGTCTGGAATAACATTGGGTAGGCTGAAAAAAAAAAAAAAAACTTTTAAGTAGGCAGCCAGAACCATCTATTCTAGATGTGAGTGTAGATATATTCATATTTAAAATAGAATTTTCATGATCTAACCATGAAATTTTACAATTTCTGAAAAATTTATTTCAGCAAGTCTTGTTACTCAATCTGTATATATTGAAAATCAGGAAAACATGCATTGTCTATGGTCAGGAATTAAGGCATACATTACTGACTGACTTAAGTAATTATATGTATAATCAAACAAAACTACTTAACATAGACTGTGTTTTTATAAAACAGAGAAAATAATTTATATTTGAAATTATTGGACATTGTAATATAAAATATTAAAACATGTATTTATTGAAGTTCTTAATTCTTGCAACATGGATATCGTTTTTTTTTAATTATTTCATTTCAAGCAAGACAATAAAGCCACTGAGACATAAGGCGGTTACTGAGTATAGATTCTGTATTATATATATCTTGTATATTACGTTATATATTATATCTGTATTATATATATAGAAACTTACACTATATACTACCGATTCTATAGAATATAGTATATGATAGATGCTAGCAAGAAAAATTGCCTAGCCTGACACTGTGAACCAACTTTTCTAGCAGGAGGCCTAGCAATCAATTCAATATAATCATTTCACTTCATGTTGCCATTTTGATGGAAGGCATTGAAATTAACAAGCCATTTCTTGCCCCAGTTAACAACATTCTCTCAAATGAATTTATAAAACATGAACATAATCCTGTTCGGGGAAAATTGTTTTTTTTGATTCAGTAACCTCTAATTCTTTGATGTAAATATGTTTCCTTCTCTGTGCTATGTCCCTTCAAGATATAAGCAATCATGGTTCTTCACAACTTCCTGTCCCTTGTAGCTCTTAGGAATGTTTTTGCTATCTCTCCTAATTACTATTCTTCTAACACAAGCTTATTAGGTATTTTATTCACTGCTTTCCTTTTACTTCTATATTGATGTTTTATTTTAATTAGGTATTCTTTTTGTAAAAGGACACATAATACTGATATTAATAGGGTGAATAATAACAATCACAATCATAATCACAAGCCCCATAGCCCATTAGGGTTGTAGGGATACTACATATACTACAGCCATAGAAGCATTGGTGTGTCTTAGGTAAGCTAGCCTGATGAAGCACGACCCTTTCCAGACTGGTTTGAATTCAGAGTTTTCCTTCTCCTAGAGTTGTTGTCTATCAAGGCTATAAAGCCCAGTCTGTCCTGTTATTTATCCATAGATGGGGGTGGGAAGAGATTCATAACTTTACCAACGGTATTTGTGTGTAAATGAATGTAATATACTCAACTGGAATTCAAACTTGGCTCTGAGATTTCTTATTCTGAGACACTGTGCATTGCACCAATGTGCATTCCCACAGTTACTTCTTTACATACATGTTAATTAACTGATGTATATGGGATATTAAATTAATAAAAAATTATGTCTCTCTGGTTCCTATATTTAGGATTTATTCACAAATAAATAAATTAGTTTGCTTAATAAAGCCTGATAACCTTCCAAAACAAATTATTATCAATATTTTTAATAAGGATAGATATCATAAACTGAAACCCATACCAATGTTTTGGTCTTATAAATATAAATATATCCTGAAATTTTTACTACCATTATTTGGTTATGTCAGTTATATTCTGAAAACTTTGACTTGCATAACAACATATTTTTACAGTAATTTAGACCCTGTAGAATGCCCAGGGGACACTTGAGGTAGAAGGTTATGTTAGGAGGCAATTTGTACAGATAGGAAGGGAAAATAATGGTTAACCCTATACCTGAACAGGTTAACATTGTAGCGATTGGAGAAAACATCCTCTTGGGAGTTGGTTTCACAGAGCAGTGGTTCATGGGAAGAAACTCTTACTTCCCACTGATGAAATATAGAGGGAATGAGGGTGGTTTGCTACAATGTAACTGGCATGGCAGGTCCTTGTCATGAAGGTTAGGTCTAGTCGAACCAAGGAATGTAGTTTGTCTGAGCACTTTCTGTAAAAGTAGTGATAGAGCAACAAGAGGCTTGCCACATTCCACCTGCAAGAAAGAGGTCAGAGGGTGGAAAATAATTTGTCACCCACAAGGACTTGGAGACACTTTTGGACTCTATTGAGGCTGGGAAGTGTGGTCTGTGCAGCTCATGCATTTGAGCAGGGAATCGCAGATGGAAAATTATTTCCGTTAAATCTTGAGACACTCAAATATTATAGTGGTTCATGTATTTTCAAATGCCTTACAAAACTCATGAATAGATAAATTGTGTTGATTTCCTCTATCCCTCTTTCCCTCAACCTGTCCTGTGAGTATCAGATTTTTGAAGCCCTTCTTCCTTATAATGGGCCCTAGAAATTTCAACATTCTCTTTCTAGTGCTAAGTGTAAATGTCCTTTTTGTTTCCATTTTCTCTAAAACTTTGTTGTTGCTCACATGTTTAGACTATGGTTGGTATTCCCAGCATCTTTCTGTTGCTTCAAGTCAATGATTAAAAAAAAAAAAATTCAATTTGGTCATCATCAAAAACTATTGGTCTGCCAGAATGTTTGTGCTTTTCCAAATCAAAATATCCACTTCTGAACCTAAGAAACCATTTATGAACATTACTCTCAACTTTAGAATCATTTCCAAAAATGACCCAAAAATGGTTTGTACAGCAATTGTTTTCTTTTCCAGGAATAAAAGAGCATCAAATGATATGATCATATATCATACAGAAAATGATGTTGAAATGTCACTTTTCAGAATATGCATTTATGTCTAAAATTTCAATCATGTGTGAAACAAAATCACATATTCAAATGCCATCTGTTGAAAAATACTATACACTTTTGCTCTAATCCACTAGATTGGTTGTTTGTGGTTTTATGGCATATCAACCACTATGGGTTATTTAATGCCAGATCCAGTATTTACTAGATATATCAAAAACGTATAGCTGGCAACATCATTGTTTCAAAAACTGGCAACATCATTGTTTCAAAAACTGGCAACATCATTGTTTCAAAAAAGTATAGCTGGCAACATTATTGTTTCAAAAAAATGTAGTTGGCAACATCATTGTTTCAATGTGCTGGAAAAGACCTGGAAGTTCACTATTTTCCCGTAGCTGGGACCCCAACAGGTGCTACCACCCTGGGTCAGGGTGGACCTGGGAACACCAGCAATTAAGAGATGGTTCCTCGCTTCCTCAAAACCTCCTGATCAGAGGCCTTGCTGTTGGATGCAGTTTAACGTCGTACCCAGGACGTCTAATCCACTAGATTCTCTTCCTTGTTAATTCATTCACTACATTTTGGCTGATACATTCTTCGACCTTCCTGTGGTATATAGATCCAACTATCAATTTCTTTAGATTAGGGTCTAGGAAATTCTCACTGGTAGTGTTAATTTTAAGAGTGAGATGAAAGAAATATACTGTATTGATCAATACATTTTGTCAGTCAGCTCACAGAATATTGGCAGTACCAATTTTTTTTCATTTGCAGAATTTTCTCTGCTGGTTTATGCTTTGATACCCACATTGCACTGAACTGAATACTGGCATGGTTTATGCAGCTTTTTCACAGACTTGTGCTAGCTGCTTCTTTTATTCAATGCATTTTACATTGAGATTCCTTTGCTGCTATTTGGATCTCATCCCAGATTAGCTGATTTATTTATTTTCCTTTCCAAACATATCCTTCTACCAAAGGAATTATGCACCTGCAAATGGGTAAAGAATGAACTGGCCAAAATCGAATGATAGAATCAATAAAGACAAAGGATAATGATTCCAATTTCGAACAATATATATTGGATTAAGTATTATATCGATATATATTGAAACAATATATATTTAGTTAAATATCTATCTATATATATTGAAACAATATATATTGAGTTAAGTATTGCATTGATATATATTGAAACAGTCTATATTGACTATTAATATTAAGAAACTAGGAAAAAACAAAATGTATCTGTTTGCACTACTGCATCAAAATCTTTGGAACCAATGGTTAGAAAATGAAATTTTTATTTTCTTATTTCCCTCAATATTGACTAAAGGATTCTACTGTGTGATTTGTGCAAAAGACAGGAGAGAATCCTTTTCTGATTTCTCTCTGTCTTTTTTCTTTGTTCCATTACTAAACAGCTACCGATGGATTTCTACAAAAGTATGTCCATATGATTGGGCACGTAAATAAAATACAAGAAAGAATTGCATTAAAAAATTATGTACATGAATGTTGATTCAGAAATTTCTTCTTTTTTTTCTTTTGTGTGTGTGTGTGTGTGTGTGTTTGTGTGTGTGTGCATGCGCGTGTGTGCATGTGTGCGTGTGCATATGTGTGTGTGTGTGTGTGTGTGTGTGTGTGTGTGTGTGTGTGTGTTTGCTGATGCTTTGCATAATGAATGAAGAGTAGGACAAAAATGCCTGAAGGAAAAACAAAATTTTTCACAAAATTGAAAAAATATTATAACAAGATTAGAATGAATCTAATTTTCTATTAAAATCATTATTTCTGCAGCAGGGTACAATCTTAAAATAAAATAACTTTTTTTTTTTACCTCTTCATTTATTTTGTGTGAATATAAAATTTTTGAATATGTTTATGAGCTTGGAATAAACAGATCATTAGCTTTGGTGACCAAACCATAAAAATAGACTTCCTCGATTCATGATTCACATACAGTATAGACAATGTACATCCAATTTTTTTTTGTGATGTCTGACATGTGCATGTATTCATGTAGTTCATTAGCTCCATCTATTTTCTTTCCTGTCCATATGTCTCTTATCCGAGGCTTTGACATTCAGTTTAATATTCTTTGCTTTCATGGTCTTTTTTTCAATAAGTCAAAATTTTTTTGTTATTTTTAATGTTTCTCATTGAGTAATAATTTACAGTTGTTTTGTTCTTTCAGACTTTGTATAAGAATTTTGTTTGCCTACATTTCAACTGGTCATTTCTCTCGGTGAATATTTGTATACAAGCAACTATTTTCACGTCATTGCATCATCATTGAGGTATAGATGAGGGTATGTATGTTTTTATATATCTTAATATTCATATTCAGCTACCCCAATATGAGAATGTATAATACACACACACATGTACGCATGCACACACATACACAGACATCCACATGCACATATATGAATATATGGCAGGGGTTCAAAACATTATG
The DNA here is from genome assembly GCA_964036315.1 of Acanthosepion esculentum. NCBI lineage: Eukaryota > Metazoa > Mollusca > Cephalopoda > Sepiida > Sepiidae > Acanthosepion > Acanthosepion esculentum. The sequence continues at coordinate 101,898,582 of OZ038476.1, read as the reverse complement.
AGGAAAACTATTTCTGCACTATAATTACACTAATGCACAGACATGTATATGTATATGTGTATATGAATAAAGACAAATCTTTGGATTTTTTGAGGTGGTTTCTCAGTATGTCGAGACATTTTGTAATGGGCATATTTCTGTATAGTGATTTGATATCTAAGATAGCCATAGTCATATTTTCCATTGTTACATTTTATATTCTCTGGATTAAGTCACCAGAGTGTTTAATGTCTGTTGGGCTGATGGTGCCTAAGAATGGAGTTAGAATTTTTGCAATAACTTTAGCTAATTTGTGGACTGCACTGTTGATTCTGGACATAATGGGTCTGATGGGTATGTTGGGTTTGAGTGTTTTTGGTAAGCCATCTAGTGTGCGTGTGGTGGGGTGGTATTCTATTAGTCTAGTCCAGAATTTGTTTTCATTTTTTAATAGTTTCTTAATCGTTTTGTTGAATTTTTATGTGTCTATATTTGCTGTTCGTTCATTGAATGATGATTAAAAAATGGCTTTATTTTCCTTTTTCTTTGTATGTCTATGTATTTTTGTACGTGTAAATGTTGATGCCATTTAAGAGAGATTCTAATTTTTCACTGTAGACATTGGTATTCATTATGACTATTCGGCCTCATTTATCAGATGCGGATATGATTATGTTTTTATTACTGGATAAGTTTTTAATGCCAGTTTCTCTTTGGTAATGTACTATCATCAGTATTTATAAGGGTGGTAGTTAAGATATCTTATATAAAACATTTTTCAAATTCTGTATGGTTGAATCTATGGTTTTAGTTAATGTTGTTTATAAGATGAAACAAAATATGATTTCTTTATGTGTATGTGTGAAAAAGATAGGTAAGGGAGAAGGTGAGTAGGAAAGTGTAAGTGTCGCATATCTTGGTGGGAAAGATAGTGAATGAATACAGGAATCACTGTTAAGCTATGGTGTCATGAATCTGTTGCAGTATGTTGCTACTCATTCTCCTTACTGGCTTGTTTGGCCTGATGTCTTTGCTTATATACTCTTCAAAGAGACCACATGGCATTTTTTTCACTGTTGTCAGGAATGCAATCCATTGGTTGAAAAATGTTAAATATTTATTTTCAAAGGATTAACCAGAACAATGCATAGATCATCCAACTCAGAAGTTATCCATAATATTTCATTTCTCATAATCTATGTCATTTTCATGTGATACAGAAACATTTTAAAACACAATATGATATCACAAACATTTAAAACTTAAATCATTCCAAACAGGATTTGAATTTCATTATTTTCATTCTTGATAATCATGGAAGCATGGAACATTAACTTTTCTGTGCCCATTGTTCCAAAATATTGAACATATTTGAAGATATTCTGTGATACTTGATGGTTTGATTTTATTGACAATATACACAGAAATGACTAAAGTACAACATATGCTTACACATCATGTTAAAAGACAATTCATGACTTATTAATTTGTTTTGATTATCATCAAAATTTTGCAACCATTATCCTAACACTTATCGGGTAGGCAGTAATGGCTATTTTTCAAATTATTTTAAAGGCTATTAAGTAGGAATAATTGTAGATATGAATGCTATTATTTGTAGCTATTTTATTGTGTTGTTTATTAACTTTTTACTCATTAGTTACAAGGTAACCAAAATAGTTCTGTCCGTTTTTTGATTAGTCATTGAATGAAGTTGAAATATATACAAAATGCGTGTAGCAATTGTTTTCAAATTCGGACAGCCAGAAGTAGGAACATCAGACATTATAAAAAAATATGCTCACCGGGCCCGGCCATCAGTTATAAGCCGGATAGCTGTGAGAAGGATGGAAGTGTGTAGAGATCTCGTTCGGGGCTGTTTGCTTTACGACTTCAAAGTGGGCTTATCAGCAGCTTCATCAAGTCGCCGCATATGTCAAGCGTTTGGGGATAGTGCTGTGGATGAACGTACTGCAAGGCGTTGGTTATGAAAATTCAAGTCGGGAGATTTGTCTCTCCATGATGAGCCTCGCAGTGGATGACCACAGGTCTTGAATGACGGAGTCCTGAAGGCGCCCATTGAAGAGGACAGTAGTCTAACGCGTGGTGAACTTGCAAGACAGTTCAATGTTTCCGATGAAACAGTTAGACTTCACCTGCACCGCCTAGGTAAGACATACAAATTGAGCAAGTGGGTTCTGCAAACGCTGTTGGAGGTCCACAAGGAACAACGAGTGGCAGCCTGCGTATCGTTGCTTTCTCGCCACCGTACCGCATCCTTATTCAATCGAGTGCTTACCAGTGATGAAAAGTGGGTTCTGTACGAAACTCCCAAGCATTCCAGACATTGGTTGTCTCCTCAGGATGCTGAGATTATGCTTAGATTATGCTTTGTGTCTGGTGGACAGGTCATCAAGTGGTTCATTATGAACTGCTACCAATGGGCCAAATGGTCACTGGAGACCTATACTCGCAGCAATTGAAAAGTGTGCAACAGGCATTGCGCCAGAAGGAGCCAGCACTGGTGAATCGCAAAGGTGTGCTTTTCCTCCATGACAACTCCAGGCCGCATGTCGCGTGAGTGGTCAGGGATACCATACAGCAACTTGGGTGGGAGACTTTGTGCCATCCACCTTATTCACCTGACCTTGCGCCATCCGATTACCACCTCTTCCACTCCCTGGATAATCATCTTCGTGGGAAATCCTTCACCAATGAAGCAGACTTGCGCAAAGCCCTCACGGACTTCTTTGTGTCAAAACCCCGAGTTCTACCATAAGGGTATTGAACAGCTGGAGACACGTTAGCAGAAGGTACTGGATGCCGATGGCAATTACTTCGAAGACTAAATATAAGTTACACATACTGTGAAGCGTTTTCTTTTTTACCTTTAAAAAAAAATTTTTTGGTTACCTTGTATTATTTATTACTTAATTATTTGTTGTTGATTATTAATATTATATTTACTTGTATTTATGTGTGCATTCATAATTAGTTAATTTTGTTTATTATCTACTTAATTTGTTTATTTATTTATTTAGATATTTTGCTGATTTTATTTGTGGGTTATCTTATTTGTTTGATTTCATGTTGTGGTTTTCCTATGTGCTGGTTGAGGATATGTTTTTTAATGGAGCTATTGTTAGATAAGTGGCATGTTAATCAGCGTGACAATGTTGTAGCACTGAAACCAATATGTGCATTTGAATTGCTATTAGAGAAGCATTCTCCAATCAGGAATTTATTTCCATTGGTGATTATCATGTTAGAGATTTTTAGTTTTTGTAATAAATGATAAGTTCTTAATCACCATGGAGAACCTTTTCTGCTGGTTTAGTTTAGTTTGTTTTGTTTTATGGCCTATCAACCTCAAATTATGCCAACAAGATTTTGACAATAGATTCATATGAATAGAATATATATTCTTTGTAAGGAAACAGTTTGTAGATCCAGTTTCATTGATATACTTTTCTAAAGAGGGTTGTTGTTGAGAGTTTATTTTCATTGATGTATTCTTTACACAGTTTGTAGAGAAATTGATTTTGACATTCTCATTTGGTTTATAATTTTTGGTAGAGTCCTACTGTTTTGAAAAATGATATTATATCATCCACTTTTACTTTCTCAAACAGCTCATACATATTCTTTATATTTTAAGTTTTTGTCTTGAGATAGCAAAATCTGAGCACTCAGTTAATATATGTTTAGTAGTATATGCTGTTTTACATACTTGGCATACTGGTTGATCTTTGTTTAGCAAGTACAAGTGGGTTATTTTGGTATAACCAATGCATACATGGGCCAATACCACTTCTTCCTTATGAGATTTTCTGGGAGCTGACTTCCATTCTCCTAGTTTTGGCTGAATTGCAAAGAATTTATTGTGTGGGTTATTCTTTGCAATATGTTGGATTTAAGGAGTTTATCATTAAATCGATTCAAATCGAATGACTCCTTAAAATTCCCTCTGTCCTTTTTTTACAAATATCTTTGTGGCAATTGTTCTGATAAGCTTTCCTCCTTGGTGTCCCAACTGTATGAATTTAAGTGTGCTACTAGATTGACAACTAGGTCTCATTCTTTTACTGTTGTACTTGCTAGATGCAACCATATGTACTATTCTAATACTTTCTTTTCTCACATTTCATGCCTGTGGAATTTTCCTGCTTCCATGCCTTATACAATCTTCAAAAATTTAAATGCAATACCTATTGCCATCTTCTGTCTTCCTGAATTTTGTTTTTTTCATTGTCCTTTTTCCTTACTTCTCCTCGGTAAATTCTTCCCATTCTCTTTCCTCTCTCAATAACACCTTGAGTCCTAGTAGCATTAGTGTTTTATTTGGGGTGAAATGAGTAAAAAAAGGTTAATTTGTTTTTTCTTATCATTTGTTGATATATATCAATGTATTAAATTTATTATACTTTTTTTCTTCTAATTTGTGGTTACTGTGTAGTCAATTCCTGTAGAATAAGTTAATAGCATAATTTATGTTATTTTTTATTTAAATTAATATTTCCTTTTATTTTATATATAAAGTGCTTGGACATACAGAACATTTGGACAATTTTTACATAAGTTATGTCCAGAAAATAAATAATTAAAAATAATCTATATATTCAGTCAAAAGTAAAAGTAAAACCATCCTTGATAATGGCTAAAAGAATAGCCAAAATGCTTTGGACAATTTCTACATAAGTTATGTACAGCAAAGAAAAAAAAGAAAAAAATTAAAATATATACAGTGTAACCCAGATATAAGAGAGTTGTCGGGGCAGGAGAAGAAGTATCTTATATCCGGGTTTCTCTTATATCCGGGTTTGGTCTATTTTGTGTTAGGTAAGTATGGCTCTAATTTGGGACCAGAGAAAATATCTCTTATATCCGAGTTTCTCTTATATCCGGGTCTCTTATATCCGGGTTACACTGTGTGTGTATATATATATATATATATATATATATATATATATATATACAGATTTAAAAAATTTTCATATGGACTTAGACATAAAGAAAGGGACTTGAATAATTTGCTTCATAAATTTCTTTATGGACCAAATCTTTGAAAACTCATTAAATGATTATTGTGTGTTGTCATGTATTATGAATATTTGCACATTTAAGTTAAATTGAATCATATTTTTACAACAATAAATAAACACATGAAATAAATGTATTTTGTTTAAAACAAGTGCTACATAATTTATTACCTAAAATTCCCTTTGGTTTCAACTCATACAAAACTGGAATGTAAGAAGTGAAATATAAAGAACCTGAATGATAATACAAAGTAGTCTATACTCTTGATGAATAACAACATATTTTATTGCCTGAGCAAACTAAATGATAAGAATACAAAAGGGGTGAATGAAGGCATGTATTTAAAGATATCCTTTATCATATATACATGTATGCAAAGTTCCAGTAAAAGATTATTGGGGACTTAGATTTGAGAAAAGTTTTTTGTTGGTTTGGTAGAATTATTACATGTTATTTGGAGAAATGCCATAAAGTAGAAAACCTTTTTAATGACAATGCATTTCACCATAAAAAGCTTTTATGCTTTGACTAATTTCCCCACTTTTGTTCATATTCTATATCCTACTAACACACATATAACTGTGTGTTGTCAAGTAAGTTTAGGGTGTTGTATGCAGTGTATTTTCTGTATTGTGTTCAATGTAATCTGAGGCTTGTTGGTGACCAAAAGTCTCTCCTACAGATGGAAATTTGCATCCTGTAGCTGAAAGAGAAAAATAGAGAATGAAAATTTTGCGTCCTTTTCTTTTAAACATGTGTTTATTTCCAATATGATTGACAACTCTTGAGTTACATAATAAACCCTCATTCATTCACTTACTCACTCACTCCCTTAAGTCCTGTAGACACCACTGAGAAATATGGGCCAATATAATAGGCCCAGTAGTTTCTATACGAAGTATGTTTTTATGGGATAGAGTTGCTAGGCTTATACTCAACCAGTTTTGAATTCTGAGTTGTCCTTCTCCTTGACTAGTTGCTAACCAAGGCTAAAGAGCCTAGTCTGCTCTACTATTTACCCCATAGTTAGTTGGGGGTGGCAAAGAGATGGATTTATACTTTTTCCAAGGGCATTCATGAGAAAGTCAATGTAATAAAATAAACTTGACTGGTATTCAACTGTGGATATCCAATTTCTTCTTCTGAGTTGCTATTACACATATCTATTAATAAATTCTCACACTACCAAATAACTTATTATAAATATTTCTAATAAAAGTCGATCTTTTAAGCTGAAATTCATATAGTATATTTATTATATATATATAGCATGTCCTGAAACTTTTACGTATATCAGTTAATACTAATTTTATTGTGAAAACATTGACTTGCATAATAAAATCTGACATAGTGTTATTTATGTGCGTTTTCAAACTGCATGGTGCTTATAGATATATGTACATGAACACATATACACACATAGTTAAATATAAAGATATAACGTAAAGAAAATAAATAATTCAATGTTCTAAAGATGGATAAAGTCGATAAAAAGTATACTAAGAGAAATTCTGCTATCAATAACCAATCTTTTATTATACAGTCTGTTTGAAGTAAATTCAGTGGATGTGTCAGTTTGAGTCTAATTCGTGGTGGCAATGATTACCGTCATCATAGTCCAGTTTGGAATCTATTTTCTATGTACGATTTTTTGCATCAGCTTTTCAAAATATTTTATTTTAGTTCAGAGTTAACTTTTTCACAGCATCATGAATTCAACTTGCCAAAAGCCAACGACTTTTGACATTCATGGCTATTCAACAATAGCTTGTGAGATATGCAAACTAATGGAAAGTAAATCATTAACATTGGTTATGTCTTGGTAAGGAATCAAATTCTGACCTTTCACATGACAATCCAAGATATTTCTTGAAATTTCATCATCATCATCATGAGTCACATGACTGGGTGTGACCACTGGATCACTGTGCATTTGAGCACTTGACCAGTTCCCTCCACATATCTGAGTTGAAATCTGGGGAGGTATTCATTCATGCATAGCACATTTTGGGCATTTAAACATGGTGGAGCAATGTTTTGGAACAACAATTAGCAAACAACACTCATAAATGATTAATAAATTTGTCAGTCTAAACTACACTGGGTCTCCTCCAACTTGAAGGCTAACCTTGATAAAAAAAACACACATCAATTGATTCCATCAGGAGAACCCTACATCCTGTCCATTGATTTCAGTCTAAGAAGTCCTCCGCCCTGTGATGCTATGTCATCACTGCACTAGCTGCATACATAGCTATGAAGCCCTGTCTACCCCACTGTGTGAGATGGCCATTGACCCTACAGGCCTTTTTTAATCCTGTCTGTAGCCATCCTTCTCACTAGAAAAGCCTGGTGGGGAATCAGTTTAGTTGTCGATGACCCAACCATGTGGCAAATAGTATTGGGTTACATAGTACCAGTACAATTTGACATAACAAATAGTTGAATAATACATTTTAGATGCATCAAGGGTGGTGCACTGGCTTCATTGCTGATTTCAGGTTTTGCATCATATCAGCTCCAACAACAACCCTGACCTGATTCAAAACAAGTCAGGCCGCCTCCTTGAAAGCGCCATGCTACGCACCGTGACGATACAAAAAGATCACATTCTGAGCAAGGTCGGACTTTGACCGTTCTTATTGACTTATGTCAGTCTACGTCAGCCAATGAGAAGAAGGCTTTTCATGCGCCCTCCTATATAGTATTGTCTTTTTACTTCATCTGGTTTAGCTTCGATCTAATACTTCCGTAATCCATAACGAGGTAAGCTGGTCTCTTTCTTGCATAGTTTAATCCAATCTTTTACATTTTAAATACCAATCCCATAGCAATACTAACTCTTTAACTAAACCTACACACGTACCCAACTCAAATCTATCCTATACTAGCATTTTCTAAAAAAATTTGCTATTCTTACTATCAGGTAAATCTTTAAGTCTACATTTACCTTATACTCTTATTCAAACAAAACCACATACAAAAAACCCACATGCATGTACGTCCATGCATCTATCTGTTAATTTATGCACACACACATGTAATGACACACATACATAAATTCTATCCCCCATTTACTTTAATTTTCAAAACCAGTCATTACAAAATTAACTCATACTCATTTATTTAGATTTCCTTCCCAGTTTTTTCATCTATCGACTAGAATAATTCAATGGCCTGATAAAAAATAAATAAATAATTATAGTAACTACTTGATTAAGTAACCTGTACACATATTTACTATCTATTGCATATTACTCAAAATAAATCTAACCCAGCAAAGATATTTGCTTGCATAATAATGGGTTATTGTTTGTTTATAATTATCACTTATATTTATAATATTTTTATTATTATCAGCTGGCTGATCGATTGTTTGTCTGTATGGCATATCAACATTTTATGGGCCATCTAATGCTGGAAGTGCTTTTGTGTCAAAAGTTAAAAGAGTAAAATGAATAAATAGATAAAAATATTTGATTTTGTAAGAGAGTTAAAAAATTTTGTTATTTAGTTTATTATGTAGATTGTATGTTTTGAAACTTCGATTATAACAATTTTTATAAATCAGATATTTCATCGATGTTATTATTATTATACTTAGTGCCTGATGCAGAACAACGAATAACACGATCCCCATCATTAGACAATTAAAACAAATTCAACTTGAACAATAAATTATCTAATTAAGCTAGTGTACATCTTAGCTTTTGGAAGGTATCTTTTGCAACACAACTTTCTGTTGTAAATTTTGAATTTATTTTTCTTGTTTCCATACAGGTGTTATTACTGATGGCTCAAGATAAGGGATGTATCTCCCAATATTATCTCATTATCAGCCATTTTGTCCATCCTCAGGGAGTAAAATTTGTTTTTAGCAATGGTAGGGATTTGATTTCTATCGTGTTTTATCTTCATAGATTTACCTTTATATTTTGAAGTTGATTGAAATTTTTTAATAATGTCAAAATAAGACCTACCTACCCCTATTGAAAACAACTTTACTCCCTGAAGATGACTAAAGTGGCTGAGAATACTTGGAGAAATTATGCCAGAAAATAAATGTACATTCCTGAATCACCAGTAAAAAACAGTCGTAAAAAAACAAGAAAAATTCAATGAAAAGAAGTTCTCAAAAGAAATGTTTCTTTGGTTTTCAAAGTATATGTGTGTGTGTGAGCGTGTGTGCAAACATGTGTGTGTGGGGGGGTATGTATGTGTGTGTGCAGAAATATATGTATATATATATCTGTGTGCGTGTGTATATATGTGTGTGCATAGGTACATATGTGTGTGTATATGTATATATATATATATATATATATATATATATATATATATATATATATATATATATATATATATATATATCTACATATGCATATATATATATATATATATATATATATATATATATATATATATGTTGGAATACATTTTCTGTATGATGTGTTTTGTCCTTTAGGACTTCATCAGACTAAAGTGATGTTTATTTTGATATGACTACGCATGCAGACAAAGGAGAGGGCACAGTAAAATTTTAAATTAAATTTTTTTTTTCTTAAGTATGTGTCTAGTGGGTTTATAGTCTAGTCAGTTTCATTTAGTTCCTTTTTCATAGATTCTCTTATTTTTATCAGTTTTGTTATTAAGTGTCCAACTTTGTATTTTCCACTGCTTCATTGTGTTGATATATAAAAATTTATATCTTTTTCTCATATATATATATATATATATATATATATATATGTATATATATATATATATATATATGTATATATATATATATATATATATATATATATATATAAAAGTGAACATAGAAGTCAACACTTACAGGCGACAATCTGTTTCATGCAAGATGCAATCATCAGGCCATGAGTGCTGTTATTTTTCTTGGCTATTTATATATACGAGTCAGTGGTGCATTGTGGGTAGTCTATTTTGGTGGTTATTTTACCAGAAGTCGTTTATTTTTTATTTATTTATTTGGGTTAAATTATTTTGCTCGTTTTTATTTATTTTTATTTTTTATTTTTATTTCTTATCTTATATATTTATTTATTTTTTTATTTCTATTTTGATTGGTGTTTTTATTAACGTAGTAAAAATTTGTTTATATAACTTATTTAATAGTTTTGTTTTTGTTTGGGAAGATAAAGCTATTTGTTCAATTTTGGGGTTAGTTGTTGTAGTTTGTTCTAAATATTATTTTGGCGGGAACAGTTTTTAATTTGTTTATTACTTCATGTATTTATTTGGATTGATTATCTTTATTTGTTTTTTCTAACGGCTAGTTTATCGGTATCGGTTGTTAGTTTATTTATATATTTGGATGTATTGAGATCAATTTATTTTACTTATTATTTATTTGTTACACTGTATATTTTCTCTTTTTGGTTTTTGATTTTTAAGTAACGTAGTATATTATTTTTTATTTTTATTTTTATTCATTTTTTTTTCATTATATAAGAGTTATAGCTATATTTTTTTCGTCCGATTTTTGGTTTGATTTTTATAGTTTAACTAATATTTTGGTCATAATAGTTTGCTAATTTGTTTATTATTTACTTTATTTATTGATTTTGTTTCTTATTTTTTATTCTATTTCATCTATTCTAACAGGTGTGATTTGGTAATTTGTTTGTATTAATTTATTTTGCTTATTTTATTGTAATTTGTTTATTTATGTATTTATTTATTTTTCCGTTTTCGATTTTTAAGTAACGTAGTAAAAATTTGTTTTCAAGTCTGCATTTTGAGATTAGTTCGGATCTTATTTTCCAAGATATTTTAGGTATGGTGTTCGTTTTGTTTTTAATTTCGCAGTTATACTTAGAAAGTATTGTGCTGTTCGCATATTTACTATTTGTGAAAGATGTTTAGTGTACATAATTTCTTTGTTTCCAGGGTCCTTCAGTTACTCCTATGTATACTTTTTCTTCATTATCTGGTGATTTTATCATGGCTTCGTATATTACATTGTTTTGTAAACAATTACTGTTTAAGGGACATTCGTTCTTTATTCTGCAGTTGCACATGGGTTTAATTTGTTCGTGTGGTTTGTTGATAATTTTCCTGTTGTGCTTTTTTATTATTTGTGCCATGTTCTCAGTACAACTGTAGCTGATTTTTACTGTGTTTTTGTTGAATATTTTGTGTAGAGTGCTTGTGTAAAAGTGTTTGTGTAAAAGTTTGAAGAATATTTTTCCTACGTTTGTTTTTACGTTTTTGCTGTACGGTGGGTTGAACCATGTGATATTTCTTTTCCTGTTGGCCTTAAATAACAGCACTCATGGCCTGACGATTGCATCTAGCATGAAACAGACTGTCGCCTCTACGTGTTGACTTCTATGTTCACTTTTATATTTACACATCTATATCTGATATTGAGCACTTTATCCCATAAAATAAATAAATACCACATCTTAAGACTATATTTCTTCATATATATATATATATATATATATATATATATATATATATATATATATATATATAAATATACGTCTTACCAGTTTATAATTGGAAGGGATAATTCTGAGGAGGATATCAATCCAGGGAGAGCTCAATGTAGACAACAGAGCATTATAATGAAAATAAGAAGACAGAGACTTTAATTATCCATTTCAATTATAATTTTATTTTATAAGATGTTGAACTCTTTGGATCAAAATCTCCTCTGGATTTTACGGAGGAGATTTCAAAATGAAGAGCTGAATATCTCAGTGTTCATGAAATAAATTTATAATCGAAACGTGTGTGTGTTCGTGGTTTGTGTGTGTGTATATATATATATATATATATATATATATATATATATATATATCAAATGTGTGGTGCAGTTCAATTTATATTACAAAAATTACAATTCATACAAAAAGTAGATTAGTAAAGTTAATGATATAAATGTCTTTTTTTAATCTGCAAGTACTTTCAACTGTACATTCAGTCATCCTCAGGCATGGAATGTATTTAGTTTTTAATAAAATCCAGGTGACATCAGAGACTAAAAAATTATTAGTAATAAACTGAATGTACAGTTGAAAGTACTTTCAGATTAAAAATGACCTTATATAGGTTGTAGTTATTATAAACAAGGATCATAACATTCATTGAGTGGTTTGTAGGTTAATGTAACTTTAAAAGTTTGTTTGCAAAAGGTTTTCACCATTTTATATCATTAACTTTACTAATCTACTTTTTGTATGAATGATTCATTGTAATATACATATATATATATATATATATATATATATATATATAATGTATATATATATTGTATTAGTAAAATATAAAATTTGTCACATAATTGATTGATGTAATATTCAGCACTTCATCGTTGCACCCACTCATCAAGAGGTTTCAATAATTGACTGTCGATTTTCTCATTTTTGTTAAAATAATTTATGTGCTATATACATATATATATATACTATTTATAGGAACACAAACACACTCTTAACTAAAATGAATATAATAGGTTTAGTGTTTGAATAAAAAGAATATAAAAATTCTATTTGGTCAACCATCTTTGATACTTTTTTCACATTTACATATTTACAGAAGTATCCACAACATTTATTTTACAAATTTTACTTACAAGGATTGTGTCTGTATTGATATTAGCAAGCATTTTTCTACTCACATTATGGTTAAATTAGGACATCTTTTATTTAAAAAGAAAAGATGAATGATTCTACGACCAACAAGGCTGTAAAAACCTCATTCCAGAATACACTCCAAAAAAAGGGGATTGAGAAGAAAAATATAAAGGAAAATGAAAAGAACAATATGTGAACAGTCTGAAAAGAAAATTGAAGAAAACTAAAATTAAATAGACCAAACTGAAAAAGAAAACTGAAACGAAAAAATTCAAATAAAATGAGCCAAAAGAAAAGTTTTAAAATGGAGACAAACAAATAGCAAAAGACCAGGTTATAGCAAAGGATGCTCAGGAAAAAAATGGAGATTGCTCTTCTGAAAATACTTGGAATTCCCCACTACATGTCTAATCGATCTAATGGAGTTTGTGCAGCAGGTCAAGTAGTGCATTCATCTATTCAAGGAGGATGAGTTGCTGGTTGATTTGTCTGAATTGAAGGCCATTAAAAAGAAAAAGTGCATCTTCATGGTTGACAGGAAAGCCAACAAGATCGTCAAGTCCATAAAAGACTATGCGAGTAAATCACTGTCAAGTTTGGGAGTAAAGTTTAAACATACCGCAAAAAAGATAACTTTTTCCCATGTCAGACATACCCACAAGTGAAGACTGATTGTCCCTCAGACCTGTAATGAAAAGAAAGTATATTCTGTGTATAATATTATTGCCAACATTGGACCAAGGTTGCAGCATTTCTTTTTAGGTCCCAAGTTATATGTTGGGTATTCAAGTGGCTGTGTACTTTACACAATTTTCTTGCTTGCATGCAATGGGGAGGAATGGAGATTTTGGCTTTCTGATTGGCAGGAAAGCTTTTAACTCAATTCCTGTTTGGATATTGAATGGCAGACCTTGCACCAACTGATTATTATCTTTCTCGGTTGCTGCAAAAATACTTTAATGGGAGGTGGGGAAACTATCTCTAATGAAAACTGCAGTGAAGTGTTCATCAAAAACCTTTCCTCATACAATGTCATTGCTTGGTAAGAGACATAATCTGATTTCCTCTATGTTTGTTTTCTTGGTGAAGGACTAAAAGTCCAACTTGTCTCATCATTTTCTCTTCTTACATTGAACTAGTCCCTCAAAATATCAGGTTGCAACAAAAGTTTGTAGGGCTTTTATTAGATGACCTTTGAATACATGGTTCATAAATTAAATTTATGATATACATGTGCTGAATGATATACAATCATGGTTTCAATGCATCTTTCCATACAATTTGTATGTGGATTGCAAATTTTAAATACTCTTTTATTTCTTGGAAAGAAAAACTGCAAAAAAAAATATGTACCATTTATGGGGATGGGGCCATAGCTGAGAGTACTGCTTGTAAGTTGTTTGCTAGGTTCAAAAGTGTAAAGTTTGATCTGGAAGACTGAGAATGTTTCAGATCACCCACATTGATTGATGATGACTAAATCGAAATACTAATTAAAAATAATGCAGGTCACATGGCAAGAGACATTGCAGAGATCCTCCACATATATTACATGAACATTATAAGGCATTTGAAAAACTTGGATGCAAGAATAGCTGCAATATTTAGGTACCACAAGGTTTAATACAGAAAATTTAATGGACTGCATGACCACTTGCATTTCTCTGCAACAAATTGACACAATTTTTAAAATAATGAACACAGGCGATGAAAAATGGATCAGCAATTGGTGAAAAGCATCTGGAATTGGTCGTTCAGAAAGATTTTGTCTTCCATCAGGACGACACCAGATTGCACTTCTCTTTGCAGATCCAGCAGTAATTGGTAGAGCTTTGCTGAGGGATCCTGCTACATCCACCAAACTCACCTGACATTGCATGTTTGGATTGACACTTATTTCAGTCCCTCAAAATTCTCTTAACAAGAAGAACTTCAATTTTATAAAAGCCTATTCGACCACTTAGACAAGTTCATTACCCAGAATGATGCCATATTCTAGGAGGAAGGAAATCATGAAACTGCCTCAAAGTTGACAAAATAACACATTATTTACACTATTTATATTCGGACTATTGTCCTCATTTTTGTTGTTGTTATCACAACATTTCGGCCATTGTGTCCTCTGGTCTTCATCAAGTGTATATCAATCTGGGTAACCTACATGGAATTCTGAACGAAACCTTTTCTTTTATTTCTGTGGGTAGACTGTTCTCATTCCACTGCTCATTTCCAGTGATATCGTCTAGGGCTGAAACATTGTGATAGCAACAACAAAGATGAGGACAATAGTTTGAATATAAATAGTGTAAATAATGATGAGTCCTGATCCTAGAAAGTCAAACAAAAAAATGATACATATATAGTTGAATAGACCTATATACAAATATGTAAATATTGTCTTTGAAATTCATTTAAAAACACTGCACTTTTCTTCTGTCCCAATAAATCCATTCCTGCTAAAATAGGAGAGTCATGGGAAAATAAAAAATATTAACAACAGCCCAAAAATTAAAACACTAGCATTTGCAAGAATCATATAGTATAGATTACAACTAATATTTTTTTCCAAATCTTACCAATATGACTATTAAGTACTAAATTGGGCATATAATGTTACCTGACCATCACAAGAAATCTTTTTGTACCATATCATTTCTCAATTACTTTTGATTTGATATATAGAAGTATATGATTTTCACTGGGTTCCCCCACTTTAATGAACTTATGCAGTACTAAGTTAAGCTATTTTTATATGAATTGTATCTTGTTTTAAGATAGTTATAAGGTGTAGTAGTTAGATTTTTCAAATACCAGTTATAAAATTATAGCATATTATATATATTTCTCTATTCATATGTGTGTGTGTGTGTGTGTGTGTGTGTGTGTGTGTGTGAGAGAGAGAAAGAGAGAGAGAGAGATTTCCTTTTTATTATTATTAAATTTCACCTGATCCTCAAGAGTTACTCAAGGTAGAGGTTACAGTCAAAATGATAATACTGAATGAGGTATGTGCTATGAATGGAAGAGAAGGTGGTAAGAAATGATGAGGATATGAAAGAAAGATGGTGACTGATTCTTAATTTGAGAGGTCAAGATTGAAATATTCAAGGGAACGCCCATGTGTGAGTCTGTATCGCAAAGTGGCAGTTCTTGAGAAATATCTGTCTGAATAGAACAATTTACTTCTTATATTTAGAACATGGGGGAATGACAGTGATTGATCCTTAACTTGAGCAGTTATGGTTGAAGTGTTGAATGGAGCATCCATGTTCTTGGGAAAAAGCTGTCTGAGTAGAAGTTTCTTTTTACATTTGGAACATGGAAGGGATTTGACTTTGTGAACTGTGTCCTGCCTGCAAAGATCTGAACTGGTGGAACTAAAGAATGATGTTCATCAGAATAATTCTCTTGAAATCAGTGATAGAATTGAAATAGATTTGCAATATTGCATCTGTATGAAGAGGCTGCAGCTTGGAAAAAAAATCATCACCTACATTAAGATGCAAACAATTTTGAACTCAAGTCTGTAGAATGAGTATTAACAGCTCCACCACTGATATTCTCCATTTTTGGTCTAATCTGACTCTTATAAATATAGAGCATAGCAGAAAGAATAAGATACTTCCTGGAGTGATAGAATGAGCCAATGATTTTTCCGTTTTTATTTTTTTTGCAATGTATTGAATATACAAGTCCTACTTGAAGTCTGGAGAGAATGTTAGGCTTTTGTAGAGATTTACATATGGACAGTTTGGATGTCATAGACTCCCAAGAATTGTCTTATTTAAACCGAGACATGCCAGATTTCTTTATATGCATGTATTTGAATGAAGAAAAAAAATGTCTGTCACTTTATTTTTAAGTAACTTCGGATAACTGCTTTTGATAATGTGCAGAAATAGTCACCAATTTCTTTAGTATACTCTAAGTATACTTTTGATTCACACACTTGATAGAAATAGAAACATTTTCCAAGTAGACAATTAGTTCATTAAAGAACTGAACTTGTTGCATTCATCTGCTAAGTTTAATTCAAATGGTACAGGAAATATGTGTTTACATGAAGATGGCTATTTTCTTTTTTATTCATCTTCATATATTTTGTAACCAAAGTTTCTATCAATGCATTCAATTAATCAAGAATGCTGAAACTGGGACAGAGATCGTTTCCGTCTCTCTGTTTGCCACTGTGTTCTTTGTATGAAATCATTTTGAATTCTTAGACTTCAGTTATATAGGAATTTATATTTCTGTTTAACTAATCTGAGTAGACTTTATGTGCTGTCATTTATGTAATTTAACAACAATAAATATCACATTTCATTGTCAAAATAATGAGTAACGAAAATCTAAACACAGACATTTACAAGAGAATAAATTCTTTGACCTGAGATAATTGTTAGGTTGTTGCCTTAATTCTGAATTTTATAGATACAAGTTTGAGTTCTATTGTCCAGTCTCCATAAATCTAGTGTCAAGCCTGATTAGACATGTGGACGGTTTATAGGAAACTTGAGGATAGTATTAGATTAAACAATAAAAGTGAAACAAATTACTTCTGGTCCACTTGTAATATACTGACCATGTCTTCAAGCCATATTCTCTTGATGTCTGTTTAAACTGACACCTTTTTTTATACACTATGATAATTTTTTTTAATCTCAAATGAAACATTGGAATTTTTCTAAGATATTTCAGTGAAATTTTCACTTTCTAAAATTATAGTTTTTAATTATATAAGACAAGATATAATGGAGAAAATGTCATCAGATTAAGCAGGAGGCTGTGTCAAGCAGTGTAGATTACTAGGAACATACGGTAAATGTGAAGAAATTTTTTTGATCATATTTGGTCAGATTCAAAGAAAGTCAGACTGCAGAATGTAGAAGACTGTGTCATGGATTGAGAGTAGTATTTATTCAAAAATGTAACTTGACTACAAAAGTTCATCAGAATTTGTGTTCAAAAAGACACATTAGTTTAACTGTGTATGTATGTATGTATAGCTGGCCACTCATATTCAAGAATACAAATCTACTCGGGCGGCTAGCCAATCCCTATTGCAGATGCTTGCTCAGGTAAATTTGTGTTTATTTAACACCCACACAGCCTACCTGTGGTTTACACTGCAACTATACTGAGCAGACCTTAGTTACAGTTTCTGGGAAAGAGCGTATTATCTAGCATGAACATCAATTTGAGCAAGGTCTGCACGCTCAAGCCCTCGGCCATGATGATTTGTGACTTCATGTTAGCACAGCTATCAACGGCACTCAAAGGTTCTGTCGACCCAATTTCACTCACAAGGCATGGGTCAACCCATGGTATAGTTTTCAGGCACTTTCCAAAGGTGCTGCATGCTGGGATCAACCCCTCCAGTCCAATAACACCAGGAAGTCTCCTTCCTGATAAATCGACCATGGTGAGATTTGAGCCTGGGTCTCATGGTCAGAATGCAAATGTTCTAACCACTCGGCCACATGCCCATAACTATTTAACTGTGTACAAATGAAAGAAAAGCACATAATCCAGTCATGTTACTTAAATATCCATCAGGATTATGTTGTGTTTACTATGAATGCTGGTAAAAAGTGACTAGCAGCAAATGATGGAATGTTAAAATATTACCACATTTCTGGATGATTGGAGATGGCTAGAGAAAATGGATTCCTTGTAAAATACTGTAAAATAAACTTCATCTTTTTGCTCAACCACAGGTCCTTTCTCCAACCAGGATTTAAAATATAACAAGATATATTGTGAATATTCAACCTAAAAGTATGTTAAAGTAAATTAGTCAGATATGGTAAATTAAGTTAATGTGAATAAAACTACTTGTAATTTCATAGTCACAGTCATGAATCCTATAACCCAATAGGGTTGTAGGTGCACTACATGTACTGCATCCATAACAGCAGTGGGTGTGTCTAGGGCAAAATAGCCTGTCAGAGCCCATTTCTCTTCAGGCCTGTTTTGAATTCAGAATTCTCATTCGCCTAGACTGTTTACCAACCCAGGCTAGAGAACTCAGTCTGTTCTGCTGTTTAGCTCGTGGGAGAAGAGACAGATTCATACCTTTCTCGATGGCACAACAGACCAGCCTAGAATTTGAACTTGGCTTACCAATTCCTTGTTCTCTGTCAATATCAATTCCACTAGTTGCATATACAAAAAATTCAATCACAAATTCTCTAATCTATCAGGGTCATTCGCTATACCACATGTACTGCAACCATAGTAATTGTAGGTGTGTACAGAGTAAGATAGTCTAGCATGACCTATTCCTCTTCAGGATGGTTTTGAATTTGATATCTGTTACATTCTCCACTCTACACCCTACTGTACTGTATTAAAAGAAAACAAAACTATAGAATGCCTGACTACAGTTCTTGTATTTGTATTAGAATATCAAAGGAAGAGGTATATTTTGATTGTTGTATCCTTGAAGAAGGTTACAAATAGACAAAGGTGGAACACAAGTGAAAGGAACAGCAACAGGGGCATAGATTAAAGAAAGAGAGGTTTATTGTAAAAGAGAATACACTACTTAAAGACAGGGAATCAGTTAGCAGACTAGTAATTCCCAAAGCAAGGATACTTACCAACTGCCCCATGTGGTCAGATGTGGCACAAGACCCAATTTAATGTGGAGTATCCAAGCCCATAGGCTAGGCCAAAAATTCCCCATAGACTCCATATAAAACGGGGTCGGATAGCTGTATCCTGAAATGAGAATCTGTCCTTCGACATAGCCTTGTCTGTCTCCAACTCTAGACTAATTCTCAAAGCAAGTCTGCCAGGTATATCCTGTGTTTACTATATATATCTACTGATATAGCCAGTTCACATATGCGATAGGGAGTGTGGAACATTCCATTACAACATTGATTAAGTTATTGGTCAAACTGATTATGCATTTGTGATCAATGTGAGTTCCTTCCAATCTACTTTCATTAATTGTCCAGTATTTATAAACATTCATATGTATTTATCCTTATGTATAACTATGACTCTCCAGGCTTACAAAAGTACTAAATAGATTTATCCAGATATAGACCAGAGAGAACAGGAGGCAGTTCAGGAGCACAGTTCTTAAGGACTATTGCAGGGATGCCACCAAGTCCACATGCTTCATGAGGATCCAGTTTTGAGATGATAGCAAAGTTATATGCATATCACACAACAGGAGCTCAATTCTAAGTGAACTGTCAGAAAAAATACTCCAGATGAGTCAAGAATAGAATTTGAAGAGAATTTATGAACAAAACATTCTTCTTTATCAGCAGATGTTGACACCTTAAACTGAGCAAAGAGAGGAGTGATAGAAAACTTTTATTTTTATTTAAAACTCTATTACAGAGCTGCTAGTAGTCATGAAAACCAAATTTGTTAGTAGCTATACAGTACCTCATTTTATCAGCAAAGAATTAGCCTCTTTGAGAACATACTGACAATCATTGCATGCAGACAAAAATAGGCATCTGTTGTGATTGAAACTGTCATGCCGGTACACCCAGAAAAAGTGATTCCTGTGGGCTATAGCAGCTGAGCATGTTTATATGTAATGTGGTAATCCCACAATTCTCAGACTAGAAGTTATCCTCAAACACCCTTTTCCCCATTTACATGGGTAGAGTGAAAAAATGTAGCTCTTTCTCACTTTATAGTAGAAATCAAATTCCAGCTGTGGCTGATGCATTCACTTTCACCTAAATAATCATGGAAAGGTATGAATCTATTTGTTCTGCTGCGAGATAGGGGTTAATAGCAAGATACATTGGGCTCTCTAGCCTTGGTTGTAAATCAGAAGGATAACTGAATACAAAACTCAATTGAGCATGAGGCTAGCAATTTCACCCTGTAAAAAGCTGTGGCCTTATACTCCTTTTGAAATCAAAGAAACAACACCTATCATGAGGAGATTGTTGACCTATACATCTTTTGAAATCACAGAAGCAATGTGTATCATTGAAAAGCTGTGGCCCTATACTCCTTTTGGAATAACAGCAGCAACACCTATCATGAAGATGCAGTAACACTATACTGCTTTTGAAAGCACAGCTGTAACACATATTGTGGTAAAACTGCAGCCCAATATTCTGAAATCACTGCATCAATACATATTGTGGAGAGGAAGTTAGTACTATGCTCTACACGGGGTCAATGGCCATTAATTCTTTCCTTATTGGATGTTATGAAAAAATGAATTTCATAAAATTAAAAAAATGTCATGTTTTTTTCATGTTAGAATGTTTAATGAATGAAACTATTTTTATAAGAAATAATATCCACATCAATAATATTGCTTTGTAATTTTTCATTCTTTTAATTCACGCAATATAAATATTGCATATAAAAATGTATTTTTGGCTGTATCTGTTAAATATAATAACATGTCTTAAGCCTATATCTGTTTAATATACATTTTTGATATCAACAACTCTCGCTTACAGAAGCTTATATATGCAAATGTTTGTTTTTTGTTGCTCAAATCATATAATAGTATAAACTTTCCAAGTCCACTGAACCTCACAATGACACAAATTGATCAGTCAAAAATATCCCCATGGACATGCTAGTTTTTATTTCCTGTATTTGAGATTCTGAAAGAGTTACGCATTCAATGCATAAATTAGTTAGCCTCAGTGATCAAGTATGACTCAACATGACCAAAGTGACCTATCCATAACCTTGCCAAATGTAAGGATTCTCTTGACAGAAAATTCCACTACCATGATCAAAAGGCAGTTTGATTTTAAATCGGCATTTGTTACAACACCTCTAATGGCAGTCACCCAGCAGTATGTTTGATCTGAACCAGCAGCACTGAGCCATCTTTAACAGCCATGATGAAAGCCAGGGGAGATAATTCACAACAATGTAAGAGTCATATGGCATTAAAATTCTGCTTTTATACTTTTTTATATATATTTTTGGTTGGTCATCAAAAACACTCTATTTATTGAGAGTTTTTTGTCATCCTTCTGCTCCATGTAAGCAAATTTTCCAGTCAGTCCTAATTGTCAAGATTTATATGGAACCAATGTTACATCATAACGATAATGTGCAATGTTATGAATCAATATGGATAATTTTACATCCACATTAAAACAATTTTAGAGCTAGAAAATTTAATATATTAACTTAGAAACATAAATTTCAAGAAGGCAGAATGCATGGTTGCTCGCAAAATTACAAAATGGAAATACCAAAATAAAACAAGTACAACAATTTAAATATCTGGGAAATGTTTTAATAGATGACAGAGAGTGTGACACTGAAATCCAAAGGCACATTGGGATAGCAAAAGATGCCTTCCAAAGATTAAGCAAAGTATTAAGAAACAGAAACAATTACTGTACTGTTATGTAATATCAGTCCTCTGACATGGAGGTGAATACTGGACAATCTTTTCATAGATGAAGAAGAGACTTGAAGCAACAGAAATGTGGTTCTACAGAAGGATGCTGAGAATACCATGAACAGAACAAAGTTCTTGAGATAATGGAAACAAAAAGGAAACTTACTTCCATCAGGAAAAGACAGTTGCAATTTCTAGGATACATGAATATGAAAGAGAGCATGAAAAATTTCATACTCACAGGACAGATTTAAAGCAAGAGAGGGTAGAGGAAAGCAATTCATAACCTACCTGGTGAGTTTGAGTGAATGGATTGTAGAGCAGGGATTGGGAAAATAGCAAAAAGACAAAATATATATATTTAAAAGATAATATTTAAATATTTGTACTTATTCAACCATACATGTACTGTTTTTTTTCCATTACCTTTTGTCATCTTTGAAGCAGCTTCATCATTCCAATCTCCCAGAACTTGACATCATTCTGGATGATGAATTGGCCTACATGGGTTTTACAGGCTTCCAGAGAACTGAAGTACTTCCCATTAAGAACATTTTGTAGGGAGTGAAATAAGTGGCAGTCCAAAAGTGGAATGTCACATGATTATGATGGGTGTAGTAAGATATCCCATCTAAGCTGTACCAATTTTTTCTGGATCTGAAAAGGACATAAGGTTTGGCGTTGTCTTGATAGCAGATAACACATTTCCAATTAGCCCATTCCAGATGATTTTCATTAATTTCTACCTTTTATTTGTCCAACTGGAAACATTACTTGTGTGAATCCAATGTCTATTTGCGGAAAGATCTCATAATACACAGTGTTTTTCTAATCCCCCTAGATACATAGCAGACTGGCTTTTGATGTGGTTAAAGGTAGCTTATTTAATTTTCATCATAAACCTTTTCACTCCACATTGTTGTAAACAGGCCATTTTTCAAAAACTTATTATTATTTTCAAAAATGGGTAATTTTTGTTGTGTTTGAACTGAGAATTGCAAATAAGAATGTGATCCATTAATTTCTTTCTGTTAAATTTTGATACATATCCAAGAGTTTTCAAATGCTTTACAACACTCATATAAGATATGTGGAGTATCTTTGCAATGTCTTATGTCATGTGACCTGGATTATTTTTAATTAGTGTTTCAATTTGACCATCATGAGCATCTGCAATCCTGGCAGAATATTCTCCAAAATATATATAGTCTCCCAAATCAAAACCTTCACTTATGAGCCTAGCAAACCACTCTATGAATAGTGCAGTCAGCTATCATTTTTTATCATTTCTATCTTGATCTCTGACGAAGCTCTAATAAAGTAAAACATGTTAGATTAAGATATGTTTCCTATTTGTTCTTTATCCTTTGTGACCCGAGGTTTCACGCCCTTTGCGATCATCAGGAAACCCAGGGTCACAATCTCACATCAACACAACTAAATATGTTAGCTCTATCGTTGATATTGAGTGCTTTCCAATAAGTACTGCACATTGCACATATATTATATATATATATATATATATATATATATATATAAATTGCATATATATATATTACACATATACATTATACATATATTTATATTATGATTTTGCAGTAGAAATGGCTAGATGTAATCGTAAGTTCTATGCTAACAGTTTCTTCTCTCACACTTCTCACTTGTGGAACTCACCTCTAGTTTCTTGCTTTTTTCATCTTCAAAGTTTAAATGAAATGTCAATCGTTATCTTCTGTTCTTTTATTGTTCTCTCTCCTAATAATGTTTTCTTTCCTCATATTATCCCAGAGTGAGTATCAACTCGCACCCCGGCATCTTAGTGACTTTATTGCCTTGCTTGGGTTGAAATGTTTAAAAATTAATTTCAAGAACAATTACATTACTTAATGATTCAGATAAAAAAAAGAAAAAAAAAAACATGTAGCTGTTTCTTTAAATGTGCATGAAAACATTGCATCTGGTAGTTTAGATTGGAAGAATACCTATACATATAAACTCTGTATGAGAGAGAGAGAGAGAGAGAGAGAGAGAGAGAGAGAGAGAGAGAGAGAGAGAGAGAGAGAGAGAGAGAGATCTGTGACAACGCCTCAACCTACGCGGGTATGTCTCCTTCTACCAGTACCTTCTGTGTTGTTCAAAGAGCCACAGATGGGTTGTTGGCGAAGTTAGTCGAAATTGAGAAAGCTGTCTAGCTGAGCTGGTCCAATCAAAAAATGAAAGTCACCTAAGATGTCGGCAGTCCCAAATAAGAAATGGACACTTAGTTGACAGTTTAACAACTGTAAAAGTTTTTTTTTCTTTTATTAAATCAGTTGGTTTACAACTACTTGTTGAGTTTGACTGTTGGTCAGATATACGTTCAATCTGTATAATGTCAAAATACAAGCGTGGCAGATATAAGCGAAGGTAGTCATGACGAAAAACAACAATGTCAAACCTTCAGTTAGAAGTAACTCTGGACATGGTCCAATGTCTTTAACTTCTATTTCAGCTGGATCCTAATTTCGCTTCTTCAATCAAGGATTTGAAAGGTTCTACATTTGGTGATGATTTTTGGCGATTCCCAACGCTGATGAGTGTTGTGTTGAACGTCCAGGATTTCTTCTCTTGTTCTGCTTTTCCATTTCACTGTTATTTAATCTCAGTGAGATGTCAAGCACTTAAATGACCCTTTTTTTTACTTTGTTTACACAACTTTCAACTGACAGCAAGCTTACTTCTACTGGATGGCTTTTTTTGATTGACAGTTCGTATGAATAATCGACTAATTGCGACTTCACTTTTTCGTTACGTTTGCATTTATTTACCATAAATTGCAGCGTACAAATCGAGTTTTCAAGTCTAAAAAATATTCCCAAAACTAGAGGTCGACTTATATGGCGGGTATAAAATGCAAACCTTTATACCACCAAGTTGTAAACAACTGAGACAGCACTCGTAACAATTACTGTAGTGTACACTGCTTAGCATACCTCCATTAGGCTGCCACAAATATATCCCACTAAAACTTATATTTGGTGAACATCCTTGGCGTATTAACACAAAAATTAATAAAACGATGAGTTGATATTGACTTTAATGTGTTTATCAGTAGACCTGACGAATTTTAAATGTTCGCTAAGTTATACAAAAACAATATATGGTACCTACTGTTGTGTGCTGTAGGTTGTTTGCTATGCAACGCATATAGAAATATTAGTGTTTAGGTAAGTGGTGTAACTTTATGTAGTTTTGGCGCAGGTTATCATACTGTAACATAAGTTCGTTTACCTGTAGGCCTAAGTTCTGGGCCACTGGTAAGCTTACCGTATGTCTGGGTGTCGATCTAAGTATAAGCCGAAAACAGTAAGCTTAACTTCGGGAGTCAACGTTAAATATAGGTTAACTCAGAGATTGAGCTAAAAAGTTGTACACCAGGATGATTTGTATGCCAGGTCGACTTGTACGCTGCAATTTACTGTAATTTATTTTACAAAAGCATGTAAAACATTTTATTTTCAACCAGCTTTTATCTAATACACAGTAAAATATGGTTAGAGATACTGTACCAGACTTTTTCCCACCTCTTAATAAATCTTAATTTCTCAATTAAAGTTGTGATAGACTGCTAGTTTTTGATACTCCATAATTTCCCATGTAACAATAGTATCATATTCATTCTTTTACCATCTTGTGATTTATCGCTTTTGTAAATCATAATTGTAGCACCTTGGCTGCATATACACATAAAATTAGAACAATCTTGCGTACCTGTAATTTTTCGTCTAATAAAAGACTTTGGTATTCTTTATTTTTTCCTTTTTTGGTTCTTTTAGACATACGTATTCGTTGAAGCTCATTTAAAAATTCATAGTTTCAAGCTTTTTTTTCTTCTTCTCTATTTTCAATTACACAGTTCAAACACTTTGGCTGTTTCGCAACCCACATGCACACGCTGCATCATAACTCGTTTAATAGTTTCATTGATCAGAAGATATTTTAACATCTGGTAGACATAGATGTTCTTCCGATTAAGTTGGAGACAGTGTTGTCTGCCATCGACTCGTGCCATCTCCATTTCTTCTTTCTCAAGATCTACGTCTTGTGTTTTGACCGCATCTCTCTCTTCCGCTCCTCACTCATGCATAGATTCGGTGTTTTCTTTTTAATTCTTATTTTTAAAAAGCCAATGTTATGAAATAAAATAAGACATATCTCGGCTGATTTGCAGGCAAGTAAACTAACATACTCAAGAGCGAGAGTCGGATGTGAACAAGGCCCCGTCACAAAATGACCATTATCGTCATTTACGCATAGGCTCGACGCACGAGTTCCGGTCGAAAAATAAGATAATATTTCAAAGTGCTTCTATTTTTTGACCAATAAAAATGCTTCCCTCCTAATTATACTCGCGTCGTTTTTCGAGCCCGTTAAGTCATAAAAAAACGCCATAAAAAGGGTCACACGGGGAAGTACAAAGCAGTCAACGGGAGGCCGGGGAAGAGATCTGTCACGGTCAGTCAGCAGCAGTCAGCAGGAGGAACACCACGCTAACCAGTGGGAACTACTATGAGAGATCAACCCGGATCGGCAGCCGGCTTATGAACTATACCACAAGGTAGCTGTCTCAAAACCACACGTTCCTATTGAAATAAATCACGTAAATCTATTTCTGCTGTTGTCGTATTTTTGTCTTGCAACCATACGCTTGTCTATAACTCCAATCACTACAAATATTACAAAACTAATGAGTGCAATTATAGTTGACCACGTGAGAGTACCATTTTTTGACCACTTTGAATGTAAGCCTCGTTTTCTATTATTTCTAATTTGTTCATTAATTGTTGCATCTTGCTTTCTGTTGACCCTAATAGCTTTAAAATTTTCCGTGATATTAGGTTGGGATTTCCATAGCTATGACCAACCAACACCTAAAGAATTAACCAGAAAAAAGCGCTAGAGTCTCTTTTGAGAGACAAATCCTTCGTCTACTAAAAGGATTTTACCCTGAGAGGGAATGGGAGAAAGGAAAACGTCACCTCTCTTACCCCATTTATAGAGAAAAAAAAAAACGCGTAAAAACAGACAAGATTGTAAAATCCAATGTGAATTTTGAAAGGAACAAATATTTATTACATAGACAAAAACAATATAATAAAATATCAATTTTACAAAAAACTTGTACAAAATTTCCTTCTGTACGTTTTATTATTAACAAGGCAAGATAAGAAATCAAAATAATAATTATAGGCGCTTAAAATGATATATAATTCAATCTTCAAATAAGGGAAAAGCTTGAGAAGGTAATACAAAAACTTTAGATAAGGTTGAAAATACTCTTTCAAAATACAACATAACTCTCTTTATTAAAAAAATCTTTCAAAAGGTAAAATATACTTTTCTGAAACTTTATTTGAGTTAGATTAACTAATTTAAAGTTTTAATCTTAATTTAAATAAATATTACTTACTTTAAGTTTAAAATATCCCAGAAAATCATATTTACCATGTATGTGGGTGTTTTTATGGGGTGTTGACACATTTATCGATGATCTGATGGTTGCGACATTTAAATAAAGGGGAAATCAAACCCAGTAATCTTTAAAATTTCAAATATTTTAAACATTTTAATATTTTATTGAATTTTAGGTACTTTGAATTTATAGTCTTACTTACAAAGACGTTTATTGAGAAAATGTTAGAAAATGACCAATAAATTTACTATAGTTACTGCTCTTATTTTCTAATAACGTCCGTTTTTACAAAAGCACGTTTATACACATAAAAATTCAAAATTACAGTGGATTGCTTAATTGTAGTAAGCTTTTCCATTTATGATTAGTTAATATAGTTTTTACTTGATAAGACTCTTGCCTAAGCGGAACAAATTAAAACACGTTTTTAAAAGATTTAAAAATGTATAAATTATTATAATTAAAATTTTTTTAAAAATCATTATTCATTGAAAATATTTTTCTTAAGACAATATTATCAATAATACATCTTATTCATAAAAATAATTAAAAACTTTTTTAATTAAATACTGTCTTCATTTTATTGCATTTTTTTACGATTCAGAACAGATCTTCTGTAACTGGAGGTCCTGTTTGACAAAAAAGAATTGATTTAAATTCTCCGATGACTTCTGCTAATTAAGCGCTACAAAAGTGATTTTCTCGGAATTTCATAAAATAGGAGGCAACTGATTTTTAAAAAATTACCAAAATTTTCTAAAAAAAAAGAACGTTTCTAAAATAAGTTTATTCATTTATGAATAAGTTCTGAAAAAAGCTTCATTAAAATCCGACTATTATCTGATTTTTGCAAGAATTTCCAAATGAATGTGTTTTTTTTCACCGCAAAAGATGCTCAAATTTCCCATACTAATTTATGAAAACCTGTTGACGCAAGAAAAACAAAATTTCTAACAAAAATTTCTAACAAAAATTTCTAACGGTATAAAAAGGATTAAAAATATAAATTAATAACCAAAAACCCTTTGTTTTTCCACTTAAGCATAAAGATTTTGACGATAAAACTTTTTCATGTACGCTCATTTTTTAGCATTTCTTTGGAAGTTTCACTTTACGCCATCTTCAAAGACGAAGATTTTATGTCATTTGTTTTACTATATATTGATTTCAAATGTTATTAAAAACAAAACTTTTTTTCTTCTCGTCCTTTTGCTCATGCTTTGTTTGAATTTAATTTCAACCTTTTCTTTCACTCAGTTACCACAAAGCTATATTTTCGTTGGTGGAAGACAATTTATCTGGGGTCAGAATTAAGTTATCGTCAACTCTACGACATGTTAATGACTTTTGGTAATTTCCTGTTTAATAAAACTTCTTTTTGATTTTTGTCTCATA
Organism: Acanthosepion esculentum; assembly: GCA_964036315.1. Lineage (NCBI taxonomy): Eukaryota > Metazoa > Mollusca > Cephalopoda > Sepiida > Sepiidae > Acanthosepion > Acanthosepion esculentum. The sequence continues at coordinate 101,869,751 of OZ038476.1, read as the reverse complement.
CTTTTTTCTTATTTTCTAATAATTCTAATTGATATGTCGTAGCAAGTACCAACTTCTCATCCTCACCGAGCTGACCCTGAATTGTCACGATAAATGGTTGCACACTCGAAGAAGTTCTTTGATTTGAACGCCTATTGGGGCTCAAGTTCACCCTAGACCTCAAGCGATCCATCGCTAAAGTGTTGCCGGAAAATTGTCTGCTCCTTATACTGCTCTAGAAACCTGACTGCTCCTGCCATGCTCTATCTTTACAAGAGTCAGATCAGACGAAAAATGGAGTATTGCTGCCATATCTGGGCTGGGGCTGCCCAGTCCTCTCTTTCTAGCTTTGACAAAGTTCAAAACCGTCTACGCTGTGATGAATTATTTTCTACCTTACAGTCCTTTTCCTATAAAATGCAACGTAGCAAGCTTGTCGATACTCTATCGCAATTTCCATGGAAAATGTCCTGAGCTACATTACTTAGTTCCACCAATTCAAACCTACTTTTGAAGCTCCCCAAAATAATCTCTCTATTCGACAAAGATACTTGTAGAAGTACGAGCAATGTGTCAATTTCTGTAAGGGTCATACGGAGCAGGAGGTTGTAATAATGCCACAGCTCAGTCCCTAAGATGAATAGGGGTCACTATACTTGGAAATAGATGGCCTAAAGACAAAATGTCCTTATGTTCTCTTTGGATGAGAATAATGACCGAAACGTATAACTTAGTCGCTCAATAATTATTGACAACCGTATTTTCTTACACAATCTCCCAATTCTTGCAGTTTGATCATTACTACTACTTTACAATTCCCAGCCCAAAGTCAAGATATTCTTAACTAAGAAATCAATATTTTTGCGATTCTAGGCTGGTTCCACTCTATTTATCTTTAAAATTGAGATGCTGTCTATCTTTACATGCGCTAATTTTTGCTGATCTTTTTCAAAATGCTACCAGCTTTCCAATTCTTCCTCCACCTCGAAAAAGTATCGATCTCTTTACTCTGGTCTATATAATCTTATCATTTCCGAATATTTTCTCATTTTCCCTATTTCTTCTCTCACAGTTCAGCACAAGAAAATAAAAAACGAAACATCTTCTAAAAAAAAAAATTCAATTTTCAATGCAGAGATGTGTGCCACGAATCTCAGCTCTCGACTTCATCTCTAAAAGAAAGAAAAGTAAAATTCTCTGACTCCCTATCAGTTATAACAGCAATAAAAAAAATTAAAAAATTGACCACCCACTGCTAGTAAAATTACTATGCAAGCTAGATTCATTATCCAACAGTAAAGAAATAGGGTTATACTGGATCCCACGCCACATAGGATTAGAGGAAATGACCAAGCAGATTCAGCCGTCAAAGTCTATTCAAAACGAAATCCATGTTAATAATTTCAAGATCCCTTATACGGACTTCAAAAGTAAAATAAACATTTACATTCAACAGAAGCGGCAAAAGCGTAGAATCAACAACACAAATAATAAACTTCTCCCAATCAAACCAATCCTATGCGAATGGAAACTGGTATCTAGAAAAGAAGAAAACACGAAGTAACGCTAGCTCGACTACACTTAAACTGCATATACCTCACCCATTCATACTTGCTGAAAAATGAAGATCAACCAACATGTACAACATACCCAGCTGCAGTCACAGTGAAACATTTAACTGAATTAGCCCCTGTAAGACATAAATACCTCATGGAAAACCACATGAAAAAACTATTTGAATATACTGAAACCATCCACATAATGTACTAACTTAAAGAAATACATGTATACCAAAATATATAACACCTACAATATATCGTTTACAAGATATATATCTATAAAACTATTTGAATAATAATTTCTATTTGAATATACTGAAACCATCCACATAATGTACTAACTTAAAGAAATACATGTATACCAAAAACATATAACACCTACAATATATCGTTTACAAGCTATATATCTATAAAACTTGAAAGTATAAAATTTTGTAAAAACATATCTGTAGTTGAAGTCATTGTAGTGATCTCGCGATCAAAAAAAAAAAAAAAGGAAAAATTAGAAACTATCTTTCAGCCGGTCCCTCGCAATGAGAGCACGTGGAATCGAACAGCCCCAGAAATGAAGACCACAGATAAGTCAGCTTACACAAATATCACTTTCTCATGTTTAATATTGCCTTTTACTGATAGATTTATCATTTGCAAATAATATATCCATACACCAACATAAACACAAACCAGAAATATTTCACTAGCAACCACATTACAAGACCTTTCAAACATCTACCGAACTTGTACAACAAAATCCTTCTGATTATATATATATATATATATATATATATATATATATATATATATATATATATAAGTTAATCGTCAGAGTTGAATCAGACCAGGGAACAGTAGTATTAAAAAGTGCTCAATACACGTGAGAAAAAAATAAATAAATAAAAATAAAAAGAATAAGTAAGTTTAAAAATCAGAAGGTCAATTAAAATACGCGACCACAGTTTCGACCTGGCGGTCTCGTCGGGCGATACTTTTAAAATGACCACTTTAACTCTTTATTTAAAAAGAAAAACCCACAAAGAACGCTACATAATTAACTTTAAAAAAATAACAGGCATATGATGATTGAAAGACAGGACATTGGGTGCAATGGGAAGGGAAATGGCGCGTATTTTAATTGACCTCCTGATTTTTAAACTATATATACCTATATATTATAAATGACTCACTTTATTGTTGTGATGAATATATATATCATATTTTACTAACCAAAAGCAGGAGTCAAGCAAGGCCCATCATAACACTATAAAATTGCGTACAAAATATTTACCTTTTGGCATTAAATAACCCATAGGAGTTGATATGCCGCTAAACAAAAACAGCAAACCAAAAACATCTTCTCTCACTCTCTTATTTCTTACATGGAGAGCATCGCATATTTAAACATTTCTCTCTGATTAACCCTAAACAATCTTTCTCTGTCTTTTCTACATGATGTCTGTTTTTACTGTTTCTAACCCTACGTTTATCAACAATAAGTCGTGAGTTCTCAGATATATTGTAAACATGATTAACCATTTCTATCGGGCGATGATTACTTAACTTAATAGTTCTTTGTCTCCGGGCGCCTTTCTTCGCCATATTTGACAGCAATGCTCCTGACGGCATTGCATTCAGGTTCATCGAGACGCGCAATCTCCTCCACCCCTCCACGGTGACGATCCACGAAAGTGATTAATAGCTACAATGAATTATTTCTGTTTACTGTTAAATAAATATTATTAAATAAGTACGGATATTATTCCTACGCTTCCCTCTAAATGCAAAGGAGTAACATGGCAACAGGCGCTATGGGTTAAGTAAGATAACCCAAGATTACAGAAATACTAATCTTTAAATTCGTCAATAGTTGTGGTGAAAATAAAGGAACTCTCTAATCTTTCCCTGACTTTCCAGGACTGATTGATATTCCCCTGTTTTCGTCTTTCTCTCTTTACGAGGCAGTCTGCCATTTTCTTCTTACGGTTCGCTACCGGAGTAGATTTCTAGTGGAATAAAACTTCACTCAAGGTATATGGACTCAGCCTTGTTTCACTTCCTCTCAAACTCTTTTTACAACAATTTATTCCACTAGAAATAATCTATCAGGATGGAAAAATACCTTAAGCCAGAACGCCTAGATCTAGACACGAATAAACCTGACTCAGCCGACACATGGCGACATTGGAAAAGATCCTTTCAAATCTTTCTCGAAGCGGTCGGCAAAACACAACAACAGACTCCACTGACAGAAAGGACTGAAACTGAATCTACTTATCAGCCTTGTCTCTCCCACTATCTTTAAACACATCTCCGACGTGGACGATTACGATTCAGCCATGGACGTTCTGGAAGGAGTGTTTGTGCAGCCTAGAAATACCATCTTCTATAGGCATCTGCTGGCTACTCGTCGTCAACAAACTGACGAGGGTGTAGACCAGTATTTGCAAGCTTTAAAGAAACTCGCGAAGGATTGCGAGTTCCAGGCTGTTATAGCAATACAGGCAAGAGACGAATACATACGAGACGCTTTTATAAACGGAATTTCGTCTAATCACATCAGACAACGACTCCTGGAAAACAAAACACTAGATCTAGTCACTGTTTATGACCAGGCGCTAACACTTGAGATGGCACAAAAACAATTAACGTCCTACTCTCAACAGAACTCACTAAACGCATCTGTCTGTACTGTTCAAACTGAGGTAACTGACGATGACGATCAGTCTGGGTGATATGAGGAACATACCGTGGCCGCCATTTCTGGACAAAAATGCTTCTTCTGCGGGAATCAGAGACATAATAGAATTAGATGCCCTGCCCGAAACTCAATTTGTAAAAATTGCAAAAAGAAAGGACATTTTGCTCGTGTCTGCAGATCGTCTACAGCAGCTGCTATCAACCACGGTGAGTCTATTCTCGCGTCTTCCATTCCATCTTATAATTTCTCAGAGAGTCTATCTTGCTCGACATTGCGTGGAAAATCAAAGGCAAGTCTCTAAAAATACTTCTTGATACTGGCAGTTCAGAAAATTTTATTAATTCTAACGAGGTTAAAAGGCTCGGATTAGCAATCTTGCCAAGTTCAGAAAGAATTTTTATGGCTATCAGTTCCCATTCATCCTCTACTGTTGGACATTGTATAGTATCCCTCAATCTAAGCGGTAGAGAGTACCGTAATTTCAAGTTGTCCGTTATGGCTAACATGCTGTGATGTCATATGAGTAGATTTCTAGTGGAATAAGGCTTCACTCAAGCTATATGGACTCAGCCTTGTTTCACTTCCTCTCAAACTTTTTTTACAACAATAGTATAGAGAACTAAGATCAAGAAATGTATTCCTGGGGTCGGGTAGAGACAGTTGAGGTTTCTAGGGCACATAATGAAGAAAGAGGGCTTGATGCTCACAGAACAAATTGAAATGAAGACGAACAGCAGAGAACAACACATAACATACTCAGTGAACTTGTGTAAATGTATGACTGAACAGAAAGACAAAATTTATTAAGAGCTACAAAGGACAGGAAGTTGTGGGAACCATGATCGCCTACGCCCTGAGAGGACACGGCACAAGAAGAAGAAGAAGAAGAAGAAGAAGAAGAAGAAATTTATGTACTATTAGTTTTGGAACTAGACTGATCGTCTAATCGAACGTGGTACAACACAACTATTAGTTTAAATCCGACTTCTCGCTCTAGATTCTCGGGTAGGATTGACAGTTGGTCGGATGTAGAGATCGAAGATTGAATTACTAGCATAACAAGGTTAATTGAGGATGATCTTGGCGAGGAATAACGAAGTAAAACCTTCAGGTGGAAGCGGTCATCACATATGCCTTCAGCTCTGGAATTGGTCCAATATCTTTAAGTTCTATTTCAGCTGGATCCTAACTTCGCTTCTTCGATCGAGGATTTGGGAGGCTCTTTCGTCGACGTTGATTTTTAGCGATTCCCAACACGGTCGATCATATGTGCGGATTTTTTTTCTCTTCTTCTCCTTTCCCCTTCTGCTGTCATTTAATCTCAGGGACACACCAAGCACTTAAATGACCCTGACTTTGTTTCCATAACGTTCAGCCGACTGCGAATTTACTTCCACCGGCCGGCTTTTTGACTGACAGCTTGTATCAATAAACCACACTAGTTATCGACTTCATCAAAAAATTTGGTTCAGTTCAGCATTTACTTAATTTATTTTCTCAAATAAAAAATTTTCCTATACCAGGTTACATTTTATTATTCAAGTAAATAAGAAGTATTTAAACAAATAAAATGCTGTGTAAACAAAACAATTTCAGAATATACTGATAGTTATTGGCAGTATATATGGTATGAGTTTCCGTAATGGAGGGATAGATAATAAATTGTTTTTGCCGGGTGTTAGGTTAAATTATGCGTGAGTTGGTTCTACAAAAAATGCTGAGGATACCATGGGCCGAACATGTGAGCAACAACGAGGTTTTAGAGAAAACGGAAACAAAAAGGAAACTTATATTTAACATCAGGAAGAGACAGTTGAAATTTCTGGGTTACGTAATAAGGAAGGAAGGCTTGGAAAATCTGATACTCACGGAACAGATTAAGTGAAGGAGGAAAGCAACATGTAACATACTTGATGAGCTTGAGTAAATGTATAGTTGAACAGGGTTTAGGATAAATAACAAGAAGACAAAAGTTATTTAGAGCTACAAGGGACAGGAAGATGTGGATGGCCCTGATCGCCTACGTCCTGAAGGGACACAGCACATGAAAGAAAAAAGAAGAGTTCCCTAACAAATTTAGGTATAAAATTTTAGACAATAAATGCAATATGTACATAGATAAACAGAATAAAATAACGATTCTTTTTATAAGTATGTTTCAAACAAATTCACTAGAAAGAAAAAATTGAATTTGTGCAATTTAAAAGTCGGTAGATAAAGAAAAGTTTTGTGTTAAATTAATGTTTCTGTCAAATAACTGAGTTCAAATCAAAGTTAGTATGTAAGTGCGTGAAAAGAAAGGTTTACATACACACAGAGCGAGAGAGAAAGAAGATTTACATACACAGTGTGAGAAAGGAATTATTTGAACTTTGCTGTAGCTATGGTAGGTGGAAGTTATATAGAAGATTTAAGACTCTTCCTTTTAAGTTGCCGATGGCTTAAAACGAAATCCTAGTGATAGCTTTCACCGTCTCTACCGAATTTTTCGTTGCCGACTTTTAACAGGCTCGAAGCTGAAGACTTTTCAACACCACAATAGAACGATTTCATTGGTTTATTTTCCTCTCTGTCACAGAGCTTGTTCGATACTACGCCAGTAAAATAAAATATTCAATGAAAATGATTTTGTAATTTTCAAAATCGAAGGCGTGAAAGTTGTATCTTGTGTGAGTATATGTGTGTGTAGCCCATAAATGCAATTTTTATTTATTTATAAATGAACCCAAAAGTCATATTCTTTTACACTTTAATTCCAGCTCCTTGATATTTTATCAGCTTTATAAATATTTTATTCGTTGTTTTTCTAGGGAATTGGTTTTAACATTATTTGCATCAGTTTTTGTTGCTCTCCAAAGATTTTCTTTGCTTTCATATTGTTTTCCATTCTCGTCTACATCTCTTTTAATGATGGACCATAAGTTTTCTGTTGGATTAATATCTAGATAGGATTTTGGTAAGATGAGTAATAGCTTTGCAGAATGTGAAGAAACATTGTCTTGCATGAATATACTCTTCGGGTTAAATCCTCTTGGTTATGACCTCTACCACTAAATATGTCTTCTCTGAGAACTTACAATTATCTGTATTTAACTTGATACCATCATCAACTTTGAAGGTACATATAACTTCACTAGCTTCCTATGGTAACTGTAATATTAGCCGTTTCATTATAAGGAAACATTCGACATTCATTGACTTAGCAACCAGTGCTACTTTCGAAATTGATAAAATCTTTCTGTTAAAACAATTTTTCAGGAAAATAGGTTTCTTAAGTGCACTAACTCTTATCGCTTTTCCATTGTTGATGGGGCCTAATTACTAACCTTTTGTTTAAATTAGTGTGGAAAATCAACATCTTGATTATGTCATTATTTTCTCTCCTTGTTACATATGACACTCATTTAAGTTGTTGCTGCTGTTGAACGTACTCAAGTGATGTAGTTTCTATTATTTGGTACAGTTCTTTGTTTGCGATTCTATAATGCCAGTCCACGGCGTCCGAAGAAAGATGGTCTTCGGTAAAACTAATAGGTTTAATTCGCTCAAAGCCATTTTAACCATTTATCTGAGAAAGCGGTTGTACACAGCTGACTGTTTAAATATTTCTGAACGGGTTTGGCACCATGCATGACATTCATATGAAAATTTCGAAATTACGAGGCTGTTTAAGAACATGACTCAAATCTTTAGGTTAATGTTAATAACTTGTACCGATTTTAATGTGAATTAAGTTTAAGCGTCTAATGATTTTTTAAATTTTTTTTCAGATTTGGCAGACATTGGGCGATATGATTTTTTTTTGCACATAATTGTTACATGATCCAATAGAGAAATAAATAAATTTTCACCAATAACACTGATTTATTTACTGCTAACTTTGATCTGTCTTAATGAAACACCCTTTATTTGGAACACTAGCTTCTTCAAATATTTCTGTACTTGGTCACCCACTTTCCTTGCTTATTATCCTTTTTAATTTCTTTTTATACCATCTTTACAGCCAGTTTTGTTTCTTGTTCTTATCTTATCAATATTTTCAATACTTTTTCTTAATTGTCAATTCCCATCACTCGATAACTTCACAACATCTTGTTTCTCATTTGAGGTTATATCTTTTTTACGAGTCATGACAATCCAAATAAATACCAATAACTGTACTATCATATATATGTATTCCCAATATATTGAAAAACTTTTGAGTTACATAATGAAATCCCACACTTCCAAATAAGATCTTGTAAATATTTCTAAGGAAAACAGATATTATAAGTTGAAATTCACAAAGAACACTTATCCTATATGTATAATCTGAAAATTTACCAATATCGGTTTGTTAATAACAATTGTGAAAAAAATGAGTTGCATAATGTGACACAGTGTAGTAAAATCAATATGCCCTAAAATAAGGCGAAAAGTATTATATTTTATATACTAGACTTTTTACTACTTCTTAAATTTTACTTTCTTAATTATATCGGCCGCCAATCCTTGATACTCCAAAATTTCCCATAGAACTATTGTGTCATATATATATATATATATATACACACACACACACAGACAGAGAGTGAGAGAGAGAGAGAGATAGAGAGAGTAGAAGGCAAATGTGAGAATGGACAGATTATTAGTGCTATGACACACTGCCATTTTCATTAGATAATTCTTTATCGACCCAGTTTCTAAACGTTAGATGTCTGTGAGTTTGGAGATTGCCTTGTCAAGAATTTAGTTTGCTTGCAACTCGATATCAAACATCCCAAATGGTGAGTTGTTGCTCAATCTTTTTAGAATGTACGGGGTCTATCAATTCAGAATAATATTAATGGGAGGCGAAATTGTCCACTGTTCAATGTTAAAAACATCAACGAAAAAGAGTTATTTTTTTCTTCATTTTTTTAATCATTTCACTCCAAGCAAGACGATAATTAAGATGCAAAGAGTTACTGGGGGTGGAAGAGAATTAGAATACTTAAGTGAGGGGAAAGAACAATAAAAGAACAGATTCGGTAAGACAGAAGATGGCGATTGGCGTTGAATACAAATCTTTGAAGAACGTAGGAGACAGGGAATGCTAGAAACCGACAGAGAGGTACACACGCGAGAAGTGCGGGAAACGAAATTATTAGAATAGAACCTACAGTTTTTCTAGCTAGTTCAACACTAAAACGGTGAGACCTACCTGCCAAAATAGTAGTACGCTTAAATTTATGAAGTCATCAAGGATAAAAGCTCATTAGAACAATTACCATAAACATATTTGTAGAAAAGATAGAGTGAAACCATGTTACGGCGGTGAGAAAGTGACTGAAGTCGAGATGCCAGTTCAGGATCAATTACATTACAGACCATTCTATGATTTTGTCGGAATCTCAAGATATATGGATCAGATGTGGCAGAAATATTCAGTGATAGATTTATAAATGTGAAAGATGGATTCTGACGAAGAAAATTTTCTGGAACGATACAATGAACCAACTTTCCTAGCAGTATACCTAGCAATTGATTCAATATAATCAATCCACTTCATGTGAGTGGAAAATATGATCCCAAGATGGCCCAATGAGTTGCTCTACTGGAGGTTAGCCTCAGCCATACTGATGGTGGGGGCAGACATTTTCTCTATGGTGATTAAATGATAGCAGTTTTGTTTTTGAGTCGTTAAAAACTTACAAGCTATTCCTTGCTGCAGTTAAGCAGTTGGCGGTAATTTTCGAGAGCAACTGCCGGTTTTATGTTGTCGGACCCGCTGGACTTGCTGTGAAGACAGGAGTAAATAGTTATGCCGTCAGCATAGATACCTAGCTGGGAACTAATGACATTGAGAAAGTTGTTGATGACAAGAAATAACTTAGATCCAAGAATAGTGCACTGGGGAGCCTCACATTAATGTGAAACGATTTAGAAGAGTGGCCATTCAACTCGACTTTCATTAATCGATTTCTTAAGAACAACTGGATTAAGCCAAATATTCGTCCAGAGACACCATAGCCTTTGAGCTTATGGAGAAGGCCAGCATGCTAAACCTCGTTGAACGCTTTTGAGATATCAAAGCTTACAGCCCGAGCCACGTTGTTCTTATCTAAAGCCTGATAGACAAATTCAGTAATAATCGTTAACACATCTTAGATGCTTATCCGAGTTGGCGTTGATTAGAGCCGCTAGTACTTTGCCAAAAATTGAGGTAAAAGACGAACAGGGCAACAATTCATGGGGTCAGAAGGTTGACCAGAGTTCTTAAAGACAAGAACTACAAAAGAAGATTTCCAACAACCTGAAAAAACGAGAAACCTTATTAATGAGTTTATGTTAGTGGATGACAAAATAGGGACTGGGAAGCATGGTAAAAAGATAAATATTTCTAAGAGCTACATAGGATAGGAAGTAGTGGAGAGCTATGAAGAAGTTAACCAAAACTTAGACAAATTTTAACAAATTACTAAATCTGCTGTCAATTCCTCACGTTTTTATGTTCTCAAACATCTCTTGAAATTAGGACTGCGTTTTCAGGAATATTTTCTTTCTTTGAGGAGACTATTATGTGCCTTAGATTTGGGGAAGTATTGTGTATACACGCATATTCACATGTAAATATATGGGGGAGTGTATGTGTGTATTTGCGCACGCACGATTTGTAAACCAAAAACTAAGTTACAGTTGCATGGTCTTTAGAATATAAACACAAAACAAAGACAAAACAGAATAAAAGCACAACTGTCAGATTTTACTGCCGGACGATTTCCACAAACATGGAAGAGAGACAGATGGGATACTCACTGAAGAATATCCGGTTAGCGGAGCCCTGAGCATACAAGCTAACATTTATTCAAAAAGTAGAAAGCTTTCCGAAAAGAATGCGATATATAAGGTATTTTATTTTTTCAACAGTGACAGCATTTCTCCCGCAGATAAGAGCCACGGCTTTAAAACATGTAAATGCCCACCACAGTCGAGTGAATTAAACAACTTTGAGAAAGACATTGTGAACATGGTGAATACACTCGAATTCTAAAATCTGATGAATAGTTTTAAAATGAAGTTGAAGGAAGTTTTGAAAGAGATCAACATTTTGACGAAATGCTGACAAATCTCGGAAGGTCTGCACGATGGAGCCAAGTATCTGCAACAAACTTCTAAATGATAAGGAGACAAAGAATTATAGAGAATTACTGGATAATATAAACGTGGAGGCCAAAAATTTATGACCATGTTAATTGTGTTGTGAAATTGCGTTTATAACGCTGAAAGACCACAAAATGTTTTTAAAATGAAGCGTGAATGTAGACTCTTAAACCAATCAGAGATTTTAGCGGGGAACTCAAATTAATTTACTGATATCATTTTTTTTTGGTGGGGGAGGAGTGGGTAGGTTGATTCATAAATAATTTCCGTTTTTCTTCATCAATTGTATTCTTCAAAAACAAAGCACGCTCATTTAGAATTATATATTCACTATTATTTACAATGATCCCTTTGAGTAAAATTCTCCAAGTTTTGATATTTTCGCCGAACTCTTGAATCTAATTTCATTAGAAAAGGATTTCCGCATGAAAGCGTTTTGAATCGATCGAAAAAGGTTATAATTGATTGTTGCAAGGTCAGGTGAACGGTGGGTGGGATAGATCAGACCAACCCAGTTCCAAAATATGTTCCTGTGTTGTTCTTTCTCTATGCGGCCTTGCGTTGTTATGGAAGAAAACAATATTTTTCTTTTAAGTCACTCTGTGCGGTGTTACTGCTACGCAAAACTAAGGTATGTTGGTGTACTCTAAAAATTATTCTTAACTCATTCTTAATATGGTCAGTAGTGAGAGTGATAAATTTATTGCAGACTTGAATCAACCCAAGACAAAGGAAAAGACGAGAAAGGGTTTTAAATATAAAAATATAAAATATTTTTATTTTCTTGTTTTTTACAACTCCATTTTTCTTAGCGTGAATGAGTTCTTACAGTCTTTGTATGTAGCTGTTTGAAGATGAAAAGAAATTTCTTCGCGTGTATGTGTGAGAAAAAAGATGCAAGGGAGAAAGTGGGAAGGAAAGTGTAAATGTCACATATCTTGGTCGGGGAGGGTGTAAGTGTCACGTAGCTTGTTGAGGAATAATGTAAATGTCCCGTAGCTTGGTGAGGAAGAATGTAAATGTGAGGAAGAATGTAAATGTCACGTAGATTGGCGAGGAAAAGTGTTGAATGTCACGTAGCTTGGTGAGGAAAACGGGTTAATGAGTAAGGGAATTTCCTTTAAGCCGCGCTGTCGTGCTGATACCACATATTTCTCCTTACTGACTTGTCTGGTCTGGTGACTTGCTTAAATATTCTTCAAAGGAATTACGAAGCATGTTTTTTTTTTTTTTTTGATTGTCGACGGGAACGCAACCCATTGGTTGAAAAATGTTTAATATTTATTTTCAAATGATTAATTTATTAACCGGAAGGATGCAGAAATCATTTTTTTTTGTCATTTGATGATTAACTGTCTTTGTGTTTATTTCCGTCTTTGCTCCACACATTCGTCATTGCATTTGATTCTCAAAAACGGAAATTTCTTATGACTCATAGTTGGGGGTTTGATTTTAAACTGACACTACGTTGTAGCAAGTTCCTTGCTATCAAATATTGTGTCATTACTATCAATATTAGTGCCGTTATATATGCCTTTGTGTGCATTCATATATGCAATAATTCATCTTTAATTACAGCTGATATTTTTTTTATATTTGTATCAGGTTCTGTATAAGTTAAAACTTATACAGTACATGATATGTGAAGAGCATCTTCGTGGCAGGAGACACCCTCACATGTTATAAACTAATTCCCCGAACTGCACATGGGAATAAGGTAAAGACAATTTGATTATATTCAGATTTAGATAGAGTGAGACCTCTCCCAATCTCTGACTTCTATGACTAGATGAAGATGGAAGAGTGATTTAAATTAATGGTGATGTCCTGACTTTGAAATTCTGCAATTTACCATTCCTTCTTAAAGTGCTATAAAAGGTTATTGGGAATTACCGTAGTGAAGCAGAAATGTTAAATTTAACATAATGTTATAACATTTGCTGTAAATGAACCTTGAATTGCTTTTGTGGCACAAGGAGAATTTTTTGAAGGAAAATAAAATTGTAAGTATACAGTGATTGATGTGTCTAAAAAATATGAGCTTAAAGATGTTATTACTTAGAATGCGTTAATAAGATAATATTTACTACCTGACAATAATGGTGTGACACTTTCAGATCCTACTTGATGTTAAAATATGTCTTAAGAAATAACACCGTAGATTTGTGACTTTATCACGCGTAAAAGTGAAAGGGCATCATCATCTGCATATGCTTCCATCAAGAGTTCAACACCTTGCTGGATTTCTTGCTTAGATCTGGTCAAATGGGCAAGGAAGAAAAGCGTCTTTGCAACATTACTGTATATTATTTACACTATTATCATAATGTTTCGATCGTTGTGCACTACGGCCTTCATCATGTGTATATCGATGTGGGTAACCTACAGGAAATTCTAAACTGAACCCGTTATTTAATCTACGAGTGTAGACTGTTCTTGTTCCACTACCCATGTCTAGTAATATGATTATAATCAGATTTAGAGACATATCCCACTCTCTGACTTCCATGACTACATGAAGATAGAAAAGGGAATTAAATCAACAATAATGACCTGTCTTTAAAATTCTGCCATTTGCCATTCCTTCTTAAAAGTCGGTGGAACGAGAACAGTCTACTCCTGTAGATTAAATAAAAGGTTCAGTTCAGTATTCCCTGTAGTTTACCCAGATCTATATACACCTGATATAGACCGGAAAGTCACAACAGCTGAAACTTTGTGATAACCACAAAGATGAGGACAATAGTCCAAATATAAGTAGTGTAAATAATGGCAACTCCTTATCCCAGAAATTCGGACAGTAATTATTGTACATAGCAGCTATTCTTAAAATGGTTTCCAAGTGCATCTAGTATAGGAATAAAGGATCTTATTTCAGCCATATCTCTTGAAGAGAATTCATCTAAAGCATCAGTTGCCTTTCACTCATTTTCCTTCTTTAGAGGTAGTATCCTTTTTACTGTTCTCTAGTCAACAGTTGGCTAGGTTGCCTTTCCTTGCTGTTCAAACTCATCAAAATCTCTAATCTTTAAAAAAAAAATCTTTTAAAACTCTATAACAGTAGACCTTATGAAATTGCTTTGGCACATAGGTCCAGAAATGCGGCATAAACATGGTCTCCAGTTCTTCTGTTTCTCGAAAAAGATTTCTGTTATCACCCTCCACGTTAACATCAAAGTACAAATGACTGACAACATCACCGATAACATTGTAACTTTCTAAAATAGCTTTCATGGCTTTTGCATGTGTCTTCCATATAGCATCTAGCAAATAAAGAACTTTTCACTGATGTTGCAAAAATGATTTTAAAACTGTCCATCACAGTCCCTGACAAGAACTGGCCAGTATGCTAAACTATGAATACCAGTCTGTCCTTGAATTATTGCTATGAACATCTTTTTTCCTGAACGCTCTGTCTGGCGAAGCACTTTCAATGCATCCAAGGTTAGTAGTTGCTTTGTTTACAGAGTGTGACAACGGTCTTGGATTACTCTCTTGATGAATATGCGTTTTATTGTTGTCATGCAATCATACTACATATTATATAAGGTAGGGGTACTTTTATTACCCTACACTTTTATTATTTTATTATTGTTATAACTACAGAATGAACTCTTCCTAACACTATGTATACTACGCCTCTCAAGAGAGAGGGACGAATCGAGTCGAGCCGATAGTAGTTCACTCCAAACCAGACTGACAGTCATACTAACACCTTCCACATCTTGTATTATTATTCCGTGTAATATATCTTCGTTATTTCTACTCTTGTGTTCGTGTTGTTCTTCCTTGGTCCTAACCTGGACCATAAGAGTAGCGACGAGGATATTGAAGAAACCAATTCTACGCGGAGAATAAAAAACTTTTTTGCTATCGGTCGTCCATAACAGAGGTGACGGAAGTATTGAGAAAAAAAAAAGAAGTTCTACGCGAAGATAAAAAAAAGAAAAAACTTTTTTGGACACCAACCTTAACAGTGGTAATGAAGACACGAATTTTACCTGTCAGCCAGAACAGAATCGAATTCTACGCAGGAAAATTATTTCGTACCAAGGTTCCAGAAAACAACAGGCGACAAAGACCTGAAGTCTACACTGAGAAAAAAAGGAAAAATCGTGACACAAAATTACGGTGTAAACATGGAAGACTTTCAGGCAACCATATTGGAACTAATGAAAATGCAATTCGAGTAAACAAACACTGCGATGACTTTAAGTTATCTGAACTCAGCACTGACATTTTTAAATGTTTGATATTCGTCCAAAGCCTGGTTTCGACTAAAGATGCGGAGATCAGACGGAGAATTCTAACAAAACTTGAGAGTGAACCAGAATTGACGCTACAAAAATTGGCTGAGGACTGTCAGAGATGTATAAGCGTAAAAAAGGACTCGAAATATATAGAAGAGTCTGGCGTCGCTCACATACAAAAAGTACAGCGACAAACACGTTTCTCTCCCTCTCAAAAACAAACCAAACAAATTATTTTACTACAAAAAGTCAAATGAAACCTCAGAAGAAACCACCACCCAGTCCATGCTATCGCTGTGAGACTTTGCATTGGTACAAAGATTGTCCATACCGCTATAAGACTTGTCTGTCGTGCAATAAAGTGGGACATAAAAGTTCGCACTGTAGAACAAAAAAAAAACAAAAGCCGAGTAAGAGTCACTAGAACTGATCAAGCGGACGGGATAAATATATGAAAATACGTACAAGTAGAAAGGTAAACCAAAAAATCAGATTACAATTAGATTCTGGGTCAGATTTAACCATTATTAGCTTACAGACGTGGAAGAAATTAAACAAACCGACCATGTTGAGAACAGATAAAATAGCCAGGTCGGTAACAGGAAGAAAAATCAAATTTGAGGGGGAGATTATCACAAATGTGACGTTCAACGGGATGACCAAGTAATTAAAGATGTATGTTCTAAAAAATACGGAAAATTTATTTGGAACTGACTGGATGCAGATATTTGACCTCTGGGATTTACCGATAAATACGTTCTGCTAAAAACTGGAAAGGTTATCGACCGAGTCAGAGAAATTGAAGGAGAAATTAAAGGAGAGTTTGAAGGAGAAATTAAAGGAGAGTTTCACCTACGTATTTTCAGCCGGCCTCGGGAGGTGTAAAAAATGGCGGCCAAAATCGAACTAAAAGAAAATGTACAACCCATTTTCAAGAAGAAAAGAAATGTACCTTTCGCATCATTAGAAAAAAATAGACGAAGAGTTGGATAGACTCGTGAAAACCGGTATATTGACAAAGGTGGAATATAGTCAATGGGCCGCACCAACGGTTTACGCGAAAAAGAAATAGGGTGCGATAGGAGTATGCGCTGATTTCTCGATGGGATTGAATGCATCGATTAAGGATTATCACTATCCTCTCCCTAGTCCAGAGGGAATTTTCACAAAGTTGAACGGAGGAAAATCTTTCTCAATGATAGACTTGAGCGAAGCATACCTACAAGTACCAGTAGATGAGGAAAGCTCGAGGTTGTTGTGCATAAACACACATAAAGGCTTATATAAGTTCCAGAGATTACCATTCGGGATCAAGGTCGCGCCGGCGATATTTCAGCAAATAATGGACACTATGCTAGGCGGACTGGATTTCACGATCGCATACCTTGATGACATCCTGATAAATAGCAAATATATTGAACAACACTGAGAACACGTTCAAGAGGTTTTCAGGCAAATGCAAAATTACGGTTTTAAGGTAAAGGAAAATAAATGTGACTTCTTTATGAAGGAGATAAAATATCTGGGCCATATTATTGACGAAGAAGGTAGAAGACCAGACCAAGAAAGAGCCACGACAATAAAAAAATGCCGACTCCAATAAATTTAGCCGAGTTACAAAGCTTCTTGGGCTTAGTAAATTATTATCAAGAATTTATTCCTAACGTGCACAAATTACGCGCACCCCTAAACGAACTGTTGAAGAAGAAAAAAGTTTGGGAATGGTCATATGAATGTCAGAAAACTTTCGACAAAATCATTAAGACTCTAACAGAAGATTTACTTTTAGCGCATTATGATCCAAAATTGGAAATAATAGTCGCGAGTGATTTTTACTGCGTACCGCTGTACCTATCCACAGTAGAGAGAGTGTGGTGTTGGGGCATGTATACTTCATAAAATGCCGGATGAGACACTAAAAACCATCGCGCATGCGTCAAGAACGTTGCTACCAGCCGAGAAAATTACTCGCAAATCGAAAAAGAAGGGCTGGGGATTATTTTTGCGGTTACGAGATTCCACAGATATATTTACGGTAGATTTTTCACCTTACAGATGGACCACAAGCCGTTATTGACAATATTTGGATCAAAGAAAGGTCTATCTGTCTACACTGCTAATAGATTGCTAAGATGGGGGACTATTTTATTAAACTATAACTTTAAATTAGAGTTTCTTCCATCAAACAAAATCGGGCATGCAGATTGTCTTTCGAGACTAACACCAAAGAAAACGGAGCCATTAGAAGTTTCTGTAATTGCAGCTCTACGATATGAGGAAGATATTAGAACATCATTATGTAGTACAATTCGAAACCTCCCCGTGACATTATAGGAAATAAGAAACGAAGCAGTGAATGACGAATTTATAAAGGAAACGAAAACAAAAATTGTAGGAAAAGATAAGCATATATCAGTCAGTTTTTCGTTATGTGATAATGTTCTGCTAATAATGAAAAAGTAGTAACCCCGAAAACGCTACAAAGGCGAATCCTCAAGGATTTTCACATGGCCGCCCAGGAAAGAACAGGATGACTTCCTTAATGCGAAGTTACGTGTACTGGCCAAACATGGATCAAGATATTATACATATGGTGGACAAATGCAAGGGCTGTTCCTTAGCAGCCAAGGCACCTCCGATCACTCATAAGCCATGGCCTAAGACAGATCGACCGTGGTCGAGAATCCATGTAGATTTCGCAGGTCAATTAGAGGGTTTCTACTACTTGATTGTAGTAGACAGTTACAGCAAATGGCCAGAAGTATTTCGTTGTAGAAAACCTACTTCTGAGACTACAATATATTTCCTTCGCGAGCTGTTTGCTCGTTTCGGAGTGGTTGATTGTTTAGACACCGATAATGGGACACAATTTACATCTGCGGATTTTCAAGAATTTTGTGAAACTTTTCAGGTGAAACACATCAAATCCCCGCAATATCACCCAAGATCAAACGGGAAAGCGGAGAGGTTTGTAGATACATTAAAAAGAGCACTAAGGAAAGCTTATGACGTACCAACAGAAAAGGCTTTACAACAATTCTTGCAAGTGTATAGAATTACACCGAACAGTACTACGCCATCGGCATTATCGCCAGCGGAAGTGATGTTCGCCCCCAAAATTAGATCGGTATTTGACAAATTACTGCCAAAACAGACAAAGCAATCACCAACGTCGTTTGTACCAAAAAGAAAATTTAAACCAGGGGAGAAATTTTTTTTCAAATGTTCAAAAACAAACATCCTATTGGGAGCCAGGTACAATAGAGAAACGAATCTGGAACGTGATTTACATAATTCAGGGTCCGAAGTTCTCGCATAAAAGGCACTTAAATCATATCAGAAAGAGGCTGTTAGAGGATTCTGACGGTCTACCTCAGGAAGAGGAGGAAGTAATGGACACAATATTTGACACATTCAATATGGAAAGGCCTCAGGCAATTTCAGAACCGCGGAAATCAAGCAGAAAAATAAAATTTGCAGAGCCTTTGATGATTAATCCGCAAAGGAAAAATATTAAAGATCCCTGCGAGGTAAAAGCTTGGGAGGTGGGGGCGTTATGGGTCCTTACCTATAACTACAGAATTAACTCTTCCTAACACTATGTATACTACGCCTCTCAAGAGAGAGGGACGAATCTAGTCGAGCCGACAGTAGTTCACTCCAAACCGGACTGACAGTCATACTAACACCTTCCACATCTTGAATTATTATTCCGTGTAATATATCTTCGTTATTTCTACTCTTGTGTTCGTGTTGTTCTTCCTTGGTCCTAACCTGGACCATAACAATTATAATAACGTGAATTAAGTTGTTTCAGTAGAAAATATTTGTGTCGATAGTTACTAAGGCAGGGTAAAAATATCCCATGGTAACAACGTACTATAAACCATAGGATTTAAGGTTTACATTTTATACCTGGTGTATAGGACAGCCGCCTATTTTTGATGGGGGAGATTTTTAAGGTTAAAAGGTTGCCTTGTATGCTGATATATAGGTTAAAAATTTCAAGATAATCCATAAAATGTTCACTGCATCAAAGCAGCAATCAAACAGCTCACTAAATTTAATGAGTAACCAGAACATGAAATAAATCTTGCAAATTTGTTAGTTTTAGTGATTTTTACTGCGTACCGCTGTACCTATCAACAGTAGAGAGAGTGTGTGCTGCTTGGGGCAGCCCTTAAATAATTTACCACCTCTCTTCCTACCCCCCGCCCCAAAAAAATGCAACATTTCCGTGACTCTCTCTCTCTCTCTCTCTCTCTCTCTCTCTCTATATATATATATATATATATATATATATATATATATATGTATTTATTAACAAGCCCAAACGTTGAAGAATAGAGCAACACATACAGTCAAATTAATTTTTGTCAAGGAAAATAACTGAAATTTATATGGTAACAACCAAGAAGTGTCTCCCACATACAGCGGTGATGCGATATTAAAAGTAAACGTAACTTTGGTTTCATCACAAGTTTCACATTGTCAACAATGATAAAACAGCCCTGAATACATCACTGGATAATGTTTACTGTTCGACCAAGATAACAATCGCTTAAATACATATGCCATCGAAAGCGACAAGGTCTTTCAACTGTGAATAGTGTTTCGTTTCAGTTGTTATGAGCGGCGTTCTGAAAAGCAAATGTAATCGATCATGAACTCATCTTTTTTCATGTTTTTCTTTGGCGGCAACATTCGTGATTGGCGGCAACATTCGTGATTGGCTCCTTTTATATTGTTTTTATTTTATTTTTAGGGATTTGTTTCGTGAGCCAGATATGAGACTCGGAGCTCTTGTGCAGAGAACGAAGTTTTTATTTTTATTTTTGCTTTCTTAGCGTTCCCATCCGACCAATATGTAGAGTGAATCAGAAAGAGATCTAATTTGAAGAAGAGTATAACAACTCCCCCCAGATCTCGGTCTCATTCATATGTAGTGAGTAGATATGAGCGGAAAGGAGGTTTATATTTATGTTGATTTGATGTGTTTGTACTGGTAATATAAGTGCATGATAAAGTCTTTGAAGTATGTTGTCCACTTGTTTTGCAGTAGTTTTGGGTAGTGCCTGAGTCTTTCACCAGATCTGGAGTCTTGTAACTTTATATGCTCTCCAGACGGAAGTGGAAGTGGCGACTTCGATGCTGGTTGAGGATTCTGAAAACACAGAGGAAGGGGAAGTTTATGTATTGCACATGATTCGGTCGTGGTATAAGACAACAGACGATGGACGCATTTGGTTTCGCCATTTTTATTTATCTTCCGTGTTGCACAGGTGATACAGGGATCGACGTAAAACAGTATGTCACGGCTCTTGAACCCCCGCCACTTGAAATGGAAAGATATTAGCTCATACGGGTGACACTAGATTGGTTAATGCAGTCATGGGCTTGATAGAGATATCTGGCATGGAGTTTATTAGGTACGACCAATTTGGGCGTGTTTTGACTATCCTTGATCATCAAGATGGAGGTGACAGGTTCCAAATAAAATTGGTGGAGGTACTGTTGGACGATTGTAGCACGGTGGTCACAGGAGTCAATTGTGATGGCTTCAGATGCCTCGTTTGAATTAAACGCCTAGTGTGCCTTTTGATAGCGGCCAGTCGGTTGACTGTTTAGCAGCTATGTTGAGATGATCGATAATAGTTGGCGTGTTCTGGTTTAACTTGGATCGTGTGTGATTTGTTCAGATCTGTAATGAGGCGATTGATGTCATTACCCGTTTGAAATTTTCTGATATCACGCATTGCATCACGTAGTGATTGCTGTCACATTATTAGTTCGTAGTCCGTGGGGTTGTGGGCTGTGTCTGTGGTTCTAGTAACGGCATATGTTAGGGCGGCCAACTTTTCTTGTAGGTTTAATTGAAGTTCGTCGATGACCGCTTTTGTCTGATGTCCATCCGTGTGTGTAGAGTGGGTTTTGAGATTCAGAATTGCTGCCTGCTGTTGCTTGATTAGATCGAGAATTTCTGTGCGAACGAGACCAGTGTAGTACATTTTGTTAGTTCTCATGCTGCATGCTGACACCAGTTATTATGTTCTGACTCTGGTTAAATGAGTGAATGAACGAAAACAACAATAAACTGTCTGTGAAGTATAAAGGAGAGAGAAGACAGCTTATTCTGATAAAATTATTTGTATTGCCGATACAGAGGATGTCAGCGGAATATCTCTTCGTGAGTAAGGGAAGTGACTTGGATGAAGAGTAGAGTAAGAATATTTTTGAAAGACAGATAACAAAGTCCCTATCTTTAGGATAATTGTTGGAGCAAGTAATCTCTGAAAGAGAAGAGTGAAGAAACTTATTGATATGAAGTTTGGTCCAAAGAGAAATATAATGCATCCATGTGATGTGATAGCTAACAAAAAAGATAACGATTTTCTCCTGTTTACAGCCAAGGGTGACAACTCTTTTTCAACGGCAGATAATCGATATAACTACAGCTGATTGGCTAGCAGGTAAAATTACATAGGTTTTCATGGGTTTTCATACTGAGCTGATTTTGTCAAATCTTATATAGCTGCACCTATGTTTTGTCCATTTATGTTGGCAAGAAGGATCATTTGGGCTTGTAGAGATATATTCACTCACATCATGTATTCATAAGTTTGGGCTTGTGTTCATGAGGGAAAAGAGAACAAATATATACAATAACAATAAAAAAACATGGTAAATTGTATGGTAATTTCATACAATTTTATTTGTGTATTTGTATGTATGTTTTACGTTACAACTGTGATAATGTTCATGTTATAAAAGGGTGTAAGTCACTCCGTAATATCACAAATCCCAACTTGGAGGGTTTTTAAACACGTGTTGTCATCCTGACAGTTCTTGGGCAAAGAGATTGAATCTCACGTCTCTTGACGGGATGTCTGTATTTCCGGCAGAAACAATCCCTGTTGCATGCTGGGAGTACTTTTATTATTTTTATTTATTTAATTTATTTTAAACGAGGTTTAAATTTTAATTTATTTATAATTTTCATCATTATTATTATTTTATATTTTATTTTTATTTATAATAATAACAATGTTCCCACAGGCTATTGACTACAAGTGACTACCATTTTATGCAGTATATGGTGATATTTTTGTTCTTATTGGTCATTATTATCCATATGGATTTGATCCATATTAACATTATATGCAAAGTGGAATGTTAAATTGGTTCTGTTTTATATAATGTAAATAACGATGACTTGAATCAAACAGCCATGAAATTTTGATCAGCTATGTGAAGAAATCCTTTGAAATCTATATAAATTAAAATTTGGCAGAATTAACAAATTTTACAGATTCAAATTATCATGGATACATTATTAAAATATATTCTATTAATCAATCAATTGCAAGCAAAATAAAAAACCTTTTTTTTATTGAAAATTATTAATATAATATCCCTACTGAGTGTATACCAATATAAAATAAAATTTTAATAATTTATAATTTAGAGAGAAAGATAAAGAGCATTTAAAACATATACTGAATTATTAATTTGCAAAGTTTCAGCTTTTAGACATTTGTAGTTATTAAGTTATCAGAAATTTTATACCCTTCAATTAACACACTTTCAAATAGAACTTAACATGTTTCTGTTAAATATTCACGTCTGCTGTCTATTACTCGAGTCACGCTTTTAGTATAAGTAGGAGACAATGTATCAAGTATTCAGAGTCAAGTCATAAAAAATCTTCCATTGTCTAGTTTATTTCTGGTAGCACAAAAACTTTGTCTTGAAAAGAAGAAACTTGTCTGGAAACGTTATTTGCAAAACACCTCAGCCATTCTGGAATATAAAATTTTGTATTTGCACTTTATCTGCTTTCTTCTTTTCCTTTTTCTCTGTGGACATGTTGAGTACTTTGACAAGGCAAAATTTTCACTCCACACCACACAGCCTCCCACATATTTTGAGAACTAACCAGAAGTAAAAGCCAAGCTCTCAATAGACCTAGTGTTGTATTGGTACCGTACAATATTAATGAGTAATGGCAAACACTTTAATATTTCTGTAGTGAACTTTATGAATATTTAACACCAAGTGGTATAAATGATAAAAAAAATTATAAATAATATTACAATTTATTTGTCTAGTAATAAAAAGTTAAATGAAGTGGCTAAAGAAAGACAGCAATAAAATTAAGGTTTTTAATTTTAAATGTGTTTAGTAAAACTCCAAATATACATGGACTTAAGCTACGTTAATACTTTCACATGTACATACAGCAGCATATGTTCACTTTCTTGTCTCCAGCACTTTTTAATTTAAGGTAAATTTATTCCATGGTGTAAATTTCTTGGTTATAAATTTTTACACAGACATTAGTAATTACATGATAACTACAATAATATTTCTATTAATGTAAATAATTAAAACAAATCAAATTGAATAATTAAAATTCTTTATATATATATATATATATATATATATATATATATATATATATATATATATATATATAGGCGCGGTACCTATTGGAAAGTGCTCAATATTAGTGACAGAGCTAAAATATTTGTCTGATGATCGCAATAGCATGAAACCCAGTGTCACAAACTCACATCTATACAACTGAGTATATATATATATATATATATATATATATATATATATATATATATATATATATATATATATCAGTTGGGGTCAAATATAGATACAATATGGATCAGAATCCGAAAGAATGATAAGATAAAGAACAAATAGGAAACGTTTATCAAGCAAACATATTTCATTTTTATTAAATCGTCATCAGTGAATAAGATATGGAGAAAAAAGAAGAAAGAAATTCGAGTATTTTTACTTTTGGATTGTTTGGTTTTCATTGGTCAATCATGTTTCACGTGCATTCGACTCTTTAAACAAACGTTTCTGTGATTTGAGCCATTCCGAATTTAAAGAGAGATGACGCATCCATCTAAAGTTTCAAGAACTTAACGGATTCCAAGTTTACCTGTAAATCCGTAAATATTGCTGTAATATATTGTGAAAAACCAACAAACATAATGTATGCTAGACAAGATAAAGAACAAACACAAAACGTTCATCAATCTAACATGTTTCACATTTATTAATAGATACTGTTGAGGGGTCTCCCCCTTTTTACACAAATGGACTCACCCAGGGTATACATATACTACTGCCAGTGAATACCCGAAGAGTAGAGTCGGTCGGTAGGAGAGTCACACACAGAGACAGTGCAAGAATCACAGTAACGAGCACGTAGACTCAGTCAGAAGTCATACAGCGATACGTCGATATCAAAGACTATATATATTTTCCTACTAACCCGCATTCCTGGAACTACTAACCTGTATTACCAGTTTGTATTATTACCTTAATATATTTATTTTCCTATATTTATTCTTGGCGTTTGTTATTATTTGATACCGGATTTCATCCCGGAATCCACAACAACTTGGCGATGAAGATATCGAACACACACGGTAAGAAAAAAAAACAAAACAATTCTCCCTCGTCGACCACAACAACTTGGCGACGTGTAATTCGAACTCACACGGAAGGAAAAAGAAACAAAATTCTCTCTCGTCGACCACAACAACTTGGGCGACGAGGAATTTGAACTTACACGAAAGGAAAGAAAAATTTCTCTCTCGTCGCCCACATCAACTGGGTGACGAGAACTTCGGACCTACACAAAAAAAATCTGCCGTTTGCCAGTGTCCACAACAACTTGGCGACAAAAGATTTACGAGGATTAAATAGGGAAAAGCAAGTTTTTCGTAAAACTCTTATCATGGAGGATTTTAAAAGTATTTTAGTAGAACTTGTAAAATACCAAAATGAGCAGCAATTACAACTCCAAGAAAGAATGGAAGAGAAGTGGCAAAAACAATTACTACAAACGCAGAAGGAAAATGAAGAAAGACAAATGCAAAATGAAGAAAGACAAATGCAACTCCAGGAACTAATATTAAAGGAGCGGGTAACAAACAACAAAATGTCGAAAAAGAGGCGACTTTTTCCCAAGACGCAGTATGGAATACGATAGAAACTTTCAATTACTCCCTAGAAGAGGATACAAATTTCGGGGACTATTTCTGACGTCATGAAGACATCTTCAACATCGATTGTCAAAACTGGACAGAAGCAAAGAAGCTACGTCTATTACTCAGAAAATTAGGTACCGAGGAATACACAAAATTTGGATTACATCTTGCCAAAAATGACAAATGAGTTAACGTATGACGAAGCAGTTACATGCCTTACAGAGCTTTTCAGTCCAAAGACGTCACTATTTCACAAAAGGTGGAAATGTCTTAACCTCGTAAAGGACGAAAATCAGGACTACTCCACGTTCGCCGCTATCGTGAATAAACATTGCGACGACTTCAAGTTGGCAGAATTAACTCCGAACAATTCCAAGTGTCTTGTTTTTGTACAAGGATTAGTCTCAGCTAAGGATAGTGAAATGCGCAAAAGAATGCTTTAAAAAATGAGCCTGGATTAACACTACAAAAATTATCAGAAGACTACCAAAAATACTTGAGTATAAAGAACGACTCGAATTATATCGAGGTGTCAGGAGTAGCACATATACGTAAGTTGAACAAAAGTTTACGTTTTTCACTCTCATCGGAAAGAAAACAAAAATTCTATAATAATGGAAAAAGTACAACGTATAGGACAAATTATGACAAAAATCAAAGCAAATATAAGCTCTCCCCATCTGCATGTTATCGATGTGGAGGACTACACTAGAATAAGGATTGTCGTTTTAAATATAAAAAATGTCTAGCGTGTGGAAAAATGGGTCACAAGGCATCCCAATGTAGGAACAGAAAATTTACTAGTAAGATAAGAGCTACTAGAATGCACGACGAAGACAATATTAACATAAAAAAATAAGTGGAACTTGAAATTTTAAATAGAAAGATAAAATTACAACTAGACACAGGTTCGGATTTAACGATAATTAACCTACAGACATAGACAAAGCTTACTAGACCGGCCATGATACATACACAGAAAATTGCTACGTCAGTTACAGGGAAGCGTATAAAATTGGAAGGAGAAGTGATCTTAAATTCCACGGAAAAACAAAAAAAAAACTCTAGATATTCGTAATGAAAGATACAGAAAATCTGGTGGGCACAGACTGGATGCAAAAGTTCGACGTATGGGATTTACCGATCAGCTCTTTTTGTAAGAAGATAAAGTACGAACCATCAGAAGCGACAAAGTTAAAGGAAGAATTACATAATCAATGTCACGAAGTATTCTCGAGCGGTTTGAGACGAGGTAACAAGTTTGCCGCTAGAATTGAATTAAAAGAAAATGTCCAACCAGCAGTAAAAAAAAAGAAGCGAAACGTGCCGTTTGCTCGCAGAATACGGTCTGTGTTTGATAAGTTATTGCCGAACAAGAACAAAAACCAGCATACACCTATAGTACTCAAGAGATCATTCGAACCTGGTACAATAATTAACAGACTAGGAAATGTGATGTACACAATACAAGGCGAAAAGTCTACCCACAGAAGACATATTGACCAAACACAAAAGGAGATTCAAAGACCTCAGGAAGACACAGAAATTAGAAGGTTAAACAGGAAGAGAAAATTTACCGAACTTCTGATTATCGACCATAAGAAAAAAAATACTAACTCCCCACAAAAGGGATCTAAGGAGGGGGTGTTGAGGGGTCTCCCCCTTTTTACACAAATGGACTCACCCAGGGTATACATATACTACTGCCAGTGAATACCCGAAGAGTAGAGTCGGTCGGTAGGAGAGTCACACACAGAGACTGTGCAAGAGTCACAGTAACGAGCACGTAGACTCAGTCAGAAGTCATACAGCGATACGTCGATATCAAAGACTATATATATATTTTCCTACTAACCCGCATTCCTGGAACTACTAACCTGTATTACCAGTTTGTATTATTACCTTAATACATTTATTTTCCTATATTCATTCTTGGCGTTTGTTATTATTTGATACCGGATTTCATCCCGGATTTCACCACAGATATATATATATATATATATATATATATATATATATATATATATATACATATATATATATATATTCAAAAAGCTCGACAGCATTTTTCTTTTCCTAAAGGAATCCTTTTCGGCTAACACTTTTTTCAAAGGTAATCGGTAATCGTTGGCACAAATCTGTCAAAACAAGGAATAATATTCGCAAACAAAATAATATACATTCAATGAGCAGGGGAACTATGGAACATGATTAAAACAGTTTAATAGTAAATAATTCACGGTTAAAATAAGTGATAAACAATTCCAAATGAGTATAAAAGGGAAAAATTCTCACTGATGACCGTCCAAACAAACATAGCGAATGAAATATTTTTTCTGCTTTCACAGATCCGGTTGATGCAACTTAATAAAGATTGTCTCAAGAACACCCAAGTTGTGAGCAGACCGGGATCTGTGCAAAACCGTGAAAAAACCTCTACATATTTGGTGGCACAGTCGGGATTATCAAGTAGATATTGACTTATTGCCGAATTATGTGCAGAGTCATTCTTTTTCAAATCAGTGTTTATGTTCAGTGGTTTTAAGTCGTTGTTCAAATATATATATATATATATATATATATATATATATATATATATATATATATATATATGTGTGTGTGTGTGTGTGTGTGTGTGTGTGTGTGTGCGTGTGTGTGTGTATTTAGGCAGCAATCCTTCTTTCATGCACATTTCATTGAATACGACAGACAAGGTGCTTTGATTTGTTTTTTTATACAATTTCTCATGCGATCTATTTTTTTCTTTTCAGATGATAAATTATATAAAAACTGTTCCATTTTTCCGAGCGCGTTCGGCTATACATTTAGCCATTTTCAAAGATTAAATATTTTAATTGTTAAATAAGAAATAGTTTGTTGCATGTATGTATTTATAGAATGTTTTCATTTTTTTTAAACACGGTCAAAATATTGTGTTCATGTGCGTAGTTGATATTATTAAGTGTTGGTTTTTAGTTTTTTGTTAATAAGGATTCCATTATTTTTAGCCTTTTTTTTTTGCATGTAGATGATGCTATTTTATTTGTGTTGTCAACAAGTATGTTAGATGTTTTTTTTATGTAATTTATCATCTGAAAAGAAAAAAAATTATTAGATCGCATGAGAAATTGTATAAAAAACTAAATCAAAGCACCTTGTCTGTCGTATTCAATGATATATATATATATATATATATATATATATATATATATATATATATATATATTTGAGAAAATGTATGACAAAGTGGAAAATGTTTTCTTGTGACGCGTTTCTTTCTTTAGGACTTCATCGGGCTAAACCAAATACAGGATTATATGAACGCAATAGAGACATTTTGCATAACAATACATCAAATGCGTTGGGTGTCCACCATAACGAGACTAACAAAAATTTTGACATAAAAATACTACTTTAATCAAAGGAGAAGACAATTTACTATGACGAAAATGCCTAGAGAGTGCTTTGATCGCAAGGTCATCTAAAGTAAATTTGCACCCGGGCTCTTTCGAATTTATGTTCAATACATCATTTCCTATTAGACCATGATTCTTTTCACAGTTTTCCACGATAATTGGTAATACGTCAAATATTTTTTAGTTCGACGTAGTCTTCAAAATAACCTAATGTTTTTATCATAGATCCGTCAAACTGATTCAATTGGACATGGCTTTTCTTTAATCTTGGTTTTCCTAATTTCTTCCAGAAATTTTTGGGTATCAACGTCATGTCACTAGATACGGGAAGTATCTAGTTGCATATCCAATAAAATATTATTGATTCGAGTTTTTAATAACCCTTTTTCATTTTATTTTTTTAATGGAAAGACGTCCATTCTTATTTCCTCTTCATTTTGTTTGGCTGTCTCTACTTTTTTTTCTTTTGGGATTTACACATAACTTTAAAATGATTCATTTTGAAACACTTTTCATATTTTTTTTATATGCCAGATATTTTTGTTTTTTACTTTGATGCCGATATCCACAATAAATACACATTATTCTATCTTTTTTCTTCATCGCGTATGTGTCCATTTCCTATACCAGATCCGTAACTTTTGTTCTATTAAATTTTACAATTAATTCTTGTTGTTTAACAAATTCAACACACTGTTCTAGTGACAACTTTCTGAGTTGTAAATTAGAGTCATTTGCCGATACTATTTATTTTGAAGGTCGTTTACCAATTTCATTTGGATCAAATTCTTTTCGATTGACTGGTTTTCCGATCCCAGTTTCTCAAATTCACGATATTTAGCGGCCTGTTCTAAACAAAGAACGTATTTGATAACTGGTTCATTCCCTTTTTGAGAAATATTCATAAGCTTACCTTTCTCTGCATTCACTTGTTTTTTCTTGGGTGTTATGTTTTTTCACTATTAGTTGACTTATGTTGTCAAACGTCATATCCTCCAACTATCTTGGGTGTGCAATTATTGATAATTTTATACCGACCTCACAACCAGCAATTGCCAACAAGAGATCCGTTATTTGGTCTTCTCCGATTCCTTTTGAATCCTTTAACTTTTTTGTTCTAGCTTTAGTTGCTAGTATTCTAAGCCACATTATGCGTATTCATAATTGTCAAATGATAATTTTTCGTTCAGTTTGTAGTGGACCATGCGGTGTGTGAATGTGTGAAGAGAAGATGAGTGATCTCTAGGTTATGGCTTCCGCTGGCCGGTCCAGCTACATAAAAATGTTGGACTTTAATGGAGTCCAAAGAAAGCAAAAGAAAACAAACAAGACCGATATATATGTATGCGAACAAATATATATTAATAACAAATAGATTAAAACACGAATTACAAATACATTGAAGACATGAATAAAATGTTACAGTCTGTATGGAAAGTTGTGTGTGTGTTGAGTTGAATGTCCGTACGGGGTGAATTTTGTTTTAGCGTGTTCCCAGAATATGGGAAACGCTGGTTGTGTATAAGAGTTCACATATTGGAAATTTTAAGAGAAAGTTTTATATACCTCGCCTCACGTGCGAGGTTGCGGCCCGCGGCCGAAGTCGAGATAGTTGCTCGCACGTGCGCGTAAGCAGAGAAAAGAGAGAAAGAGGCGAAAGGTCAGCCAGTATTTATACTCCCGGGAGAGAGAGACCCCTGTTGACGGGTTAAGGAAATGAGGAGGAGATAACTGCGACAAGTTCATTAGATATTGGCGACGCCTATTGTTATGTACGGTCACTTACTCGCAGGAAGTAGTATGTATTCAACTGGCTCATAGGTAATGGCCGTAGCTATTTATAGTCTTTGTGACTTCAAAGATAAATGAGCCACCTCATTATCCATTTTAATTGTTGCTGCTGTTGGTAGAGATGTAGTTTCTGTTATTTGGTAGAGTTCTTTGTAGATCTGTAGCGTCAGTCAACAATATTCAGAGTGATGATTTTTACTAAGGCCTCCAGGTTTCACTTGGTCAAAGCTTTTTTGGTGGGTCCACTCCCACTCCCATCCCACATTAAACCCCGACCTTGTGTCACAACCTGACAGTGTGGGAGGTCAAGTAAATCCACGGCCTTTTGTCTGAGATCACGGTGTAGTATCTGTTCTCAGATTACTCGCTGAACGATCCCCTTTAGGCTGGGATTCGATCACTGATACAGGCCGGCCGCAGGGATTTGTCCCTGCGCTGGTAGTATCGCGGCTACGTCTAGGTCTGACCAGCTTGGACAAGCTAAGACCAGCTAAAGACCAGCGACTCGGGTCAACCCCGGCGCTCCCTTCCCACATTAAACCCCGACCTTGTGTCACAACCTGACCCTGTGGGAGGTCAAGTAAATCCACGGCGTTTTGGCTGAGAGTGTCACTTGATACTTACCGGGTGTAGGGATTTGTCCCTGCCCTGTTAGTATCATGGATACTAGCTTGGATCGGCTTCGGCCTGGACAAGCTATGACCAGCTTGGACAAGCTATGACCAGACAAGACCAGCGGCACGGGTGAAAACACTCTGGCCCCCATGTTAAAAACCGACATTGTGTCAAAACCTGACTCAATGGGGGGTCAAGTAAATACCTGGATGAAAGTGTAGTACGCTACCTTTGTGAGCATCCGGTGCTTTGTCGAGAGAATACACTTCGGCGTGATCCCGTCTCCGCGGTTGATCCGCCCTGGAAATCGTAACACCTTCCTGACTCGGCCCTGTTTAGGGACTATCGCTTTCGTCAAGTGATACACATCGGCGCGAATCCCGTCTCCGTGGTTGGAAGTCGTATCACTACTCCGACTCAGCTCTATAGGGACTCCGCCTTCGTCTACTGTTATACTTCGGCGAGATCCCGTCACCGCGGTTGATCCGCCTGGGAAGTCTTAACACGTTCTGACTCGGCCCTGTTTAGGGATTTCGTCCTAACCGATTCAACGAATCTACGTGCAATTTCGACCAACCAGCTTTTGTCAACTATCCGATCCGACAGTCGACCTGCTATCGCCGCCGACCAAAACCCTACACTCGTCTCAACCGAATCAACTTCCCCTGAAGGAAACCGGTCATATTGGACCCGACACTGAATCCAATACATTTCTCCAGAGTACACTCTTGTACACTTTGAACAAAATAAATTCGACGTTTATTATGCCTTTGTCCTCTCATTGTCTTAGCTGTTTCTCACCTTTTCTTCGCTTGCGGGGGCAACATCCTTATCGGCCCCGCAACAACTTGATCGAGGATGTTGATTTTCCGTCGAAGATCATTCTTATCCCAACAATTAATACCTACGTCATTAGTATAGCCCCCTTCATCATCAGTACATTGGTCTCAAGAGGGAAAGCAGGAGTGTTGTCTTCTATTGGTACACTCATTTGGGATGTGGTATGGAATGCTAAAATGATCAGTGTCCATCTCATCTCACATGTGTTTATAAATGCAGAGGACAGAGTCTAGAAAAATATTAAATAAACTGGGGCATTCATTTCTTCAATGTCATACTCCTAATGAGGTTTGAAATGTTACCATATTAGGGTCCTCGCCAGACATGTATGATTCTGTAGATCGATACAGTTCCTCTATTAGATCGATGCATTCAGAGGAAGACGGTTTCTAATGGATGAGAAGAGGAAGTCTATTGATGGGACCATGTGCTGGTGTCAACAAAACAGGTATACAGTTTTCTATCAGAGAGGTAAGTAATTTCTTGGAGTTGTTTGATGACAAACAAACAATCACTACCACCGCCTTCATTATCCTCATCATAATCACCACCATCAGAATCAGTCCCATAACCCGGTATGGATGAATTGAAAGCTGAAGAAGCATTCATTCAAGCATAGCGTCTATTGGATAAGTAAACCTGACAGAGCCAGTCCCTCTCCAATTAAAACCACAGCCAATGTTCTTCAACTGGAACGCTCGTCTTCGTCACAGACATATTCTGGTAATTATACTTGTACATTCAACAAATTCTTACATCAAAAGTATCATACAGTATTTGCATAGGTTCTTCCTTTCTTCAGTAAATCTTTCCTTTAACTGATTCCAATGCTTTTTGTGTTGCCATTTTTTCCTTTTATTATATACATCAGTTTTTCAATTCGCGACCTTATTACGTTGTCTTGAAACATTTCTTTTCCACTTTTATATACTCTGAAAAACACTTTTTCAACAATTTGGAAAAAAATTGTGTCTTTTTCGTTATCCGTTCTTATTCTGTTTTGACCTGGTAACACATTGTCGAAAACTGATTTAATTTTTCTTGCGAACATCAATTCTGCCGGTGACATGCCTGTCGGTGTATTGGGATTCGGCGTTATCCGGTATACTCTCATGAATTTTTGTAGTGCTTCTACACTCACTTTTTCATTACTTGCTTTTTTTTCAAAGTTCTCTTAAAATACTCACAAACCATTCAGCTTGACCGTTTGACCTTGGGTGAAACAGCGGGGTAGTAATATGTTCAATCGAGAACATTTTATAAAATTCTTTAAATTCGCAAGCAGTGAATTGTGTACCGTTGTCCGATACTATGGAAACGTCATTATTCCGTCACATAGCAAGTAAGTGTTCAAGTCTGGATTGCGTTCTAAAATTTTCTATCTTTCTTACTTTCTTTTAGTCGTTTTTTATTTTCGAAATAAATATGCCTTATTTTGCTTTTACTTTTATTTCTTCCAGGGTAATTGGTAGTTTGCGTACTACATTGCATAATATATTTTTAATTTCTATTTTACTTTTTAATGCAACGATAACAGTGTCCTCAAATGGTTAATTTTTTGTATCAATCTTGATAAATCATCAGTATGCCCTAATTATCTTGAAATGGTAATTTAATAAGATGTTACTCCCAATTTGTAATCTATTCGCTGTAAGCGTAGAAATTACTTTTTTCGAACCATAAATTGATAATAGAGGTCAGTGGTCAGTCTGTAAATAAAAAACTCATTCCGTGTATAAATTTGTGAATTTCTTTCACTGTAAATATTATTGCTAACGCCTCTTTTTCAATGTGGCTCTTGTTTTTTTTTCTGTCGGTAGTAACGAAAGCGAAGCCGGTGCGATGGTTTTCATGTTACCGTCATCATATTTATGTAGAATTAATGCTCCTATACTACAATCTCTAGCATCTGAAGGCAATACGGTTTCTGCTTTTGGCTCGTAGTGTGCTAATGATAAATCTGACATTTGTATTTTCTTGATTTCTTCAAACGCCCTCTGACACTTATCAGTCCAGTTCCACTTTAAGCCTTTTTTAAGCAAATTGTTCAGTAGAGCTCTCAAATTCTGCATATTAGGTGTACAGATTTGATAATAGTTTGTTAGTCCTAGAAATGCTTGTAACCTCGTAACATTTGTTGGAGGGGGCATATTCTGAATTGCACTTACCCCCAACAGATCTGGTTGACGACCATTTTTGTCCTAGGTACTTGATTTTAGGCAAAAACAATTCGCACTTTTCCTCACTGAGTTTGAACCCGTATTCTCATATTTTTTCAAAAACTCTTTTCACATGTCCGATGTTTTGTTCCTTAGACAAACTTTTAATTAATATATCATTCAGACAAGCAACTTCGAAATCACAATCTGCAAGTATGGTGTCTATAGCTTGTTGAAACATAGCTGGAGCCACTCGTATCCCAAAAGGAAGTCATTTGATCTTATACAATCCCTTGTGCGTATTTGTAGTTATTAACTCTGAACATTCTTCTTTAACCTGGATTTGCAAATACGCTTCAGAAAGTTCCAGCTTAAAAAAAAAAATTCCCACCGTTTAACTTTGCAAAAGTTTTCTCTGGACGAGGTAATGGGTAGTTATGGGATTCTAAATATTTGTTTAAACCTGTCGAAAAATCAGCACAAACACGAATTTTATTATCTTTTTCTTTATATACACTGCTGGTGCTGCCCATTTTGAATAGTCAATCTTTTCAATTACACATATTTTTACAAGTCTAATTCTTCATTGACTTGATCCAATACTGCGAACGGTACACTACGTTTCTGTTTAAACACTGGTATTAAACTTTTTTCACTTGAAATTTTGCTTTGACTTTGGAACACCGATCCAACTCATCCGACAGAACATACAAAAAACCTTTTTTTTTCAATCCTTACTTAAAATTTTCACGCTGTCTTTTTTAAACTAGTAGCTTACATTTTTGCAATAAATATTTATAGGTAAAACCCACAAGTTAAATAATTCCATCCAGTCAGTACCGAATAAGTTCGTAGTATTTTTTAACTTAGCTTTTACATACTTGTTACAAATCATTTCACCAATAACCAATAAAAAAATAATTTATAAATCGACACACCACGTGCGATTTTCGAAGTTCTCTTTATTATAGGTTTTCCGTTTGCTTTCGATGTGGCTTCGTTGATTATTGTGATATCACTACCGGTGTCTAGTTAAATTTTTCACATCCACATTATTAATTTTCGCATACACAATTTTTCTTTGGTTTTCTGTAATTATTTTTCCGTCGCAACGCTGTATACAATTTTTTCCCGTGAGAACTTTTCCTTGCTTCAGTTTTATAGTGTTGCCTTTTAGATCCTACTATTTCACACTTGTAGCGCTTTGAATTCTTAAAGGGACAATTGTCTCTGAGACGTAACCTTCCACATCTGAAACATGGATTAATTTTTCTTTTTCCACATTTCCTTTAGCTTGTATGTATGAGCCTTCTTTTTCTTCAATTTCTTCCGTAACGCGTCTCAGATTTAGGATTCTCTGATATTTGCCCAGTATTTCTTGTATTTTCAAGTATCGTTAGAATTCTAGCATGTATTTCTGCATCTTTTTTTGCCTTTAACTCTTGAACGAAAATTAACCCTTTAAACATATCCGTAGTCAGTTCGTTTAATTTGAATCACACTCCTTGTTAACGATTCCATGTGGCATGGCAAAATCGTCGTTTTCGTCAGATTCATACACTTCCAATGAGTATTGAATAACGAATTTTCTCGCTAAATGTTTCTGAATATTTACTGTTTCTTCAAAGCAAATTTCTTGTTTTTTCGGTAGTACAAGATTACTGTATTTTTCATGTTCTACCAGTGCTGACTTTCTCAACAAAAGTATTGTTTTTCTTGTCTTCCCGATCGCTGCATTCATCTCCGAAAATTTGCTTGTATCTTCTAAAATAAGCAAAAAGGTAATTCCATCATTTGAATTGTATGTGAATTCAGCTACAATTTCTCGTTTTCACTGTTATCATGCTTACCGAAGTACTTTTTCCTACTCCGTATGTTTCGTCGTCACTGATATAAATCACTCTTAGCTGTTATAATATTGTGTGTTGATTGACTCCAACGGAACTATTCTGACTTACTTTGAGTTCTTTAATTAAGGCGTCTTCCCTAGTTCATTTATGTTACTGGGGGTGTCTTATTTACTCCACAATGTCTCTCTCTGAGAACAAAGCATGTTTGTCATTCTTTTTTCTTTCAGCCATTCTGCTCCGTCCGTGAATTATGGTGTTATTATATCACAGATATAATAATGCCCATAACGGGTGAAACGTAAATATGAGAATAAATCTTTTTTCCGTAGTTCTCACCCATTACATACTCTTAATGTTTTGTCACTGACAATATTTGGTTATTGTGAAACATTTATTAGTGATGCCTTGTCTTTATAGCCTTGAACTTGTGGTAATATATTCAGTTCAAAATTCTCTTGTACCAAATAGGCAATTAAAAATCCAGTGTCTGCTACCTCAGCCAATGCTCAGTCTCTGATGCTAATGGACTTTGAATTCTAATCGTCTAGATTGCCAACTGACTAGTGCCACTTTATGGTTCCAACATTGAATAAAATTAATCATACCACTCTGGGAAGACCTCTCGTCTAGACTGATATATATATATATATATATATATATATATATATATATATATACAGAGAGAGAGAGAGAGAGAGAGAGAGAGAGAGAGATTATACATAGATTATAAATTAGGTGCTTTCCTGTATCGCTCATGGCATAATGTTTCATAGCTTATATCCAACCTTGTTTGTGAAGCAACACTTAAGAATTTCAATTCATTTTTTTCTTCTGGAATCAATTCATCATTTTTCTCAGTCATGTAAATTTGACATATATTAATTAGAGTTATTGTTGAACACAAGCCATGATTAGTTTTCACTGATTCTGATGTTTGTAGAACTTCTATTCCCAGATACTTAAATGATCCATTTTCATGTGAGCCCACTTTGAATGTTTATTTTCAAATTTTTCTATCATCTGTTCTAGGAAACGTTTTATTACTACAGAAAGCAAAGATATCTACATCACTACCCAAAATTTCTATAAGTGATCCACTCTTGTCATGAACGAGGCATTAACTATGTACTAACCCTGCCTCCCAAGTGTAATAATAATACTTTCATTTCCTTGCACCAAGATCTGGGAACATCATTTAGTCCATAAATGCGCTTCTTAAAGTACCAAACTTCAGATTTTACACATATATCATAAGGAGGACATAGAAATATTTCTCTTTCTAAGGAACTTCCCTGCAGAAATGCTGCTGTGATATCTTTAGTTTGTAGCTTCCAGTCCACTTTTACTGATCTATGCCATTTGATTTTTCTCTTTTATTTGACTATTTTTATTTTGCAAGTACTACTATCTTGTACATTCATCGGTTGACATGTATGAACATGATAGTAACCAGCTCCCTGGCATACCAGTGCAAGTTGTCCATCTTTGCCAAGTACAACTGCAGAACCTTTCCATCATTTCTTCTGTGATAATAAATTCTGTGATAATCGTTGGTATATAATATATCAGAGCATAAAAAGGTGTATGTTATGCCTGAGGGGCTCTCCTGATCTTTTCACTTGACTCTGCAGCAATATAATTTTGTCTGACACTGTGTAGAACATTAATGTTTAATATCAGAAGATGAAACCTTCATAGCAGGTAGTTCATTGTCTATAACTAATGAGAAATTACTTAAACACATCCACCAACTGGTTTGGACTAAATCCATCATTGTTTTGCAATGTGTTCTTAGTACTTACTGTTCATGCAAGTGATACTTTAGGGTCACATTTGACATCTGATAAAGTTTTATAGAATGCCTCTGCTAATATTTTGTTATAACATTCCACAATACCATTACTGAATGGTTATTCACCTGCCTTTGTTAAAGTTTTGATATTTAATATCTCATTCATTTCCCTGTATTTGTCATTAGAGAATTTTCTCCCATTGTTACTTAAGAACTTTTTATGTTCACCAAAATATGCTATTTGTATTAAGTAAATGCCTTGGACAATTTCATCTTGAAGTTTAAATGAAATTAAGCAAGATGCATAATATTTTGTGACTGAGACAATCATGTGTAGAATCCTGTATTCCTTATACACATAACCCTTCAAGTCTATACATACTAGTTGGTTGAACTTATCAGCCAAAGGGCATAATGGTAGA
The DNA here is from genome assembly GCA_964036315.1 of Acanthosepion esculentum. Taxonomy (NCBI): domain Eukaryota; kingdom Metazoa; phylum Mollusca; class Cephalopoda; order Sepiida; family Sepiidae; genus Acanthosepion; species Acanthosepion esculentum. The sequence continues at coordinate 101,831,239 of OZ038476.1, read as the reverse complement.
CATATTTCATGCAAGAGTCACAATATTCCTGTATTATTTTTATGAATTCCTCATCAGAAAAACCTTTACTTTATTTAACAAGTTTGCATAACTGTTCTTTTGATGCATGTGAAAATTGTCAGTGTAAATTTCTCTGCCTTTTTCTTTATTTCTTCTTGTGCTAAACATTTTAGTGCAGAAATAACACCAGAGAAATTTGTAAATTTGAATTACCTTGTTTATGAAGCAACAATTTTGAGAAGAATGAAGTTCAGATTAAATCCATTGTATCACACAAAACAAACTGTATCATTTGTAAAATTTAAAACAACTTTAGCCTTTTTCATAGAAACTCAACTCAAAAGAATTTGAATATCAATATTTACTATATACGCTTTAATCATAGCCTTTTTTCTACCAATGACTGCTGGAAATATTACTTTTTCAGTTACAGTAACTTCTACTCCATCAACTACATATTCAACCACATATTACTGTTCAAAGTTTTTACACAAGCACTATCTACTATTCCCATTTGAAGGGACACTTTAATTGACATACACAACTAAGGCTCAGCATTTAACAGTTATGTTAACTCCATGTACATTTTTATTATCTTCACGGAGACATTTATATCATATTGTAGAATTACAATTAAAACGCCTCATAATATGTCCTTGACTATTAGTAGGATTACAGCAACTTCTTCCTGAAATGTGGATTGCACATATTTATTCCCTGTTTTAAAGGTTGACATGTGTTCACCTAAAAATACCAGTTTAGTTTGAACATTAAAACAGCATATTTTCTTCAGTCGAAGCAGCTGGGTTGCCAAAAATCTTTTTATTGTCAAGTTCATGTTTTCATATGTCATAGTTGGACAAGTTGCATGAGTGAACCTCTCATTTTCATCAGACACATTTATAGCTCTCAGCAAAAAAATACTTGCACTACCTCCGCCAAATAAACATTAAAAACTCCAAGTTTATGATATGAATATTCAAAGTTTAGCTGACGGACACTGAAAGTTATAAATCTCTTTAAAGGTCAAATATGCACATGGGTTTTGGTCTTTCAAAAATAGCATGTCCAGTTTCTTGATAATATCATTTTCATGTGAAATATCTGCTGTTAAATCTCTGGCATAACTCTGAGCATGTCCAATAAGGGTAACATAAACTGCAGGACTTTGATTCTTTTACTTAAGATATGTAAACGAATGCCATATCTTTAGATCATTTTTTTATTCAATGTACTGTTTTTCCCTCTCTAAAACCGGTAGAATTTTAAAAGCTGAAGCCATTGCTTTTTGTTTGGAACACAACAGCAAAAAAGTGTCAGTGTATAAAGCAACAGTGCATACAAAACAAATTATCTTGACACTCTTTTTTGAAACTACACTCTGCTACCAAATTGTCTGTCTGTCGTGGGAATCCATTCAAAATGTCTTGCCCATCTTCTTTCTTCAATGTCCAACTCCCCAAGGGCAGATAATCTATCATTTTCTCCAAGACAGAAGTAACCAAAATATTAACACTGGCTGCATAGACAGTTATGGATCCCAGTCTATCCCATTGTGCTAAATGGCCATTGATCCTAGAAAAAGGTTAATCCACTATGTGACAAATCTTTTTTAATTCTACTGGGTGTCTAGCCACCATTCTTACCAGGAAAGCCTGGCAGGAGACCCAGTTTAGTCATCAATGGCCTGACCATGCAGCAGATAGTACTGAGTTACATGGTATGAGTAGCACTCATAGAATGACTTGATATATATGGAATATTAACTGGCAAGGTGTGCTGAGAAAAAAGAAAGTGTACTGTAATATAGCAACAAGTAGAAGCTTATGAAGCTTTATTTGACTAATTCAGAATGAAACGTTTATTTTATTATAGTGGATGAATACAAGTGAGAGGGAAGATGTGCTTATTTTATTACCACATGTACTAAAGTTTTTCAAAATTTAAATAGAATTGGAAATTATTGTGTTGTATGGAAACTGTGTCTTCATTATCAAGTCATATCTTCTGAATTTTCCAGTTGTGACTCATGAGTCCAGTTAATACTTTTTTCAAAAGCAACCATTAACCAATTGGCATTGACACTTTTGAATTAACTGATGAGATGACATTATGTACAGCACGTGTGTATATGTATATGTATATATAGCAGGTATATGTAATGAAAATAATAATAATAATAATAATAATAATAATAATAATAACACAAATCAATAGCATTTAACAAAATATCTGTCTATATTTCTGAGATAAGGTGTTGTAACTATTTACATTATTTACATTGTTCAGACTGTTTCCTCTATCTTTATTGTCATATTCACATTTCTGTGGCCAGGTATTGAACTCATAACTCTTTAAGTCAAGTCACTTTTTGGATTACTTCAACCAATGCTTTTATCTACTGGGCCATGTTCCCCAAGGATCTGACCACAGCAAAGAGAACAAAAACTTGGAGAGTTGAGTTACTAAAAGATACTACTGAGATATCCAGAAAAGGCATGGCACATGCAACTCAAACAATCAATCTCCATGGACTGCATGAAGAGTTCGTTTTGAAATTCCAACATCTATCACCCAAAGAAGGCCGGAGCGTACAACGAATGAAATGGTGTGAATCTAACAATAAAGATGAGGACAACAGTTCGAACAGTGTAAATAGTGTAAATAGTGTAAATATCTAACAAAACATGTAAAATTTCAGGAATTTAAATATTTAAAGGCAAGCAGATTTTTGTAAAGAATATGCTTGACAAGAAAACTAGAGCAACACTAATCTGCAGATGAAAAAATATTCAAATGACTTTTCAAGCAATTAACCTTAAGTTTTTGCATAAACGGCTCATCGTGATCAGGTGAATTTGTTGGTGTTTATATCCCCAAATAACAAATCTGCTCTTATGCACAAAATATAAGTGCCAGCAGGATTAAGTTATTTCAATCATTTCTTTACCCCCAGCTTATTTACTTTTTTTAATTATTTCACCTCAAACAAGGCAATAAAGCCACTAAGACACAAGGGGTTACTGAGTGTGACAGAATATGAGAAAAAGAAAAGATTAAGGAGAGAAAACAATAAAAGAGTAGGAATTAAGAAGACAGAAAATAACAGTTGACATTGCATTTAAACGTTTGAACATCAATGTTAACTGGAAAGTAAGAGGCCAGAGGAGAGTTCCAGAAGTAAGAAATGTGAGAGAAGAGACTGTTAGCATAGAACTTAGTGTTATATCTAGCCATTTTAACTGTAAAATGATGAGACCTAGCCACCAATCTAGTGCTAAGCTTAAATTAGTAAAATTTAGGTACCAAGAGGAAAGCTCATTAGAAAAACTACCATGAAAATATTTGTAGAAAAGGCACAGAGAAGCTATGTTATAGCAGTGGAAAACTGACTGAATCTGAGATATTTTGTCGAGAACACTTAATATTTTTCAAATTTTTCTGTAGCACAATTATTTCGTTAAAAATAAAATTTCCTACTGATATAAATTGAAAAATTCCTACAGGAATAGCTATTCTAGACAGAACTTGTATTTGGTACAAAAGATTACACTGGAATTATAAGTCATTCCAATATTTATTCATCTCCTCATGAGGAAAAACATGACTCATGGTTAGTTTAATGTAGGATTACTCACTTGTAAAAGTGGATAGAAGCAAATTTGCTTCATCTTCACAGCTTATGCTACAAAGGGGCTCAGTAAACTCTTGACTCCTTTTAGTTCAATGGTGTGGTGTTGCTCCAAAGTCAGAATCCCTGGGCTTGTATGCCATGTCTTGTTCTGAAGATGAACCATGACCGACCCCAGCACAAGATAAGATATGAGTGAGTTGTCACCCCATTTTTCTATCAAAGATATTTACTCATTCAAAAGTCAGTGTCATGAAACATTGGATGATGATGATGATGATGATGATGATGTGAGACCTCTTCCTCTTCCTTCATCTCCTCATCATCATCTTTCACCTCTTCTTTTGCCTTCTTCTCCTCCACCACCAACCCCACCTCCAGTCCCAAGTCCATTATATAAATCTGTAATCTATGTCTTGTACATCATCTCCTTTCACTATGAATATGCCGTATTCACAAAAGCATAAATTTTCTCCCAGCAGATTATTGGAAGTAAAAATAATTTTAAATACAAACTTTGATAAAAATGAACTAAAATCTGTACAAGATAAACTTTCATCTTCATACCAAGTTACACAACCAGTGGGAGCAAAAGTCCCAAGAAGTGAAAAGGATTTTCAGAAAAAAAAAAAAAAATTTCTGCGAAGACAGAAAACAAGCTAAGATGTCCCCAGACATTTACAGACAGAACATAAAAGAGCAAAGAAGTTCTGTATATATTTATGAAAAATCAATAAATTGTTTTTGATTAAAAGATTAAATGCATTGGAATTTGGAACACTTTTTTCATGTGTTTTAATTTTTGTTTTGTTTTCATGGAAATAATTTCACAAAAAAAAACTTATATAACTGCAGGGAATGTGAAACTTATTTGAGAAACTGAGATCAGTACTCAATTTTGTGACATATAATTCACACGAGGAAATACCAGATGGTCTGATTGGAGTTTAATGTCAATAAGAAACACTTGTTCTAAAAGAAGTTGCTCTGTGGTGACTCCAATATGTACTATGCTTACCCAAGATGATACCCAAATAGATTTTCACTTGTAAACATACAACAGATCCCTTACCCAGCTTCCCACCAACCAATCAATGACAACGCTATATTGCTTTTCCATTTTTGTTCCAAAAATTGAGAAATCCCTGTAGCAAGGGTGGATCAGAGTTGATTTCTTCTATCCCAATGATGACTCTTAATAAAGACCAGCAACTGGAAATCATCAATATCTGGTTTGTTGTCATTTGATCTCAAAAGCTATCATTTAATCATCTATTCGTTTGTTCCTTTTCAGTCAAGTGTGTGCACATCAGAAGACTTGGCTTCATAGACTCTATCTTCCAGACATAAAACACTTTGTCTTTTTTTTTAATCAATATCACTCCAAGCAAGGCAGTAATGCCACTAAAATAGAAAGGGTTACATGGTGTGGAAGAATTAGGAACTGAAACAATAATGATGAGCTGAAAGAGAAGAGAGTAAGTGGGAGGACAATAGATAGTGAATGACATTGCATTTAAATTTCTGCAGATTAAAGTTGGCTGGAAAGCATGGCATCGGAAGGAAGTTCCACAAGTGAGAAATGCAAGAGAAGAAACTGTTAGCATAGAATTTACAGCTGCATCTATCCAGCTTAACTGTAATTTGATGAGATATTGATGCTAGTCTAGTGCTGTGCATAAATTCAAAATGGCTGGGTACCATAGTGAAGAGTGCATCCGAACACACTTACCATCAAAGAACATCAGCAGATTGACCTTCTAGACAGACACTAGGTGAAAATTTCATGCCTCACAGGATGTCAGTAACTGCTCCTAACATGTAAACAGGTGATTGAGCCAACTGCACTTACAGTGGGGAAAATAAGTATTTCATCCCCTGCTGATTTTCTGAGTTTGCCACCTTACAAAAATGAGAATGGTCTATAATTTTCAGGGTAGGTCCATTTTGAAAGTGAGAAATAGACTATAAAAAAATTCTAGAAAATCACATTATATTAATTTTTAAACATTTATTTCTTTTTTATTGAAAAAATAAATATTTCACCCCCTACCAACCAGCAATGATTCAGGCCCCACAGTTATGTGACCAGGAGGCATATAGACTAGTCCTATTACTCAGTTATTACTCCTAATCAAGTACTCATTACCTGTATAAAAGACCCTAGTTCACAGAATCCTTCAATGAATCAGAATCTAATCTCTCCACAATGGACAAGATGAAAGAATTGTCTAAGAATATCCAGGACAAAATTGTATACCTGCACAAGACTGGAATGGGCTACAAGATGATTGGCAAGCAGCTAGGTAAGAAGGAGTCAACTGTTAGTGTGATAATAAGAAAATGGTAGAAACACCAATTGACTATCAATCTCCCTCAGTCTGCAAGATCTCCCAACATAGAGTGTACCTGACAATGAGAAACATGAGGAAACAACCCAGAACTACACAGCAAGAGCTTGTTGATGATCTCAAGGCAGCTGGGACCACAGTCACCAAGATGACCATTAGTAACATACTACATCGTAGTGGACTGAAATCATGTAGTGCCCACAAGGTCCCCCAACTCAAGAAGGCACATGTACAGGCCCATCAGAAGTTTGCAAATGAGCACCTGGATGATTCAGAGGAGGGTTGGGAAAAAGTGCTGTAGTCAGACGAGCCTAAAAATGAGCTTTTTTGGCATCAACTCAACTTGCTGTGTTTGGAGAAAAAAAACACTGACTTGGACCCCAAGAACCCCATCCGAAACATTAAGCAGGATAGTGGAAATATGCTTTGGGGTTGTTTCTCTGCTAAGGGGACAGGATGACTTCACTGGATCAAGGGAAAGATGGATGGGGCCAAGTACAGGGAAATCTTGAGTGAAAACCTCCTTGTGGGTCACGGATGGGTGTTCCAGCATGACAATGACCCAAACCATGTGGCTAAGGCAACAACGGAGTGGCTCAAAAAGAAACACATTAAGGTAATGGAGTGGTTTAGTCAATCTCCGAACATTAATCCTTTAGAGAATCTGTGGAGGGAGCTGAAGCTTAGAGTTGCCCAATGACAACCTACAAACCTTAAGGATTTGGAGAGGATCTGTAAAGAGGAGTGAGCCAAAATCCCCCCTGGGATCTATAAAAACTTGGTAATGAACTACAGGAAATGACTGGCTGCTGTGCTTTCCAACAAGGGTTTCTTCACTAAATACTGAGTTATGTTTTGCTATGGGGTGAAATACTTATTTTTTCAATAAAAAAGAAATGTTCAAAAATTAATATAATGTGATTTTCTAGAGTTTTTTTTATATTCTATCTCACACTTTCAAGAGGGACCTACCCTGAAAATTATAGACCGTTCCTATTTTTGTAAGGTGGCAAACTCAGAAAATCAGCAGGGGATGAAATACTTATTTTCTCCACTGTAGGATGTAAATGTATCTAAGAAAAGATAGCCTGATGGATTCCAACCATCTTCAAGCTTCTTTTACAATCACTGATTGCTTCTGAACAACTTCATCTATGAATTTTCACTTACAAAAATTGTGATTTTGCGGGTAAAATAGACAGGGATCATCTTCCCAGGTTGCTATTATCTAGAATCACAGAAGTTAAACCTGGGTCTCATGGGTCTCACAGCTATTTTACTATAGATATGCATTTTAAATGAAGTAAATGAGATGGGGATAGAAGCTGAATAATTATCAGATCAGATAAAAATCAGATACAGCTGATAGTAGATGATTAATGCATAGTCCCCGCCCCACAAAAGTGTGAAATGGTCACTGTGTTTAATCTGTCATCTTGGGGATTTTTTTTATCTTCATTAGCAGAAATTTTATTATTATTCTATTATTAGCCCATATAGTTGGCATGAAATTATTGAAAATTTAATAGCTTAAAAAAGTATCCACTTCAAGCCAAGGCAAGGACCAATTAGTAACCCAATATTATTATAAGACTGACTTGAATTTTATACTGTTCTTTTTGCAATTTATTTTATTTTTCTGAAATGTTGATTGAATATTTTTTTCCTCTGCAGTCAACTAACATTAGATGGAAGTAATATTTCTATTCAAAGTAGTTTGATTCTGGCTTTCCTTCATTGATTTTGGTTGGAAGCCATATTGGATTGAAACCTTCTGTTAATTTAACAAGTCAGCAATTGATTTTTTGGCACTCTTTAATTTGGTTCGATGATTCACCAGATGAAAATAAGAGATTTGCTGATTGAAACATTTACAGGCTTTATTTTTATTGTTATCGATGAACTCCTTAACTTGAGATGAGAATTTTCTGTTCATAATAAAGAGACAAGGGGAATTCCTAAGACAATGTTCAAGACAGAAAATACTTGCCTGAATTATTTTCTTTAGAAAAGGCATGAACACCAAAAGTGCTCTACACACAAAATATATATTCTCATTCATATTGTGAAGTTAGCTTAGATTAAAATCATTTTCATTGATCCCATGACCAGATGTAGTTGCAGGGTTGTTGCATTGTAGAGCAGTGTTTTTCAAACCTTTTTTTACTGTGACCCACAGCAACATCCACATTTTGCATTGTGGCCCATTATACCTAACTGTAATAAATCCACAACAAACTCTGTTCACTAGGTTCATTTATTTATTATCAACAAATTGTATGTATATTTCTTTTGATCTGTACATTCAATATGTGCAGATCATAAGAAATATATTACATGTATCTATTTGTATTATCTATTTGTATAAATATAAAATAATTACTTTTAGAAAAACAAATTTAAAGAAAATTTCAACACAAAGGTAAATTAAATAATCCTCAATGAGTTTGATGTGCAAGATACATAAACTCAATCAGAACAGACTATATATATATATATATATATATATATATATATATATATATGTGTATATATATATATATATATATATATGTGTATATATATATTTATATATATATATATAGATATAAATATATGTATATGTATGTATATGTATATATATGTATATGTATATATATGTATATATATGTATATGTATATATATATGTATATATATATATAGCATAATGAGAGGCCACGTATACTTTCTTGATATGTATATAATATCTGGATAAAATAAATGAAACAAAATTGGGTGTTTTTTTATGAAAGTATTTATTTCTGTGTTTTTGTATATATTTATTTATTTAATATTTCAGACCACCTAGGTCTTTCCTCAGAAATCAAATGAGATACTGTGTTTGTGTGTTTGTTTACAGCGTTTGTTTACAGCGTTTGTCGTGAAGCGTGCATGTCACGTGATGTGCAATGCGACTTTGTTTGAATTTTTGGCGGAAGACTGATGATAGTGTCTTAAATGTTGTTTAAAAGGTTTTTTGACCATAACTCAAGAAATATTTCTTAAAATATTTTTAACTGTTGAAATATTTATGTAGATTTAAAATATCCACGTGTTTGTTTACCCCTAGTTTATATGTGTCTAATTTTAGAATTCAGTATTTTTCTTTTTTTCTTCTTCGTATGTGTGTTGTACTTAAATTACTGTGTTTGTGTGTTTGTTTTTAGACTCGGACGGCACGTGGTGTGGAACGCGATTGTGTTTGATTCTTTAACGGACATCTGGTGTTTTGGTTATTGTTTAAAAAGGATTTTTTACCATATCTAAAGAAATTTTTTGAAGAAATATTTTAACTATTGAAATATTTATACTGATTTAGAATACCCAAGTCTTTGTTTAACCCTAGTTTATATGTGTTTAATTTTAAAATCCAGTATTTCTCTTTTTTTCTTCGTATGTATGTAGTTCTAAAATTTGAGTCTATCAATACACATTTGCAATTATCTATCGAATGTCGTGGTCTATTGAAGTGTTCTGCTACTGGGGAATATGAATTATTTTGTCGTATGTCTTGTTTATGGTTGTTGAAACAAAGCCTAAAGTTAGTTCCAGATTCGCCAATATATCCACTATTAGGACATATTGTGCAGAATAGGTAGTAAATTATATTATTGCTATCACAAGTGAGGCGGGGTGGATGTATTGTGATTTTGGAGTTGGGTGCGAGAAATTCACTGTCTGTTATTATGTGTTTGCAAATTAGACAACGAGTTTTGTTACATTTGTAATTACCTGTTTGGTTTGTATTATTTAGATATTTGGTGGAGGTGAGGATAGCTGATAAGTTAGGTGTTTGTTTTTTTGCGTTGATGGGTGGTTTGGCGAAAATGTGTTTGATATTTTTGTTTAATTGGAGGATCTTGTAGTCATTTTTTAATTTGTGAGTAAGTGTGTGGGAATATTGATTGTGGTTAAAAACCATGGGAATCTGATTGTTGTTTTTACTTTTTTTGTATGTGAGAAGTGTGTTACGGTTTATGTGGATAGTTTTATTAAGTGCTTCTTTTATTATATTTATTGGGTATTTACATTTTAGGAATTGTTCTGTTAAGTTATTAATGTTGTGTAGAAAATCTAGATGGTCTGAGCATATGCGTTTGATTCTTAGAAATGAGCTGTATACGATAAATTATCTATCGTATACAGCTCATTTCTAAGAATCAAACGCATATGCTCAGACCATCTAGATTTTCTACACAACATTAATAACTTAACAGAACAATTCCTAAAATGTAAATACCCATTAAATATAATAAAAGAAGCACTTAATAAAACTATCCACATAAACCGTAACACACTTCGTTGTCTAATTTGCAAACCACCCATCAACGCAAAAAAACAAACACCTAACTTATCAGCTATCCTCACCTCCACCAAATATCTAAATAATACAAACCAAACAGGTAATTACAAATGTAACAAAACTCGTTGTCTAATTTGCAAACACATAATAACAGACAGTGAATTTCTCGCACCCAACTCCAAAATCACAATACATCCACCCCGCCTCACTTGTGATAGCAATAATATAATTTACTACCTATTCTGCACAATATGTCCTAATAGTGGATATATTGGCGAATCTGGAACTAACTTTAGGCTTTGTTTCAACAACCATAAACAAGACATACGACAAAATAATTCATATTCCCCAGTAGCAGAACACTTCAATAGACCACGACATTCGATAGATAATTGCAAATGTGTATTGATAGACTCAAATTTTAGAACTACATACATACGAAGAAAAAAAGAGAAATACTGGATTTTAAAATTAAACACATATAAACTAGGGTTAAACAAAGACTTGGGTATTCTAAATCAGTATAAATATTTCAATAGTTAAAATATTTCTTCAAAAAATTTCTTTAGATATGGTAAAAAATCCTTTTTAAACAATAACCAAAACACCAGATGTCCGTTAAAGAATCAAACACAATCGCGTTCCACACCACGTGCCGTCCGAGTCTAAAAACAAACACACAAACACAGTAATTTAAGTACAACACACATACGAAGAAGAAAAAAAGAAAAATACTGAATTCTAAAATTAGACACATATAAACTAGGGGTAAACAAACACGTGGATATTTTAAATCTACATAAATATTTCAACAGTTAAAAATATTTTAAGAAATATTTCTTGAGTTATGGTCAAAAAACCTTTTAAACAACATTTAAGACACTATCATCAGTCTTCCGCCAAAAATTCAAACAAAGTCGCATTGCACATCACGTGACATGCACGCTTCACGACAAACGCTGTAAACAAACGCTGTAAACAAACACACAAACACAGTATCTCATTTGATTTCTGAGGAAAGACCTAGGTGGTCTGAAATATTAAATAAATAAATATATACAAAAACACAGAAATAAATACTTTCATAAAAAAAACACCCAATTTTGTTTCATTTATTTTATCCAGATATTATATATATATATATATATATATACATATATATATGTATATATATGTATGTATATATATATATATGTATATATATATATATATGTATGTTTATATATATATATGTATATATGTATATGTATATATATATATGTATATGTATATATATATGTATATTTATATATATGTATGTATATATATGTATGTATATATATGTATGTATATTTATATATATATATATGTATGTATATATATATATAGATATACGTATATGTATATGTATGTATATATATGTATGTATATATATATGTATATATATATATGTATATGCATATATATATATATATATATATATATATATATATATATATATATATATATATAAAAAAACAGCTTTATTCAGAAAAAAAACTAAAGATGATTTATGAGTGCTATGCAACATCTAGAGTTCTTTATATTTTGCACTTAAGTAATTTTTTTTGTTTCTTCCTTTTTCTATCATAACCCATTTTTTTATCTCACGACTTACTGAAGGGTTCAGATCCACAGTTTGAAAACCCTGCTGTAGCGCACCTAACCAGCTAAAGTAGATATACAGTAATGAAAAATAAAATTTGCTCACAAAACATATTATATTGATGATACAAACATATACTGATATAAAACTTATTGTATACCTACTTTTGCAACCCCCTGTATTTCTTAGTTATGTGCCTTTGAGTCTCAATGAAGGTTCTTACAGTCCATTCAGTGATGTTATCAACCTATTTGTCCTTTTGTCTGCCTGCTCATCGTATTACCTTATAAGATGTTAGTAGAATTATTGTTGGCACTTGTGACATGGTCATACTGTTTTATCTTCTACTTCTTGACAGTAGTTATGATACCTTCCAATGAGTCTGTATCTTGTTTCACATTGCATCATTTGGGATGCAGTCTACATAAGAGATATCTAGGATCGTTCTGTAGCTTCTTATCTCTTAGGTGTGGATTGATTAAAAAATACAGAAAAAATCAGAAGTTCTAGTGGTCTGGGACTGAAGAATTAGATGGACTTTCTTAAACAAGTTCTGACACTCAGGTAATCAAAGAACCTGTACTCTATTGTAACATAGTGTTTGATTACTTATCCCTACTTTAGATATTCAAGAGAATATATACTTTGGGAATTGGTTTTACATATAAACCATCTCATGGGAAATAAGCTGGTCATATAGTAAGAATAGGAATATTTTCTAATTCAATCATTCAACATATTGCAGCCAACAAACCACAGTTATAAAAAATAATGTTACATTCCTAAATAATTTATTTAACTTTGTCAGAAATAATTTAAAGAAAAGTCAAAAGTAAACATCTGAGAAAGAACATTACGAGCTTGTTGACTGTAAAAAATAATTACTTCATTGAATAATTTACTTGACTATTTAAAAAAAGATATCTTTATTATTTATTTATTTACAATCTCAATAAAAATTTCTGAAACTAGGAGAATGGATTCCACATGAACTTATAAAACAGAATCATTGGTTAGTGTCTTTCTTTTCTTGTTCCCTACAGAAAAAAAAAGGAATTTTTAGACAAAATACTTACTGTCAATCATATAATTTTTTTGTCTTTGCATTAGTTAGTTAACACATGCATTATACCTGCCATTACACCAGATAGATAATGGATCACTCCATTTTGATTTGAATGAAAGATGGAAAAGATTGGACATATCTGAAATGTTGTTTGGTTTAAGTGAGAAAAAGAAAGCATACATGTAAGAAGAAAGAAAGAAAGAAAGAAAGAAAGTTAGAAAGAAGATAGAAGAGGCAATAATGGTGAAATGGAAAAACTTGAAAATTTTGAATATTTTCATTTGCACTCTCTTACTTCTTTAAATAATCACCCAGATTCATACTCATGATTGTTATTGTAATATTTTGTTAAAGCTGTTAAGTTCAAATATTTAACAAGTTGATGGGGGATATTCAACAATTATTTTATAGTTGTGGAACTCACATTGAGCTTATTCAATCATTATATTAAGGATTATGATTCATCACTAAATTTAAATAGGAAAAATTTCACAGGTAATACTATTGAAATATTTTATAAGAATTTAAGAAGTCTTGTCAAACTCAAGGATGGATTTTTAATATTTTGACGGTTATGGAATTTATCAAGAAAAAAGTGATTTTTTGTGTTTGTTATAATTCATAGACAATTCTTTATTAAATCCAGATAGAATCTGACCAAACTGTTACTGTTCAATGCTAAATTGAGCAATTGACTTGCATTAGAAGAGAAAAATACTTTGAATAAAAAGTCAGCCATTGATTTTGGTGCATATCAATGCACATCCTTATGTGTTACATATATTGTGCAGAGTCAACAATGATGGAATTGCAGAATATTTACTTGCTGCAGATTATCCAGCTTTTTCATCTTTTGACTATCATATGCTTTGCTCAATTCAAATTTGTCTGATCAATGGGTTTTAACAAATTCAATATCACGAAAAATTTTCTTAAAGAATTCATCAAATCAAAATGCAAACAAATTGCAGTTGTATTTGGAAAGAACTCTTAAAAAATGAAAAGACTAGCAAATATTTTGACTTTCATGAATATCTCTAAAATGGAGTCAAAGAATGCGAAAGGATTTGAAAATTCTGCATCTCCAACAAGAGCAAAGGATTCAAAATTTTGTGTTCTTGTTTTTGGTACAATATTTCTAAACATGAGTCTGCATACACTACAAGACAAAAAAAGTTAATTGCTCTTTTGTTTATATTATTTACATTTGGACTATTATCTTCAAGTTTGTTGCTATCATCACAACGTTTTAGCCATTGCTCTCCGGCCTTCATCAGGTGTTTGTCAATCCAATTAACCTACAGAGAATTTTGAACTGAACCCTTTGATTAATCTACAGGGCTTGATTGTTTTCATTTTGCTGTCCATGTCTATGGATATCTTGTCTTGTTCTTTTTAGTACTACTCAGTTAATGTTTATGCTGTTTTCACTGAGTCTATGTCAGTACTACCCAACCTGGGGATTGAACTTACAATTATTATGTCACTAAATTCCCAAATCAACACTATAATCCACTAGCTGAGGGTAAATAATGTAAATAATGATAATTCTCATACCAGATATATAAAACAGAAATTGCTCTTTATTCTAGTATTCAATTATTCTTTTATTCTAACATTCTATAATTGAAATATGGAATAATGTATTAGAATGTATTTGGACTACACACCTAGAAAATAATAACTGAGACAAATTTTTGTAAATCAAATATTTTGCAATTACTCTTTTGTTCTAACATTCTATAAATTTTAACCAACAGTATGTCCTGTGTTTGCATGCAGAGTACATTTCACTATGTAATATGCAGGTGGTGTCATAGTTAGCAGTTTGGAATGAGAAATCAGCAGGTAGAGTTCAAATTCCATTTGAGTTGTTCACATTCACTTTTTCGCATATACCCTTTGGAAAGCTATGAGTCCATCTCGTCTATTCTCTCCACCCACAGCCATGAGTTAAATAGTAGAGCAAACTTGGCTCTTCAGCCTTGGTTGGCAACTAGTTTAGCAGAAGGAAAACACTGAATTAATCAGTTGAGCATAAGGCTAGCACCTCCATCTTGTAAAGATCTACTTGTTATAGAAACCACAGCATCAAGGCATAGCATGTTAAGAGTTGTGGCCCTTTACTCCTCAGTTAAGTCTGCAGGACTTGAGCAAGTGAGTAAGAATTACTTTTGTCTTTCCTCTGAAAATTGAACCATTGGGGAAAACTATGTGCTGCATCAATATTGCTCTGTTTGCCTCTGATTTCTTCTCACAGCTAGTCTTTGGTTCCAAAATTTCTCACAGCAATTTGGGCATAATATATATTCTCATGTTCTCTATAAGATTAAAACATGGTGAGTGACAAAACAAATTGAACAGAAAAAGACTGTAGCACAAACCTTAATTTTGTTATATGTACTGGAGCATTAATTTGTTATAAAATATTTTCTTACCTTATATTTATGTCACACAATTTTTCCAAGCAAAAAAAAAAGGGTTGATTGCAGGCAACCCTTTTTTTGCAATATATTTTGGCATTTCCATCCATTAGTGTATTAATTGTCTCAATTACTAAGATAGTTGGTGCTGAATCTAAACAATCTTTCTCACACATATCTTTCTTGCACCTTCATAATTCTACCCTTTTTACCATTTATTGAATAATTGTTGCCACATCTGTTCTGGTGCTTGTGCATCAAGAGATTCTGGACAAAATCCAAAGAAGAATTTCCAATATTATTATCTGTCCTTATCTGGCATCTCAGATTCAATCACTTTCATTATTCATTTCATTTTAATGTAGCTTTCCTGTGACTTTTCTACAAATGGAAAATGTTCTGATATGCTTTCCTCTTGTTCCTCAACCTCATATATTTAAGCATGGTGTAAGGGTGGTATATTAGCCTGCAAAAAGATATTGAGTGATGGAAGACAATAACAAACAAAATGAAAACATGAATAAAAATATATTGCCAAGTTTATTTTTATTAGAGAAAATACATTAACAAAAAATAAGGTTATAGTGCACTAGGCAAAAAACATCTCTGCATATTCATGTAGAGGGTAAGAAGAGCGTAGTCCTAAGAAAGACAGTTTTGTAGTCAGTGAAAAGTGTTGTCCTGAAAAGGACAATTTTGTGGGCATTGAGAATTATTTTCCTGAAAAGGACAATTTTGTAGCTATTGAGAATTGTTATCCTGAAAAGGACAATTTTGTAGTTGTTGAAAAGTGTTGTTCTAAAAAGGACAGTTTATCGCATATTGTTGCTGTTGGCAAGGAAAGCTGGCTGGAGCTAGAGGCCTGTTGGAGTGGTGGCCAACAGTGAGCTAGAACTACTGCTGCTGATGGCTGAAGCTGTGGGCTGGTTGTCTGCTACTGCTGAAACAGATACTACACTTTGATCTTAGTCATCTTGGCCACAAATGCTGTTTATTTAAAAAAATTATATTTCATATAGCACAAAGCCAAAAGGGGAAGGGGTAAAAGGCTGGTTGGCACTGACTATCCTACACCTAGCTAATCTGATTCACAACCCATTTATCCATTACAATTTACTCATTCACCACAAGAACTCATTCATCACCATTCAATCCAACACATACCACATATTCATAAGGATCCTACTAAAACACCCATGACATAAAAATTTCACAATATTTGGCCACGGAATGCTTCTTTATGAGCTTTGAAGAATTTCTATATCTTGAATCAGTTTTACAACAATTGTTGGTCCTGGAAGGTTATGCTTCTTTTTCTTGTTGTTTTTTTTAAAAAGTGGAAGTGCCAACAGAATATGACAATAGTACTAGATTGACAACTAAGTCGTATTATTTGACTGTTGAAATTGTACTAAATGTACCCATAAGTTCTATTCTAACAGTTTCTTTATCCACACTTCTCACCTGTAGAACTCTTTCCGTTTCTTACTTTGCTGTCAACTACAATCTACAAAAATGTAAATGCAATGTCAACTGTCATCTCCTGTTTTCTTGAATCCTGTTTTTTTTATTATACTTTCTCAGTAACATTTTCTCGGTTTCCTTCACTCTGTTGTCTTTCATCCTCAGTAAGCCCGTGTGCCTTAGTGGCTTTATTGCCTTGCTTAGGGGGAGATGATTAAACAAAATTTTTGCATTGTTATCACTCATTTTTGATGTCTTCACCTCACTGGCTAAATACATAGTCTATGAAGTCCAGTCTATCCCATTGTTCTACATAACTGACTCTACAAAAAGATTCATCCACCCTTTGACAGGTGTTGTTTGTAATATTGTTGGGTGTCTATCCACCTTCCTCACTAGAAAAGCCTGGTAGGGGAACCAGTTTATTTACCAATGACCTGACCATGTGACAGGTAGTACTAGGTTACATAGTACAGTACCAACTTTAAAGCAGATATTTATTGAAGGAGTACAGTTTAAAAAGGATGTCTGAAAACTTGTCTTATTTTTAAATTTTCTATCGATAATTTCAAATTTGCATATGCAGAAGCATAGTATATTTGTTCTTGTCACACATTTTCTTCTATTCAATAAAACAAAAGTTGTAATTGTACAAAATATGATAATCAGTGCATGACTCATTAACCCCCCACCCGCCAAACCCAGGAGTGTCAGGTTCTCATTTTGTTTGTTGAAGGTTGATTAATAAGAGTTTTGAATAATAAGTTTTAAAATAGATAAAATAATGAAAGTGATATAAAAATGAATTAAATTTATTTCTTGTCAAAATTACGAAGGCTGATTAATGGGTAAGGTCTCCACTCCTATAAAATAAGTTTTAGACCAGACAGAATAATGAAACTACTAAAAATATAAAGTAAATTTATTTCTTTTCACTATGATTACACAGAGAACCAACACTAAGTAAGCTTTAACAGGACTATATATATTTCTGAGATGAGGTATTATGTACAGTATTTACATTAGTCGGACTATTGTCCTCATCTTTGTCGCCATATTTGTCACAACGTTTCGGCCGTTGTACGCTCCGGCCTTCTTCAAAACATGGCACGTGGAACTAGAACAGTCTACCCCAGTGATCGAAATAAAGGGTTCAGTTCGAAATTCCATCCACCTGAAGAAGGCTGAAGTGTACAACGGCTGAAACGTTGTGACAAATATGGCGACAAAGATGAGGACAATAGTCCGACTAATGTAAATACAGGACTATATATACTACCAAATATGTTTTCACATTAATTAGTTTATAAGGGCTGGTTGACAAGTAAGGTCTCAAATTGTATAAAACAAGTATTAGGCCAGATAGAATAATGAAAATGCTATAAAAATTAATTAAATTTCTTTCTTTTCAAAAGTTTCAAATATTATGAAACAAGTTTTAGACAAGATAGAATAATGAAAATAGTATGAAAATGAAGTAAATTTCTTTCTTTCCAAAGATCTCAAATCTATGAAGTTTTAAACAACATCTGTCTATATTCCCCCAAGGATACATAACCCAGAGGATAAAAGCATTTTGTTGAAGTAATCCTAAAGTGACTTGACTCAAAGATCTGTGAGTTCAATATCTGGCCACAGCAGAGCTGAACAAAAACTTGGAGAGTTGAATTAACTGAAAACTGAGATATCCAGAAAAGGCATCACACATGGAACTAGAACAATCTAGACATGTGGACTAAATAAAGAGTTTGGTTCAAAATTCTAACGTCATAAAATTGAAACATCATGAATATGACAAAAAAGAGGCCAACAGTCCGAACAATGTAAATAGTGTAAAAGGTTTTAGACAAGATTGAATAATGAAAATGGTATAAAAATGAAGTAAATTTCTCTTCAAAGCTCTCAGATATTATGAAATAGGTTTTAACCAGTTAAAATAATGAAAATTGTTTCAAAATGAATTAAATTTATGTCTCTCCAAAGGTTTCAAATACAACGAAATAAGTGTTAGACAAGATTGAATAATGAAAATGGTATTAAAAAATATGAATTAAATTTATTTCTCTCCAAAATTACAATGGTTCTTTGATTAGTAAAGAACTTGAATACTATGAAACTAGTTTTAGACTAGACAGAATTATAAAAATGATATCAAAATGAAGCAAATTTCTTTTCAAAATTATCAATTTATTTCTCAAAACAACATATTGTTCTGTATATTTTTCCAAAAACTCTAGCCTCTTTTTCATTCCATCCATGAAGAAAGTTTCTAGTTCACTGTTGATACAAATGTTCAACTTTAACCTCAGCATCAGCTGAAAAATGTTGACCTTTCAACACTTCTTTCAATTTCAGGAACAACAAGAAATCTGATGACAGCCAATCAGGAAAGGTGTGCAACAACTGCGAATATTCGAAGCCTTACCATTTGTGTCATATTTTGGTTTTACATTGTTATGATGTAGGAAAAGAAATGCTCTCTTTTCAGGCATCATTCTGGAAATGCATTGTTTGAGTGCTTTCAAGGTTTCATTGCTTTCATACATCTGTGAATTTGATTGGCATACAACCTTCTAGTGCCAAGAATTCTATCCATGATTGCTGCTTTATACATACATTACACAATATCAGATTATATTATGCAAATCAATGTTTTCAAAATTGATATTAACCAAATGGTTTTGTAAAATTTTCAGGAAATACTTATATTTATATGAGCAATATATCATAAGCTATCTTTATTAAAAAATATTAGGAATAATTTGCTTTACTGGTTTTAGGTTTTATTATGCAAATAAACTAAATCCAACATGAATTATTATTTATAAATAAATCCAAAAGATATTAACTATGGAAACATATTTCACTAGCACAATATAACTGAATAAATTGTTATTTTTACACGTTAATAAAATCCTCTTGATATTTTATAATATTCATCAGTGTTTTGTTAATTTTCTAATGTTTTCACTTTAAAATTACTTGCATCAGTTTTTATTACTTTCAAGAAGCCTTTATTTAAAAATTATTTTTCATTCTCATAAATATCTCTTTTAATGATGGACAACAAGTTTTCTATTGGATTACTATCTGGATAAGCAGTTGGAGACCATTTCATTAATTTAGCATTTTTTAATTCTTTTTTGGCAAGGTGGGCAATAGTCACTTTTGCAGAATTTGAAAGAGGATTGTTTTGCATCAATATACACTTTAGCTTAGAGATTCTTTCTTGTGACCTTGTATCACTCAAAAATGTTTTATCCAAGAAACATTCTCTGCATTTACCATGATACCATCATCCACTTTAACGCTATCTATAATTTTACTGCCTCCAATACTAAATCATAACATGACTCTGCCTCCCCTGTATTGTCTTCTTAGTCATATATGCTGACTATTACCATGAAGTAGCCAACCCTTATCCAACCCATCAGGTTTATCCAATGTTGTTCTACATTTATCAGACTTATGACCATATCATATTGAAACTGGTTCTTTTGTGATGCATTAATTTCAATTCTGTATTGTTTCTTTCCAGGTAATCTGACATCTGACTTCAAAAGAAGACTTCAAAAGTAACTAGTAACTTCTCTTGAAAATGAACAAAATTTGGCAAAACTCTAGCATCACTCTGTCATGCTTAGCTTATGAAGTTTTCAGCGGACCTTCATATATATATGTATATATATATATATATATATATATATATATATATATATGTATATAATTTATTAAAAAATTATAACATAAACATATTATAAAATCACTACAAAAATAGCCATTTCATTTCAACACTTCTGGTGTCTTATCAAGTGATAGTGTTGAATGTTGAATGTAGAATAAAGAGTTTTTTTTTATATTTGCTCTACTCTGTATTGAGCACTCTTTTAAGAATAGTAATTGTTGGTTATTGGAATTTATTCCATATACACCAATCCTATACTTATATATATATATATTTTTATAAATTTACGACAACTAATATGCAGTCTGGAAAAGTGTGATAATAAATTTGAATAAACAAGCTTTGTTGGTCAAATTCAATAAAACATGTTTGAATTAATTCTTCCTGCTGAAATATACATAACTTTTACATATATATATATATATATATATATATATATACATATATATATATATATATATACATATATATACATATACATATATATATATATATATATATACATATATATATATATATACATATACATATATATATATATATATATATAAATATATATACATATATACATATATATATATATATATCTTTTGAGTTGCATAATAAACTAAATCACTAAATATGTTATTGTATATGTTTCTCATAAAAATTTATTATTGAAGTGAAATTCAATGTGACCAATTATCATTTAAATATATATTCTGAAAATATTAGTAACATCAGTTATATATTCAGTTTAGTGTGAAAACTTTGATTTGCATAATAAAATATGACACAATGTAGCACTATTTATAACTGCTGTATATTATTATGCAATGCTGTTACACACTGAACTGAAATTGATGGCTGAAATGTTTACTAAACCAAAGTATTGCAATAAAAACAATAATAATAAACGTAAATCTAGTGTAAGGAATGGAGCTGCTGATTCAGTAATTATACTAGAGTTGAATCTTCATTATTTAACATTTCATTCACTCCAATATTTCATAAGTTATTCTGTACCAATCTGTGGAGCAATATGTTGTCCTTACATTCTTGAACAATGATGCGTGACAGACTACCCTATTCCTTCTTTTGAACAGTTATTTAGATATCCATCTGTCCAATATTCTTGTTCTCACACTTACAAATCAGATGCAGATCTGAGGTCACATGCTTCTTCATTTAGCAGATGAGGTTGATTCCAGGTCAATCCCTAGTGCACCTGGCTTCTATTCTGACATCATACTACATGAGTAATAAGATAAAAATAGAAAAAGTACTAATTTATTTGCAGCTTGTATATTTTCACAAAAGGTCTCCCAGAAGTTGTGACAGATGGTGGGTAACTGAATGAGAAAATGGAAAAAAACTATGGAATGCATTTTGTCCTCTAAGAGGAATTCATCAGATGAAAGTCATGGAAATTGATGGAATTATATATTAGATTGTTACATATATTCATTCATTTTTTTCTGATGTTCTGCAAATGAACTTAAAGAATAATCTCTTTTGTTTCTTTCACTATTCATCCAGTGAAACTGTTGTCTAATGTTATTGAAATTTTATTTCAGTTTAGGCACCCCTGTGAGATTTCTGATAGATAATAGAATGTCTAAAAGAATTATCTCCAGTCATGATGAATGGTTGTACTCTTGCCTTGAATATCTATTGAGACTCAAGTTCCTCCCAGATATCAAGTCAAACTCATATGTACATCTCATATAAAGATACGAGAAAAAAATGTCAATACTCCAGTAAGTACCTGATTCCTCTTGCCATGCTCTATCTTTAAAAGAATAAGATCTGGCCAAAAATGGAGTATTGCTGCCATATCTGGCTAATCCTCACTTTTCAGCCTTGGCCTTGTTGGTGATGAGTTATTTCAGCCCTACAGCTCCTTTCCCACAGATAAAATGTTGCAAGCCTATTGCCACTATTACTATTTCCATGGCAAATATTTTATTGTCACCAATTCAGATATTTACAGCTAGGACATGCCATGCTACATACACAGGATTGAATCATCTTCATTCCATGAACAGACACTCTCCTCTGGGTTACTCAGTCAATAGTGGGGCATCAATGAATGAATTAAGGAACTTCATGTCTATCATATTCACAATGGTGTCTCATGTAATTCTTTGGTAAAACTGTCAGGCCTGCTACATCCTTGATATGTTGCACTGTGATTTTTGGTTTTTCTCAAAGCTAAAGTTGTTGTTGAGAGCTTCTTACTGCTCATGGATGCAATTAAAAATTAGGAATAATGCAGTGGGGCAGCTGGTAGCAATCCTGAAAGAGGAATTTCTAGGGAATTTTGAAAAATGGAAGTATGTGAGGTCCAAGGAGTATGTTGTCCTAGGCAGGCTATTTTTTAATAATAAGAAACTGAATAATTTCTAAGCAGACCCCATAAAGAACTTTAAAACAAACCTCATATCTTGTGGCATTAACTGCTGCTAGTGGACAACAGAAATTGCTGTTAAGGAGTGCTCTATTATTGATAGATTAAAATTAAGTGTCAGAAAATCATTAATAATGATCCTAACA